>JARQOD010000004.1:532976147-533069892 GCA_033576555.1 Oophaga sylvatica
TTGCTGCATTCAGACATGCACCTTCTTTTTACACTTTTCTACTTCCTCCTGGCGCACCTGAACCTGCATCTGGCTAAGGCATCCTCCGACACAAAGGGATTTTTGGGAGCGCTTACCTGGTGCATCGTTACCCCTTGGAGTGGTCTACTGGCTGCTGTTTTTGCTGCTGCATCGGCCATTGTGTTTCCTTTACTCACCTGATCAGTGCATCTGGTATGTGCTTTAACTTTTATGACAGCTACTTCTTTTGGTAATTGTAATGCATCAATTAACTGCTGGACTGCGTCAGCATTTTTAATGGGATGTCCTGCTGCCGTCAGGAATCCTCTAGACTTCCAAATTGGACCAAAATCATGAGCTATACCGAATGCGTATCTAGAATCTGTGTAGATGTTAACAATTCTACCTTCAACTATCTTACAGGCCTCGGTCAGAGCCTTAAATTCAGCCTCCTGGGCCGACTGATGTGGGAGCATTGGTTCTGCTTTGATCACTGCATTCAGGGAGACGATGGCATACCTGGTGTGGAAGGTACCTGAGTCATCTTGGTGGCGAGATCCATCTACAAAAAATTCAAAATCAGCATTAAGTCTTTCAGTTTCAAACACTGTGGGTAGGCCTGCTGTTTCCTGTGCCATAAGCTGAACACAATCATGAGGAATCTCCTCTCTTGGATCTTCTTTGTACAATACCGTACAATACCTGACCTCCCCCCTAGATCCGAGAGAGGTAACAATGTGACAGGACTAAGTGTGGTATATCTCTGCAAAGAAACATTTGAAGGCATTAAAAGTGCACATTGCAATCAAAGATGACATGCAGCTGAAAGATGTGCCGACTGCACCTGGTTCAGTATGTATATACATCATGAGTGTAAGTACTGTCAGTGGATGATCAAGCACGATGTCTGACGATTTGTGGAACAATAGCCCTACAGCATGTACTGCCCGTACACAGGACGGGGCACCTCTAGCCACTGCATCTAGTCTTCCACTGAAATAGGCTACTGGCCTTTGATTGTCACCATGTAACTGAGTCAATACTCCTGCCGCGTGTCCCTGCTGTTCATGGAGATACAGGGTGAATGGTAGTTCATAGTTGAGGGTTCCTAGCGCTGGAGCTGCCACAATCCTGTTTTTGAGAGAATAAAAACAGTCTATACCTTCAGGAGTTAGTTTAAAAGGCACAATGGTGATACAGTCATAGAGAGGCTGCATGAGGATTGATACAGCATGTATCCACTGTCTGCAATAGAAACCAGTCCAAGAAATGTCCTAAGAGCGGCAACATTAACAGGCATAGGAAAGTTCTGTACAGCTTCTTTGCGAGCGCTGGTCAGATGTCGCGCCCCCAGTGTAATGCAATGTCCCAAAAAGATAACTGAAGATTTACAGAATTGCAGTTTATCCTTTAACGCTTACAACCTGCTTGGTACAAAAACAACATAAGTAATATTGTTGCAATACTACACTGTTTCCTGGAGGGGGCACAAATCAGTAAGACATCAACATATTATAAAAATAACATTGGCAAAATCAATAACTGTAAACTAAGCAGCATCCTGAGATATCTGGAACAAAAGTGTATATATATATATTAGACACCACTGGAGTTTCCAGATCAGTAGCTGCATTAACTGCCCATAATTTTTGTACCAACCCGTACACAGGGTTAAGTTGAAGGGGGGCTGGAGTTTGCTATGTGGGCACTGATAAGAACTGTCCTTGGACCTGCAGCTGCCTGCTTGCAAAATGTGGGCTAGAACTACTCCTGGCTGGTTTTTTTTTTTTTTTTTTATCTGATACAGAACAAGCTGAATTCTTCTAACTTTTTTTTTTTTTTTTTTTTTTTTTTACTTTTAATACATTGTTCGGAGTGGACAGGGAAAACATACAGGACTACACTCTGGACAGCTTCAGTAAGTAATTGTTGGGACCTAGGCATATTAGTAGAAGTATATCATGATTTCATTGCATATATTGCATATTGACACGGCAACTGTCCTGCTCTGGTTGCTGGGACCTGTCCTACTTCTACCTGACCACACGTTTGTATATACGAATTAGATTCGTCCTGTATCATGGGTCCTCCTTTCTGTGAAATTGTTGCGGCCAGTCCTCCAGCATAGTGGAGTTGATTATTTGCAGCATCTACTATGACCCCAACATGTTGTTTCGTAAAATCCCCTGTCCTTATCCTAAAGAGTACATCATGACAGTGGGGTCCAGGAATAACATTGGAATATATTTCCTGAAAATCTTCTCTTTCCTCTGTGTATCCTGTCTCTGACGGGTGAATAATCTCTTTCCTCTGTACTAGCAACGTCTAGCGACATGATTTTACAAAGAGTGCTCTGCTTCAGTTCTGGTGTCATAGTGACAGTTCCAACCGGATAATACTCAATACGTGCTTGTAATTATAACAACACATCACATCCTAAAAGATTACATTGACCCCGTGATGACACCATTAACTGTGTGTGTACAGTGATTCCTTGAATTTGCAGGGAAATCTTTTTAGTGACGGGGAGCTGGAGAGTTGTCTGTAATTACTGAATTGTCTGCCCCCGTGTCCACTTGGAACTCAACCTCATGTCCCCCTGGTAGATTCACCTGTACTGTGCAATTAGGAATGGGGGGTAAGGAGACAAGGGGTTCATGTGCAAGCTACCATTATCCTATGGGAGCGCCTCTAATTGGTCTTGGGGGCCTCCTGCAGGCGGGTCATTTGGATATGGATTAGTTGGACAGGCTGGATATGGGTTAGTTCTGCAATCCCTCCTGAAATGTCCTGGTTTCTTACACCCGTAGCACAATTTCTGTCCATCTCCTGGCACACGTCTCCTCTCCCTGTTATTTGCAGGACGAGTACCTACAGCGTGTATCCTTGCTCCTCTTTTTGCCTGCGCCAAATCATGCCGTGCCCCCTGTGCCATTCTGGCCAGATCCTCCGCTTCAACTGATCTCCAATCCGGTCTACCCACTTTCAGCTTTCTGTCACTTTTTTTTTTATGCCATTCATATTAAACTTGCCAGAACCCTCTCATTAGTCTTGTTTTCTTTGACAAAACCCATTTCCACCCAAGTTTTTCTTAGAGTCCAGAAATAATCTTTTGGCTCTTTCCTGAACTCTGTCTTCTAGTGTAACTTCTTTTCTCTGCCTGTCTATTTGCTTCTCACATACTCTGACCTTTGATTCTTACGTACTGTGTCTATTCCAAAAACCTATTCAACAAAATCTGAAAACTACTGCACTCTGGCTCTGCGTCTCTATGCTGAATGCCTGATGGGAGGGGTAAGTCGGGTCGCTGCGCAGTTTGTCAGTGTGCTCTCCCTCAGCCTTCAGCTTCCTTATCTGTAGAATGACCTTGGTGTACAGCAAAATACCATCTCGCTGCTACCAGCACTTCCTCCCTCCCTTATACCTTTGCTTGCTGTCACTGACTCCTGCATTCTTAGATCCGTTCCTACAAATATAATACTTGTATATCTCATTTAGCAATCTATTGTATCTAGCTTCATTTGCCAATTTTTACCTTAAATTTAGTGTGTTGATCCCTTGAAATCATTCCTATTACAGTTGAATATTTGATAGAAATTGAACTTAAAGATAACCACAGGATTGTAATATTAACCCAAAGGTGGGCATACTGGCACGAGGTCAGGATATAGCTCAAAGGATATGTAACAGAAGGTTCATGACTGCTGGCTAATCTTGTCCTTCTTGTAGTGGGAGGCGTGAATCCAGGTGCTCTTGCCCTCGAGCTTCGGGTAGTATGGGTGGACAGGACCACAGTGTAGGGACCCTCAAATCTGGGCTGGAGACAGTCTCTTCTCATAAAATTTTTTTTTTATATATATATGAGGTCATCAGGCGAGAAATCATGCACCGTGTCACCTGTAAATTCTGGAGAGAAGCAGACACTGCAGAGTGGGTGTTAGTTAACTCTTTAGACAAAGCAATCACAAATTTGCTATTTTATCATTGGTTTCAAATAATTCCTGGTGCCTAATGTCTTCTGTTTTTAACATACCAGCATGATGGAGTATTGAATGTATGGTGGCCCGAAGGGTGGCCCGTGACTCATTTGAATTTAGAGGATCATGGACTGGACCTACTGCATGGATGATGATATCAGCGGGAAGGTCCCCTGCATGGGTTGTCAGAGTCTGTCCAGGTGGCAAAGGGTCATAAGTGTGTATATGAGCCATGCATTCTGCAGTGACGATGGGACCACCAACTTGGGCTATTAATAGAGCCAGACCCCCTTTATTGGAGCAGTTGGAGTTGGCAGGACTAACTATAGCACCAACCCGATGTGTCAGGATATCACCGTACCCTATGGATAATGTCACTGGATTTCCGTTGCGGTCTGTGTAATGCTGTGAATGGCTGGGATACCAGTTTTCAAGTACACCGGGAGCTGGGGGCCTGACCGGGTTTCCGTGAATCTTACAGAACGACTGTCCTCTCTGAGGATTTGTGAAGGAGAGGAAGGTGCCTTATCTCTGAAGTAGGGGTGGAATAGGCCCTAGGACCAGGGGTTGACAATGATGGTGGGGAATGGAGGAGGGAAGAAAAGATACTGGGGCTGCTGGGGATAGTGGTGGCTGTTGAGGGGCCCACCCCTCTTCTCTCTCCTGATCCTCCTTCCCTTCATTAGATCCCATAATATCATGGCGGCGGCTCCTGATCATTGTTTGAAAAACTGAAGATTCATGCATTGCAGCAATGGCCGGGTTGGGTGTGTGAAAGGGAACAATGGTGTTGCATCTGGTGCCATATTGGGAGCTGTGGCCTGCACAGGTGCGGGCGGGGGCTGGTAGTAGGCCCTGGTTGGTATCAGCAAGGGATATAGGCCTGACTGGGTGTGCTTGGGTGTCTCAAGATGGCCGCCGGAGGAAGTGGGGTGTTGGCTGTTTCCGGGTGTCCCAAGATGGCTGCTGGGTGTAGCAAGATGGCCGCTGGAGGAAGGGGAGGGACCATTTACGGGTGTGCCAAGATGGCTACTAGAGGAAGTGGGTGTCCCAAGATGGCTGCTAGAGGAAATGGGTGTCCCAAGATGGCTGCTAGAGGAAATGGGTGTCCCAAGATGGCTGCCAGAGGAAGTGGGTGTCCCAAGATGGCTGCCGGGTGTGGTGGGAGGGGCATTTCCCAGTGGGGGGCAGGGGCGGGAGCCCCACAAACACGACAGGACTCCGCCCAGGGCGGGTTCTGTTCACCACACACACGGCACACCCACCCTTCCGGTGATTTGGTGTCGACTCCATTATAGGGTGGTGGCTGGGGCGCACTGGGTACAGTGACGGGCATTATGGGGCTGACAGCCATTTTTATTACATCAACAAGGTCACATTCTGAACATTTTATATATCCAAACAAAGGCTCAGCATTTTCTGAACCTCCTGCACCGTCTACCTCTCTCCAGCCTTAAACTTTCAAATCATTTGCTACTCTGAGATGTGCTTGTGCTTGGTGCAGGAGTCCCTGATCACTTAACATTCCTTTTCTCTGGCTTACAAAATCTTTCCACACTGAAGGCTGAAGCCTCCCTGTACTGGGTAGGCCCATCATTTTGTATAAACTCCTCACATTTTTTTTTTTTTAACAGCCTTCTTGCCATCCCGTGACTGAAACAATCTCACCAACTCCCAAAGCACCACCCTCTAACTTGTGGGGTTTTTCTGATTTAAACATGCGCATCATGATATTAACAGAGTGCAATGATCTGTCGCGACTCAGACCACCGGCGTCACTTGCAGGTCACCACCCGTCAATGCAGAGTCCCCCTCGATACACTGACAAGACAAAGAGTCCTCCTCCATTTGTCTCTTCCCTAACTGTGGATGGTGACTTTACAGCACAGTTCACCGTGACACTCTACACAGCACAGAGTCCCCCTCGATGTGCTGACACCTGGGCTTCTCCTAATGAGACTTTCCAGGTTAGACAAAGAGTCCTCCTCTATTTGTCACTTTCTCAGACGAAGAGTCCTCCTCTATTCCTCTCCTAAGGAAATTTGGATATGCGCACCCCTACCACAATTCTCTACAAGATACTAGAAATTTGGACACTTTCAAACTGTCACGGGAGGCAACTATCTAGAACAGAGTACAGTGACCGGAGGAGGAGGAAGTGGTGCACACGGAGTACGCGCAGGCACGCGACATCACTCGTTCTGACAGTGCTGGTTCGGGACGTGGCGTAGGATCGCTCACGGTCTCACCACTCGACCGGTCACCCACTCAGACCCAAACAGACAGCACAGTAGGGCCTCACAGTGACTGAGACACAGGCAAGTGGGACACATATACAGGATATATGTTCTCAACTTACCGTGTTCTGGAGGCTGCAGTCCTCGAAGTCAGTCACCGCGGGCACCACCGGAAGTCCTTGGACGGGTCTGGCGGGCAGCGAGCCGTTGGCCACGCCCCACGTTGTGGCGCCAATTGACGGGGTCGTCTCGTCAAACACTCGTCCTCCAGTCACTCCAGATTAGATTATGAGCATGGGTCGACCAATCAAAGTATGAGTCAGACACAAGGCTGGTTCAAACTTAGAGCACGCTCAGGAATGGTACTAGTGGCACCGATCTCAGCAATGTCCTGTCTTTATTAGCATACACGGGGTTATATAGACATAACAAACAGGATGACCCACGTGGGGTAAGCTATATTCTTCTAATATCCGGCCAGCCCTGATTGGCCCATGTCTCCAGACAGATGTTGATGTCGTCTTCAATTGTTAAATGTCATTGTGGTCGTCATCAATGGCTTGATTCAACTTTGTCTGTCAGAAGTAGGCGTTGATCTGGGTCAATGTCTCAGGAACAGATGTTGGCGGATACTGGTGCTATCTTTGAACTAAGTTTCGATATGACTTGTCTTCAGAGCACAGAATAGAGGCAAAGCACACAAGCATATATATATATATGAAAATATAAGAATATAGAAATGGACATATGACATTAGACATTGGGCATATTATAATTGTCCTTTGCAATTGCAATCATGGGCAAACTGTTTATGTTTAGCATCTATCATTTCTGATTAATTACGTCTTGTTCTAACAGGTTATAAAATGTAACGACAGGAAATGTAGCCGCGTGGGTTCATTTCTACATCTATGTAACACTCAAAAGGTGTGACATTTCATATTAAGGTTCAGCCTTGCAACACTCCTTGATGTGGTCTGGCCCAGACGTCTTGACATTTCCTGAAGCTGATGAAAACACGTCTCAGAGGAAACGGGTGTAGGATGGGTCGATGCTGGCTCTTTCTTAGCTAAAGCATTGTTATATTTGATATATCTGGTTTCACTCGACAAGGAAAATTTATGTTTCAAAATGGATGCAGAACACAAAATGGTGGCAAAGCACATGTAAGCATATATATGTGTGTATAAAGTAAGAAAGTATATTTTACCTTGACACAGCCAATTTTAGTTTGAAAAAGTCAAACGTCGCTCCTTCCCTTACGAGCTCTGCCGTGTGCCCAAACAGTGGTTTTCCCCCACATATGGGGTATTGGCGTACTCAGGAGAAATTGCATAACAACCTTATCTGTCCATTTTCTCCTTTTACCCTTGTGAAAATAAAAAAAAAGTTTGTAAAAGATAATTTTTGTGGCTAAAAAGTAAAATATTCATTTTTTCCTTCCACGTTGCTTTAGTTACTGTGAAGCACCTGAAGGGTTAATAAACTTCTTGAATGTGGTTTTGAGTACCTTGAGGGGTGCAGTTTTTAGAATGGTGTCACTTTTGGGTATTTTCTGCCATATAGACCCCTCAAAGTGACTTCAAATGTGAGGTGGTCCCTAAAAAAAATGGCTTTGTAAATTTTGCTGTAAAAATGAGAAATCACTGGTCAACTTTTAACCCTTATAACTTCCTAACAAAAAAAAATGTTGGTTCCAAAATTGTGCTGATGTAAAGTAGACATGTGGGAAATGTTATTTCTTAACTATTTTGTGTGATATATTTCTCTGTTTTAAGGGAATAAAAATTCAAAGTTTGAAAATTGCAAAATTTTAAAAATTTTCGCCATATTTGCGTTTTTTTCAAAAATAAACGCAAGTTATATCGAAGAAATTTTACCACTAACATGAAGTACAATATGTCACGAGAAAACAATCTCAGAATCGCGAAGATCCGTTGAAGCGTTCCAGAGTTATAACCTCATAAAGAGACAGTGGTCAGAATTGTAAAAATTGGCCCGGTCATTAACGTGCAAACCACCCTTGGGGGTGAAGGGGTTAAACAAGCTATACGGGCGACACTGACCTCATTTTTTTTTTCTGTTTATTCATTCGAAGCGCACAGTTCTTAATGAAATGCTCAGATTTACCACAGTAGAAACACAAACCCTGAGCAAATCTGCGTTCTTTTTCCCGAGAGTGAGGTGCCATTGCTCCAATTTCCATCGGCTCTGCAATGTCAGTACATTCCTTCTCCAAATCTGGAGCTGACAAAGCAGACTTACTCTCATTAACCCTTGCACGCAGTCTCCTATCCACCCGTATGGCCAATTGCATAGCCTCTTGCAAGTTACCAGGTATAGGATAAGCAATCAGCAAATCTTTAACCCTTTCACTTAATCCTGCAAGAAATAAACTTTTCAAAGCTGAATCGTTCCAGCCCACCTGAGTGGACCACCTACGGAAGTGAGTACAATATTTTTCCACATTACCCGATCCCTGTCTCAAACGTCTCAACTCTGTCTCAGCTGATGAAACACGATCCGGATCGTCATACAACAACCCCAAAGCAGAAAAAAAAAACATCCACTGATCCAAAGCATGGATCACTAGGCTGCAGAGAAAAGGCCCATTCCTGAGGTTCTTTGCGCAAAAGTGACATTATGAACCCTATGCGCTGTGATTCATCACCAGAG
The DNA here is from genome assembly GCA_033576555.1 of Oophaga sylvatica. NCBI lineage: Eukaryota > Metazoa > Chordata > Amphibia > Anura > Dendrobatidae > Oophaga > Oophaga sylvatica. The sequence goes on from JARQOD010000004.1 coordinate 532,985,038, forward strand.
GATCTGGGTCTCAAACGAAAATACAACAAGCAAGCATTTTTAAAAGAAAAAAAATCTTGTTGTTCACCAAAAAATAAATCAGGCAAACGTACCTTTGGCTCCACGAAATGTGCTCCAGAACAACTACTCACGTGTTGCTGGATTTCAGCCACCTCCAGAGAGAGACCCTGCAGGCGTTAAGCCAAATCTCGAACCGACACCATGATGAAAACAGAAAATCTTTCCTTAGAGATTTTTTTTTTTTTTTATTTCTTGGCTGGACTTACTGTTAAGAACTGCTACAAGCACTAAGGAAAGATGGGAACTCTGTCCCTACAATAAAACTGAGCTTGATCCCTACGATGTAACGGGGAACCTGATCCTGCGACCAGACCCGCTAAAGTCCTCAGATAGTCTGACTTATAGTTGCGAGGAAGGAATCCCTACAAGATCTAGGGACTGGGAGAAAAGGTGGACACCTCCTAACAAAATTGTAGCAGGGAAAATTAAACAGAAAACAAATTACTACGAGATCCTAAGATTAAGCAAAACTGACAGAGTAAGGCACCTAAGCACCCGGCTAGCTTAAGAGTAGATAATACAATGAAGTCCAGCAAAGCCAGAAGGGCGGAGCCAGACTAAATAGGGAAAAAAGGTCATGTGACCAGCAAACTGAAACAAAATCTAACAAGAGGGTTCTAACAGGGACACCCTCTCCTTTTTCTTCTCTCAGTCCCTTTCACCTTCTTCTTCCGACTTTTCTCCTCTTTCCTCACTGCCATCCCTCTCATTCCTTCTTTCCCCTCCCTCACATATCTGACACATCCATTTTCTTCATCTTCCTCTTCTTCTATCTCTTCCTCTCAACTCTCAAATCTTCTTCTTCATCTTCTTCTACTGCTCCCCCTCCATCTTTCTCCTCCATCTTTCTCTCTTTTCCCCCTTTCACTCTTCTCTCCCTCCCCTCTTTCCTTTTCCTCCCTTTCTCCTCCCACACCACACCCACCTGCTCATGCTTGCTCTCCTCCTCTTTCCTCCTCTCAGGCACATCCCTGCTCTTCTTCACCCTCCCCTCCATCTCTCTCCCCTCCTCTTTCTCTCGCTCCTCCCTCACACCTCCCTTCTCTTCCTTTTCTTTCTACTTCGTTATCAACTGGGTCAACGCCCAATCAAAGCAATGTGGTGTCCCTGTATTCAGTGCCTCCAGCACAGGGCACCCTGTCTATCCCAAGCACAGTACAAACATTGCCAGTCATTATATCAGGGGAAGAAAGTGCAAATCTCCCTACACAAAACGCTGCATGTAGCCCCCAGACACAAGAGCTAGCAGAGCCCACAGCTAGGGCTTCACAGGGGGGTGGTATAGCTACAGACACAAATGAGGAACCTCAGTGCAGAGCAGGGCTGCCAGCGTGGAACCATGACACTGATCCACCGCAGCCTCAGCAAGGAAGTGGGAAATCCCCATGCAGCAAGACAACTTTTAAGCCCAAATCTCACCCAGTGTACGCACCAAGTACACCATGTCACTTCTTATCTGATGAAGATGAAGATGCAATGTCACACATGCTGCCCAATACTAGGGAAGAAAACACACAAGCACCAATAGAGCAGGGACAGGTAGAGGCACCATCCTATGAGCCCTTCATCCCAAGCCAGGTGATCAGTATGCTGCCCAGACCCAGGGATACACCCCATGCCATTTTGCCAAAAAATGCAGCAGATCCAGCGAACGTATGCAGCAGCCTGGATTGATCTCTGGACCGTAATGGAAATAAAAGCAGGTGATGCATTCTGGCCAATTATGAGAGAACACTTCAAGCTTCCAGCAGAGTTAGATGCGTATGCCTGGGAGACAGGACCAAAGCTAATTGAGCAGCTCAGAGAGTGGGCCAAAAGCAGACTGACAGGAAAAACTCTCAGCCTACATGACATGAGTCAAGACAAGACAGAGTCTGTGGAGAAGTTCCATGACAGAGTGATGCAAGTGTTTCAAGATTTGGGCCTCATTACCCATGATCAGACACACAGATGGATGTTGGCACAGGCTTTTGTGCATGGACTGAGAGAACCAATCAGGAAACCACTGGTAGTAGCCAGGCCTGAGTACACGTCAATAGCAATGGATACCCTGCTCGCAGTAGCAAAAAGGATTGAGTCCTGCCGGGACAGAAGGGATGTCCAGTGTTGCAACTGTGGCGAGTTTGGTCATTTCCGGAACCGGTGCAGAACACCGACTTCGCAAAGAAGAAGAAGAAACACAAAAAGCAGTGAAGAACCCCATCCATAGGACAGGAGCACACCAAGTCCACAGGGAACCCCACCAGTGAGACCAATATCCTGAGAGTGGATGGCGTAGTCAGATCTTTTCTTGTGGAACTCCGCAACCTTACATATCTATCAGAATCTTCTGCTTCCTGCATGGGAATTGATGGTCAAGTCAGATATTTCCAGTTTATGAAGCCCCTGAGCGTGTGGACTCAGCCAGAACACTCCATCATGTCCCAGTTTGTTGTGTCAAAGACCTGCACCCTCAACCTATTGGGAGTGGACTTACTGCAGAAGCTGAAAGCGACCAGAGTGTTCCAGGAAGATGGGACCATGACACTTTCTTCACCCCTGACCCAAGAAGAAACAGGAACAACCACACTGCAGACCTATCACAGGAGGTGCTGGACATAGTACCAGAAAGCCACTCCATCACCCAGAGTCAAGATGTCTCTGACCAACTGAAGGTCTAAGTGAACTCGCCTAAGAAGACGGCCTGAGAACTTTGACATTGGACAGGATATTCAACTCAAGAAGGACCCTACTCGCTTCATGGAATGGCAACACCTCATCCGGCTCCAACGCCAGAGGTTCATCTTTTGCAAGCACCAGAGGTGCCCCCTGCAATCAACCAGTTCACCCAGGCCCTAGACCGGCAAAAGGCCACTCAGCTCTTGAAACTTGTGCACAAATACTGACCTGAGACCGAGCTGGAGAAAAAGAAACTACTGATGGCCCGTGCTGAGAAAAAAGCAGCCGGTTAAGGAGACGTCCCAACAAGAAGACCCCCTGTGACCAGAGCAGGTGCTAACACAGTGACTGTCTTGGTGGAGAACAAGAAAGCCAGCTGGTCGTCATCTCTCATGATGTGGATCCTAGTAGACGGCTTGTTTTCCCGCCAGCTCTGCACCGGCAGATGGGAGTCCCCTGCCGCATACTGAAGGACAAGGCTAAACTGGGCTGCCTCGACCATCGGAATCAATACCAGCTTTCCACAGTGAAGAAAAAGACTGTAAACCCCACTGAGTTCAGAATGGTGCAAGGCCTGGAGGCCGTGAAAGAGGCTACGGTATTTGAAACCCCAACAGTGCTGAACCGTCACACTCTGCTCTCAAAAGTCCCAGTCACCGCAACGGTATTCACGGTGATCAGCCTGGCCAGTACCTTCTTCAGTGTTTCCCCTCCACCTGGAGGCCTGCTCTCACGCACCAGTGCAGTGCATATGGACAGTGTTGCCTCAAGGTGCTCAAAACAAGCCCTTCAAGTTTCACCAAGACAATGTCCTCCATCCTCGTCAACTGGATTGCAGAATATGCAAGAGTCACTCTTCTACAACACGTGGATGACCTTCTCTTTTGTGTGGTTGACATCGACACCTGCACAGTCCATTTCTTGTCTCTCCTACTCTACCTGGAAGAACAGCAACGCAAGGTCTGGAAGAACAAAGTCCAGTGATGTCAGAAGCAAGTTACATCCCTAGGACACTGTATTGCCCACCAGACGAAACACATGTCAAAAGACTGGAAGACCACTGTGGAGAAGATGGCTCCCCCAACAACTCCAAAAATGCTGCAGGCCTTCCCTGGTCTAGTGTCGTATTGCAGAACCTGGATCCCTGATGCCTCAGTCCTAATGCAGCCTCTGTGCGCTTGCATCAACGCAACCCCGCTCCTTCTATCGGACGCAGCCTTCAACCCATTCAGGAGATTGGAAGAACTCCACAGTCTCAGCGCCAATACCAGGACTACCTGACTACGAGAAGTCTTTCCGTCTACCTGATGGAAGAAAGAAGGTTATGCTACTGGAGTCCTGGCACGGATTCACGGGGGAAAACAGAGACTTTTAGGCTGCCTCTCAGCCCGCTTGGATCCAGTTGCAAGAGGAGCACCCTCCTGCCTGATGGCAGTATCTGCAGCACACACCCTCCTGGACAAGGTTGCTGACATCACTCTTGGACAGCCACTGGAAACTCTCACTCCACACGACATCTTGGCAATCTTCAATCAAGCTCAACCATCAATAATCTCCCCACCGCCAGGCATCTTTGTTGCGCCTCTATCGCCTTTGTCTCATAATGTCACCGTCTCCAGACCTACAGTCCTCATCCCGGCTACTATACTCCCACTTCCAAGGGGGGATACAATATGGACTTTCCAGAACAAAATTTACAGAATTTATCCTCTACTTGGATGGCTCCAGATTTGCAGATGATGAAGAAATTTCCACACAGGAAGTGCAGTGACCAGCAATCAAGAAATCCTGTGGTCCAGAAGTCTGTCACCTAGCCTGTCAGCCCAGGAAGCAGAACTGATAGCGCTGACGAAGGCCTGCCAGATGGCAGAAGGCAAGACTGCAAACATCTACACCGACTACAGGTACTCGCATGGCATAGCACACGACTTTGGGCCCATCTGGGCTACAAGGGACTTCATCACAGCAAACGGGACAACCGTGAAGCATCATGGAGCCTTCAGGGACCTGCTGGGTGTACTCCAACTTCCAAAATGGTGGCAATTTGAAAAATCAAAGTGCATGAAAAACTGAGAACAGAATAGGCGTGAGGCAACAACATTGCGGACATGGCAGCCAAAGAAGCGGCCAAAGGAAGACAGCATGGAGAAGTGGGAGAGGTCGTAGAGCCGGACGGCTACTACATGACGACTGAAGACAAGAAACCTGACAAAAAGACGTCCTGGGATCTGCTCAAGAAGTTGCAAGACCAAGCTCCAAAAGGAGAAGAAGAGCTGAATGCGAAAAAAGCAACACGTGAAGAAGGAAGGCTATCAATAATAGACTTCAAACTCTGCCTACCACAAAGTATGCACCCTATGGTGGTCCAATGGGCACATGGACCCACACCCACATATCAAAGACACAGATGAATGATCTGATTGGTGCTTACTGGTTCGCTTCAGGGATCTCCACCCTAACAGCCAAATTCACCAGCAGCTGTCTGACCTGCGGCAAATGCAAGCCTGGACGTATGGAAGAAAGTCCCCCTCACCTCATCTGGAAAGACCACTCTACCAGCTTCAGAGGATCCAGATAGACCACATCCAGATATCGCCAAGTGAAGGATTCAAATATGCCATTGTGGTCAAAGAAGTATTTTCAAGATGGACAGAAGCCTTCCAAGTCAGCAAAGACTGCTGCAAAGAAGCTACTTTCAGAAAATAGTGTGCAGATACAGGGTTCCAGAAGTGATAGAGAGTGATCAGGGACCCGCATTCACAGCAAATCTGACACAAGAGATATGGTTAGCAGTAGGGTCAGATTTAGGCCTACACACTCCTTACCACCCCCAGAGCAGCAGGAAGGTAGAAAAACTGAACGGAACACTTAAGAATAGGATGTTAAAAATTGCCAAAGAGACACGTAAACCATGGCATGACACACTCCCAATTGCACTGTTTAGCGTAAGGCACACTCCCAGAGACCCAGAAAAGCTGTCACCATACGAATTTTTGTTTGGGTCTAGTCCCAAGTTAGGTGCATTCTTCCCTCAGCAGCAGAATATGCAAAATGATATCTTGTTTGCTTATGTAATTGAATTGGTCAAAAACTAATGTCCATTCTCGAGTTTTTCTCTTCACCGCCAGATTTGATGGTCCTGTCCAAGAGCCCCAGATGACACCAACCTCTGTGTAACTAGAGGGAAAGCCTGTTTGGATCCATGTATCGCATTGCAAGGAAGCTCCCGTACCAGGAGAGACACCTAAGCCATGAAGGATGTCGTGGATGCTCTGACTGACCAGACAGATGACCTACCTGATGAAGAATACACACGTTTTTTTTCTAAACATGCAGTTAAATAAAGAGACTATGATTGCAAACACATAAACCCCCGACAGGGACAGTCCTCCTGACCGCCCATTTGCGAAAAGTCTGTATTCGGTGGGGGAGGCATGTATTAGGCATGTCTCAACCCGCCGGCAGCACAAAAGAGTTGCAGCGCTTTGGGCCAGGAGCAGGTTTTTAGGGCAAGTGGTATCTAAGGGGGGACTGTCATGGAAATATATATGTATTCCATATATTCAAAGTATATTCATATATATGCATTCACAGTTAGATAGATCTCACTTGCTAAAAATCCTGTGCTCACACATTTTTATGCCAGCTATAATCAGTCGTCTTAAACGAATCTGGCCTTCATAAGGAACAAGTACATAGAGTCTTAGTAGATATCTATTGTTTACTTTATAGTCATGCAAGAAAACTAGGGCAAAAGAACATAAAACAATAAATCTGCAACTTCAGCTCTTTTATCATAATTATCATACTTACATTAGAACAGCCAATAATCTAGCAGCTTTTAATTGTATGTTAATTGACTAACCAGACCCTTTTTGTAAACGTATAAAACCTTGAATGAATAATAAATGAGTAGTCTTGACGAACTGCTATACTGACACTTCCGTTGTGGACAGTTTCATTTCGTTCTGAGCGCTCAAAAAGACATTTAATAGAGATTTGGGAACGGCAAGCAGCAAACACTAAAGGATAAATTTATCCTAATTAAATTTCCATAACAAAGTCACACAAAATTTGTTGGACTTTTTCATGCAAGTTTGAATAAGCTCCAACCAAATGGGAGGAGCCAACCAGGTGCATGACCACGCCTACACATCAAATTTATCAAATTTTGTAAGCCAGAAATGTTACACTAGCCTCTGATTGGAGTGGCATTTCTGGTGCGGCGCACGGAAGCGCACGCCACTCAAAAGAGGTGGCAAATGTATTCATTGGTGTGCACTTAAAGAGCGTGCACTACTTCCATCTTGATTATTCGAATCCTATAGGAAGTAATAGAATATGCTGTACTAAAAATACCACATTTTTTGGGGACAGCACATTGGCTCTATTAAGGAATATAATTAAATTATTGAATTGATTTGAAGCAAATCGAATTCGGCTTGAAATTTACAAACTTTAAATTTGCCCAAATCTGAATTTTCACAATTCGTTTCAGCCAAACCAAGTAAAAATGTAAAAAATTTACCAATTTGCTGAATTAAAAAAGGGTTTTAAAAAAAAACGTTGTAACCAAGTGGCGGTGGTAATAACCAATAGAAAAATATTCACACTCAAATAAAAAAAAAAAAAAAAAAAAAAAATCAAAGCATATCTATGGCTAAAAAAAACCAGTTCTACTGGTCGAATAGGTGTCTCCAAAGTCACACAGTGAACGGTCATGGATGAGTGTGTTGTGAAGACAGAGCACACAAAGCTGTGATGGCCGAGTGGTTAAGGCGTTGGACTCGAAATCCAATGGGGTTTCCCCGCACAGGTTCAAATCCTGTTCACAGCGTGAATTTGTAGAACTTTTTGAAAGTTTTCTAACGAGATAAACATAGATAATTAATTAAGGGAACTTAATTAAAAGAGGTATATGAAGTTATTAAAAGGAAATTGCAATGAACTACAAATACCAAATGAGCCAAGTTGGGAGGCTAAATAATAAAGCACAGCAATTTTAAAAAAATTTTTGGGGCTTTTGTTTATAGTGTTAATCATGCGGGATAACAAAATATTTTAACTCCTTCTGGACATCCGCTATAAATGTGTAACAGGTATGTGTGTATGGAAGGAGCTCAGGAGCTGAGACCACAACATACAACGTGGGTGCCAGCTGTGTTCTACAGCCAGAACCCGCCTCTGACAGTAGCGATTAGAGCTGGCTCTGTTTGCTGCAGTTTTACTACGTAAATGCTGAGGTCAATCTCTGACAGCGACAGTTAAGTGTTGCAATCTGGGGAGGGGGTCCAATCGGAAGTATTGCCATGACAGGTGAGGATTTAGTGAAGACCCTCATGGTTGCTGCTATCTTTGTATTTGTAAGAAGCTTAGCTGGGCTTTCATAGGAGATTATTAATTTTGATGAATTATTGCTGTTTATAGTACAATCCATCGAACATAAGAAAAGTTTTGGACTTAAAAAATAGCATAAAAGCTTAAATTACAAATACAAAAATAAAGATGTTTATCCCCTTTATCCCCAAAGGTGGTTTGTACGTTATTGAACAGGCCAGTTTTTACATTTCTGACCACTGTCACTTTATAAAGTAATAATTCTAGAACTCTTCAACTGATCTAATTGATTCTGAGATTGTTTTTTTGTGAAATATTTCACTTCATGATAGCAGAAACATTTCCAAGACTTGCGTTTATTTGTGAAAAAAATGGAAATTTGGCGAAAATTTTGCAAATTTTGCAATTTTCAAACTTTGAATTTTCATGCCCTTAAATCAGAGAGATATGTCACACAAAATACTTAATAAGTAACATTTCCCACATATCTACTTTACATCAGCACAATTTTGGAACCAATTTTTTTTTTTGTTAGGAAGTTATACTGTCATGGCCAAAAGTTTTGAGAATGACACAAATATTATATTTTCACATGATCTGCTGCCCTCTGGTTTTTATGTGTGTTTGACAGATGTTTTTATCACAGACAGAAATATAATAATTGCAAACATATGAGTAACAAAAGCTTATATTGACAGTTAGAATGAGTTAATGCAACAAGTCAATATTTGCAGTGTTGACTAGAGTTGAGCGATACTTTCCGATATGCTAAAGTATCGGAATCGGAATGGTATCGCCGATATCACTAAAATATCGGCGATACCCGATACCGATACCGGAAGTCCCATGTAAGTCTATGGGAACAAAATATCGCAACTAAAAAAACCCCATTCTTTCCTTGTAAACACTAAATATACACACATAGAATACATATATATATATAACATGTCATTGTGACATATATATATACATATATGTATAGTTTATACACTTCTACATAGTAAAATATCCTTTGATTCAATTGCCGGGTAAAGATGGCTTCAGTGAAAAGGCAGAAGCACCCGACATGAAATGACACTTGGTGTACATAGGGTTAAACATTTCTTTTCATGTCCTTTGCTATCTAATTTGCACAAACAATTAAATCAGACTATGTGTGCAAAATTTCACACCTGTAGGGGTTAATTAAAGGTGTAAATTCGTTGTAAAAAAAACGGACTTTTTTGCTACGAATTTACACCTTTAATTAACCCCTAGAGGTGTGAAATTTTGCACACATAGTCTGATTTAATTGTTTGTGCAAATTAGATAGCAAAGGACATGAAAAGACATGGTTAACCCTATGTACACCAAGTGTCATTTCATGTCGGGTTCTGCATTTTCACAAAAGCCGGCAATTGAATTAGCGGCTATTATACTATGTAGAAGTGTATGAACTACAAATATAAATATATATATATATGTGTCACAAATTCAATGACATGTATATATATATATATGAGGTGTAAAATTGCTGAAAAAAAATGCGTGGGCTCCCGCCCTATTTTCGCAACCAGACAGACAAAGCCAGTGAGTGGGGCAGATAATAATAGCCCAGAGAGGGACCATTATTTTTGCCCCCCCCCCGGCTACTAACATCTGCCCCCAGACACCCCAGGAAAGACAAATCTATAATTAGATTCGCCCTTTCTGGCACTTTGCCCGTCTATTCCCATTGCCCTGTAGCGGTGGCGAATGGGTTAATATGGGGTTAAAGCCACCTTGCTATTGAAAGGTGACCTTAAGCCAGGTTAATAATTGAGAGCTGTCAATTAGACAACTATCAATTATTAATCCTATTGCATGAAATAGAAATAAAACACACACACTTTAATTAAAAATCATTTTAATGAAATAAAGACACATGTTTTTGACCATCTTTTATTTTACTGCAAAAACCATTTCCTGTAATAAAAATAAAATAAAAAAGCAAAATTATTCTTACCTATCCCATGCACAGTCAGGTCCCACGGTGTAATCCTTCAGAAAGGGTTAATGTTTACTGCAGGGACCAATGCTGCAGCCTCACAGTAAACCCCAAATGAATGAGTTCCTCTCCTGCCTGACAGGAGAGTAAAGGCTGGGTGTCACATAACGATACACCAGTGATCCCGACAACGATATGCACTTGTCAGGATCGCTGGTGTATCGCTACATGATCGCTGCTGAGCTGCCAAACAGGCAGCTCAGGCAGCGATCTGGGACAGCGACACTGCGGGTAACATCGCTTAAGGGCCCGTCTCACATAGCGATATCGCTACCGAGATCGCTGCTGAGTCACTAGTTTTGTGACGCAGCAGCGAGCTCACCAGCGATATCGCTGTGTGTGACATTCAGCGACGATCAGCCCCCCTGCCGGGTATCGCTGATCATCGCAGAAATGTCAGGACCTTTTTTTGATCGCTGGTTTCCCTCTGACAGGCACGCATCGCTGCGTGTGACAGGCGGGAAACCAGCGATCAAAGGTCCTGACATTTCAGCGACGATCAGCGATACCCGGCAGGGGGGCTGATCGTCGCTGAATGTCACACACAGCGATATCGCTGGTGAGCTCGCTGCTGCGTCACAAAACTAGTGACTCAGCAGCGATCTCGGTAGCGATATCGCTATGTGAGACGGGCCCTTAAGTGGAAAGCTTAATTGATTGCTTTCCACTTTCACTTCAGGTCAGCCAGGGACACAATCAGTGACGTCAGAGGGAACTGATTAACAAAAATAGGGGTTCCCTTCGAAAAAAAAATGGCGTGGGGTCCCCCCTATTTTTGTTAACCAGCCAGATGAAGCAGACCGCTGAGGCCTGGATTTTCAGGCTGTTAAGGAGCCAAGATCCATGGACCTTGCCAGCCTGATAATACCAGGCCACAGCAGTCTGCATATCTTGGCTGATTAACAAAAATAGGGGATCCCCTCGAAAAAAATTGGCGTGGGGTCCCCCCTATTTTTGTTAACCAGCCAGATGAAGCAGACCGCTGAGGCCTGGATTTTCAGGCTGTTAAGGAGCCAAGATCCATGGACCTTGCCAGCCTGATAATACCAGGCCACAGCAGTCTGCATATCTTGGCTGATTAACAAAAATAGGGGATCCCCTCGAAAAAAATTGGCGTGGGGTCCCCCCTATTTTTGTTAACCAGCCAGATGAAGCAGACCGCTGAGGCCTGGTTTTTCAGGCTGGTAAGGATCCAATATCCATGGACCTTGCAAGCCTGATAATACCAGGCCACAGCAGTCTGCTTAGCTTGGCTGGTTAACAAAAATAGGGGATCCCCTCGAAAAAAAAACGGCGTGGGGTCCCCCTATTTTTTGTTAACCAGCCAAGTAAAATGCAGACTGCTGCGGCCTGGTATTAAAAGACTGTCAAGGCCCATGGATTTTGGCCCTCAACAGCCTGATAATACCAGGCTACAGCAGCCCCACATTTGGCGCATCAAAAGATGTGCCAATTGTGGCACTTTACCCGGCTCTTCCCACTTGCCCTGTAGCGGTGGCAAGCGGGGTAATAAGGGGTTATTGTCACCGTTGATTGCACGGTGACAATAAGCCCGGTTAATAATGGAGAGGTGTCAATAAGACACCGATCCATTATTAATCCCAAAGTTATTAAATGTGTAAAAAAAAGACAAAGCAAGAAAAAAGTCTTTTAATGAAATAAAAGAGACAACACAGTTTTCATTTCTTTTATTATACACTCATTCCTGCGACGCCATCGATCTCCTGTAAAAAAAGAAAAAAAACAAACCAACAGTATACCACCTGTCCGACGCAGTCCATAGTAACGATTGTCCCAAGACGATCCAACTCTGCTACATCGCAATGACAGGCAGAGCCTGACATCGCGACGCAGCACAGCTGATTACCTGCTTCTCCGGCGGTGACGTCATCGGACTGACTGCTTTACGGCCGGGATTACCCAGCAGTCACTGCAGTTATCGCGAGAAACTGCATGTGACCGCCGGGGAGAAGAGGATGGCGGCCATGAAGCAGTCCAGGACGTGACAGCCGGAGATCTTCTGCCAGGTAAGTGCCGCTGACTCCTGACAGACCCGACAGACGGACACTGACAGTGACAGTGACATCCCGATTCCGGTATCCGATAAGACGAAAATATCGGAACTCGGAATCGGAATTCCGATACAGCTAATATCGGCCGATACCCGATATTTGCAGTATCGGAATGCTCAACACTAGTGTTGACCCTTCTTCTTCAGGACCTCTGCAATTCTCCCTGGCATGCTCTCAATCAACTTCTGGACCAAATCCTGACTGATAGCAGTCCATTCTTGCACAATCAATGCTTTCATTTTGTCAGAATTTTTAGGTTTTTGTTTGTCCACCCGTCTCTTGATGATTGACCACAAGTTCTCAATGGGATTAAGATCTGGGGAGTTTCCAGGCCATGGACCCAAAATCTCTATGTTTTGTTCCCTGAGCCATTTAGTTATCACCTTTGCTTTATGGCAAGGTGCTCCATCATGCTGGAAAAGGCATTGTTGGTCGCCAAACTGCTCTTGGAGGGTTGGGAGAAGTTGCTCTTGGAGGACATTCTGGTACCATTCTCTATTCATGGCTGTGTTTTTAGGCAAGACTGTGAGAGAGCCGATTCCCTTGGCTGAGAAGCAACCCCACACATGAATAGTTTCAAGATGCTTAACAGTTGGCATGAGACAAGACTGGTGGTAGCGCTCACCTTGTTTTCTCCGAATGAGGCGTTTTTCTGATGTCCCAAACAATCGAAAAGGGGATTCATCAGAGAAAATAACTTTACCCCAGTCCTCAGCAGTCCACTGCCTGTACCTTTTGCAGAATATCAGTCTGTCCATGATGTTTTTTCTGGAGAGAAGTGGCTTCTTTGCTGCCCTCCTTGAGTCCAGGCGTTGCTCCAAGAGTCTCCACCTCACAGTGCGTGCAGATGCACTCACACCTGCCTGCTGCCATTCCTGAGCAAGATCTCCACTGCTGGTAGCCCAATCCCGCAGCTGAAACACTTTTAAGAGACGGTCCTGGCACTTGCTGGTCTTTCTTGGGCGCCCTGGAGCCTTTTTGGCAACAATGGAACCTCTCTCCTTGAAGTTCTTGATGATGCGATAGATTGTTGACTGAGGTGCAATCTTTCTAGCTGCGATACTCTTCCCTGTTAGGCCATTTTTGTGCATTGCAATGATGACTGCACGTGTTTCTTTAGAGATAACCATGGTTAACAGAAGAGAAACAATGATGCCAAGCACCAGCCTCCTTTTAAAGTGTCCAGTGGTGTCATTCTTTCTTAATCATGACAGATTAATCTCCAGCCATGTCCTCATCAACACCCACACCTGTGTTAATGGAGCAATCACTGAAAAGAGGTTAGCTGGTCCTTTTAAGGCAGGGCTGCAATGATGTTGAAATGTGTTTTGGGGATAAAGTTCATTTTCTAGCCAAATATTGACTTTGCAAGTAATTGCTGTTAAGCTGATCACTCTTTATAACATTCTGGAGTATATGCAAATTGCCATTAGAAAAAGTGAAGCAGTAGACTTTGTAAAAATTAATATTTGTGTCATTCTCAAAACTTTTGGCCATGACTGTAAGGGTTAAAATTTGACCAACCATTTTTCATTTTTCCTACAAAATTTACAAAACCATTTTTTAGGGACCACCTCACATTTGATGTCACTTTGAGGGGTCTATATGACATAAAATTCCCAAAAGTGACATGATTCTAAAAACTGCGGCATTCAAGGTGCTCAAAACGACATTCAGGAAGTTTATTAACCCTTCAGGTGCTTCACAGGAAATTTTGGAATGTGGAAAAAAAATGAACATTTAACTTTTTGTTCAGAAAAATTTACTTGAGATCCAGTTTTTTTATTTTGACAAGGGTAACAGGAAAAAATGGACCCCAAAATTTGTTGTGTAATTTCTCCTGGGTATTCTGATACCCCATATATGGGGGAAATCTACTGTTGGGGCACACGGCAGGGCTCGGAAGGGAAGTAGCGCCATTTGACTTTTTGAATGCAATATTTGCTGGAACAATTGGCAGATGTCATGTCATGTTTGGAGAGCCCTGATGTGCCTAAACAGTGAAAATCCCCACAGGTGACCCCATTTTGGAAACCAGACCCCTTAGGGAACTGATCTAGATGTGTGGTGAGCATATTGAACCTTCAGGTGCTTCACAGAAGTTTATGGGTATGTTTCCATGGTCCGGATTGCTGGCACTTTGGACGCAGCTGAAAGCCGCTCGCCCAATGTGCCCCCCCCTTTCTACGAGCAGTGATTCCGAAAGTGTTCATTGAACACATGCGGAATCACCACATCATATCCATACACTGTATTATTTATCTTGCGGAGACGGAGCGTTTCCGCAAGATAAATAGACATGCTGCGTTCTATAAAGATGCGCCGCATGTCCGGATTCGCGGGTGTGTCACCTGCGTTTTAGTACCATAGTCGAGACGGGATTTCTTCAAATCCCCTCCACTATGCTGTAACATCTGGACGCTGCGGATTAAACACTATGGCTGTACGCAGCTAATCCGGATGTATTCCGGAATGTGGAAACATACCCTATAACATTGAGCTGTGAAAATAAAAAATAAAAAGAATCACATTTTACACACAAATATGTTTTTAGCCCCAAATGTTGCATTTTCATAATGGTAACAGGAGAAATTGCACCATATAAAGGGAAGAGGCACCATATTGGAGTTCAGATTTTGCTGGAATGTTTTGAGGGTGCAATATCACATTGCCAGAGCCCCTGAGATGCCAGAAAAACAGAAACCCCCTATATGTCAACTCATTTTACAAACTACACTCCCCAATGAATTCATCTAGGGGTGCAGTGATCATATTGACACTACATGTGCCTCACAGAATTTTATACCACTGAGCTATGAAGAAAGAATAAATTACATTTTTACCACTAAAATGTGTTTTAGCCAAAAGATCCTGCACCTGGCACTCGCTTTTCAATGTTAGCACCACACACTGCTTAGCTGAACGCCCGACGCTCTGTGTGCTCACTGACTCTCGGGGGCTCTCACGTAAGCTCTGCCGGGGCACGACTCCACACTTTCGCTCTCGCTGTGGAGCGCGGTACACCCTTGCTTCCACTCTTTCTGCCTGTGGGAACCTCCTGTCTTTTTCCCACGCTTCCTGCTCCTTGCCTGGTCTTGCGAGGGGGGGGGAGGGGAGAAGACGCCATCCTCCAGACCGGACCTCCCTGATTCACAGACAAAAATCCAAACTTTACAAAGGTATTTTACTATCAAAACGGGGGTATCAGGATATAAGCTACATACCGATAGGTTGCTTATGGGACGCACTATTCTGTCATATCTTTAGCTGATATGGCTAAAATGGGGTGACAGATTCCCTTTAACATGCGATAGTGGGCCGTATTCCTTGCATGTGTGATCCTGGCCTGACTCATTATAGGGAATCTTCTGCCAGAGGTTCCATCTGAATCACGTATTTCAGAGATTTACATGGAATGTCCAGCGAAAGCGCTCAGCGCAGTGCGCAGGATAAATGTGCGCCGAGCCTTACTGCGATCTTTGGGAGGCAGAATGAAAAAATGAACAGCAGGTGAAGAGTTAGTTTTATTCATTCTTACGCCATTTCTCGTGCAGTATAAGGGATTAGGTGACTTTATTCTTCGGGTCGGTGCGATTACAGCGATACCAGATTTATATCGGGTTTTTATGTTTGGCTGCTGTCACACTAAAAGATGCTTTTTATTGCAAAAAATAGTTTTCGCATCACCACATTTTGAGAGCTATAATTTTTCCATATTCTGGCCCACAGAGTCATGTGAGGCCTTCTTTTTTGTATGAAGAGTTGACATTTTTATTGGTACCATTTTGATACACATTACTTTTTTGATCATTTTGTATTCTTATTTTTGGGAAGCAGAATGAACAAAAACCAGCAATTCAGGATGTTTTTTTGGGGAGGATTTATGTCATTCCGCTTGTGGTGAAATTGATGAGACAGTTTTACTCTTCGGGTCAGTATGATTACCACGATGCCACATTTATATTTTTTTAATGTTTTGTCGCTTTTACACAATTATAAATATTTTTTTTTAGAAAAAATTAGTTTATTCTAAGATCTGGAACTTTTATTTTTCTGCTGATGGAGCTGTATGGCGGCTTGTTTTTTTGTGGGACAAGATGACGTTTTCAGCGGTACCATATTTATTTATATGTCTTTTTGATCGCGTTTTATTCCACTTTTTGTTTGGCGGTATGATGATAAAGCATTTTATTTTGCCTTGTTTTTTATGGTGTTTACTAAAGGGGTTAGCTAGTGGGGCAGTTTTATAGGTCGGGTCATTCCGGACGCTGCAATACCAAATATGTGCACTTTTGTTGTTTATACTATTTTTCATACAAATATTTATTTATGGCTACATATGGATCTTTTTATATTATTATAATTATATTTTTACACTTATTTAAAAAAATTATTTAACTTTTTTTTTTTTAACTTTTTTTACTTTGTCCCACTCTGGGAATTTCATTTTTTTCAGGCTGATCGCTTATATAGCATGGAGATGAAGCAGCATCCAAGTGCTGTCGAAAATATCAGCGCTGTACTAACAGAGAAAGTTGCTGATCATGCACTGCGCATGATCAAGCAACTTTCATGACGACATCGGGTCACCATGGCAATGATAGGGGCCCCGCATCATGTTGTGACGCCTCCGAATCAACGGCAGAGGAGCTGTTATCCCTCTGCCGGCTCCAGAATGCTGTGATCGAGTTCGTAGGGGGTTAAAGTGCCGGGAGTGGTGCTGAACCACTTCTGGCTCTTGGTGCCGGGTGTCAGCAGTCAGAATCAGCTGACACCTGGCACCGATCGCGCGCGTACAGCCTGTGTGCAGTAATAATACGTCCCGCGTCAATAAGTAACAGGACCCGAGGGCATATTATTACTGACTATGTCAGAAAAAGGTTAAAACATCAGCATATTCGTCATCACTGTGACCACTAAAGTCATATCAATAAAGATTTACAATAAATTATCCCATAAAATAAATGGAGAAAAGAAAAAAAAAAATCAGAAAACCAAAATTGCAGTATTTTGGTCACAAATTGTCTCACAAAAATGCAATGAAATTAAAAAGCATTTATGTACAAAAAAGTATATTTATAAAAATTATCAATAAAAATATCATCAAAAACAAACTTTCATACAAATCCAGAGATGGAAAATTAAAAAAGATATGGGGCTCTGAAAATAGCGACAGGAGCCAAATTGTTTTTTTTTAATAATATTCTGAATATTTTGTAACTATAAAACAATTTATATAAGTTTGGTGTCGTTGTAATCGTGCTGACCTGGAAAATTATGTCCCCAAGTTATTTTCTATGCAGACTGAACAGAGTAAAAATTGCATTTTTTCATCATTTCATTATGCGTGGATTTTTTTTTTTCTTGTGCTTCAGCACATTACATGTGTGCTGTTCAGCCGTTCTTTTCAGAGGTTATATTGAGCCATTATAGGGACATATGAGCAATATAGTATGTCTTCATTCTATAGTGTTATGATGGTGTTTGTGTTCCTTTACTGCCATCTACTGGCCATTGTTATAATGTGTTTTCATGTAATTACAGCTGTAATTTCCCACCATGCCTCTCTCTTTCTGTAACTCCTCCTATCTTGTTTTCTCACATCCTGTCCTTAATGGTCAGTACCATCTTGTGCAGCAGATCTGGAGAGAGGATTTTCACTCCTATCTGGACTACTGCAACTCTCTTCTGATCGGTCTCTCTCTAACCAAACTCTCTGCTCTCCAATCCATCCTGAATGCAGCAGCCAGGGTAGTATTTGTCAGACAGCTACACCCATGCCTCTCCTCTGTGCCAGTGATTACACTGGTTACCCATTTGCTACACAGTACAATACAAACTAATCTCTCTCATCCATGAAGCCCTCCACAGTTTTTTACCACCCTATATCTCATCCCTCATTTCTGTCCATCACCCTTCCTGTGCCCTCAGTTCTGCAACCGATCTAAGACTAACATGCTTCATAATCCTAACCTTGCAATCCAAGGCTTCTCCAGTGCTGCACCAGTTTTCTGGAATGCACTACCCCAAATGATTAATATTTAGACCCCATGTTTTTAAGTGTGCTTTAAAAACACATCTGTTTAGACAAGCCGATCACCTCCCCTCACAAACCTAACTCTCCCCTGTTCCCTCCTAAATGTTAATCATAATCTGCTCCTTCTTATTCATCTGTCTCCCCATCCACCATGCACCCAATAGCACACGACAACTGTACCTAGATAGATCCTGGCCAGAGACCGGATCATGCAGCTTAATATGAAAACCCTTATTTATTATAATGATACAGACACAAACCCTAGTTGCATATTATGCCAAAGAAAAGGTGAGTACAACACCTGTGGAAATCCACTGAAAAAGATCAAAAATACCTACTCCAAAAATCATATACAACGGAGAAACAAAGGAGCACATAGGTTGTAAAATATATAAAAATTTATTAATGACTACAAATAGTAAACATATAAACATGTACAAATTTAGCATTGTAGGACACACGGGAAAAGGTGGATAACACTGATGGAATTACATATACCTCAGTAACGCCGAACACAAGTGGTGGTGGAACAGTACATTAATAGAACGACATGCCAATGCCAGGGTAGCATGCAGATAAATATTAATAACAAACCTGGTGACAGGTTATGATGTCTGTAGAGGTTGTTGTTGCTGAATTATACACTGGAGCATTATACATGTGGCCCATTATATATGGAGCATTATTTTGGCCCATAAGACACTGGAGCAGCATCCATGGGGCCCAACAAATACTGGAGAATCATTATTTATGGAGCATCATAATGGGGCCTATTCTGTATGGAGCATTATATGGGGCCCATCATATACTGTATGGAGCTTTATATGCGGCTCTGTATACTGTATGGAGCAATATGTGGGGCTCATTCTACTCTATGGGGACCGTCCTATACTGTATGGCACATTATATGGGGACCATCATATACTGTATGGAGCTTTATATGCGGCTCTGTATACTGTATGGAGCAATATGTGGGGCTCATTCTACTCTATGGGGACCGTCCTATACTGTATGGCACATTATATGGGGACTATCATATACTGGAGTATTATGTGGAGCTCATCATATATTATATGGAACATTATATGGGACCAAATATTCTGTATGGAGCAATATATGGGGCTCATTATTCTGTATGGCGCACTATGTGGTGGCCATAATACTGTATGGACGATTATACTGTCCGGTTTTTGAGCTATTGTAGATTTTAACACAGATATCACTCATGTAATGTAAGAAGTGAAGTATTTGGCATTGTACTATACCTATATTTCTCTGCCATATCGGAGCATGATGAATTGTGGTCTGTGTTAAAGGGGCCCACTGAGACTCTTTGGCCTGGGGCCCACAAAAACCTGGAGCCAGCCCTGACCCCCCACAACTTTAGCCAAATAACCCCCAGTTTTCAATACGTTACTATTATTATAAAGTAAATGAAGGTTGACAAGCTTAAGAAATAAGAATTTATGTCGTTGGCATTGAAATGGGCACTGTAGGTGTGTTTACTGTCCTCCACTCCCTGACGACTTTGCTTCCCCATTGACTTGCATTGGGTTTCGTGTTTCAGTCGGACCTTCAACTTTTCCCGATAGTCGGCCTAATTTGTTCATGAAACCCGATTCGACCCTAAAAAAGGCAAAGTCGCTCATCTCTAATGGTGATATTTTGTCACATTTTGGTATTATTATGTGGTGATGGTATGGCGGTATTCAATCATTATTTGGTGTTTTTATGTGGTGATGGTATGGCGGTATTCACATCTCCATCCAGCTATTAGGAATTAGTGCCCAGTACACATAGCAAAAGATGGTGATACTGTGTAACCAGAAAGGCAGAGGAGACCGCAGATGGCTGAAGGAGAAAATAATTGCGTCAGAGATCATGAACAGAGCCCGGATAGCTCAGTCGGTAGAGCATCAGACTTTTAATCTGAGGGTCCAGGGTTCAAGTCCCTGTTTGGGCGTGAGCTTTTTAATACAGAGGAAAACAATAAATGCTATATTTGAAGAATGTAAGAAAAGTACAGAAAAACAAATGATGACAACTATTCAGGAAAATATAACGGTATTAATACAGTAAGTAGTATCATAGATTTCAGTTAGTTTTTAACAGATTAGGGTGGTGACCATGTTCTCCTTGGTTGCTTTTTTTGGCACCAGCAACAAGTGATCACTGGAAATGTAATGTACCATGGATATGGTATGACGGTACTCAGTCTCTATTTGGCATTATTATGTGGATCTGTTATGGTGGTATTCAGAAGATGCATATTTTTTCATAACTGTAACTCCTGCCTATAAGCCTCAAAATCAATAGTGGACAGATCGCTAACAACAGTCATGTCATGTTTGGTCTCTCGGTAACGTTAAAATCCGGTTAAAAAATACGGTGTCAATCTCAAACTATTGGAAACATCAGGGGTGAAGATGTCACATAATTTGGGAATTTCATAAAATCATGAAGGGCTGAGGGCATCCCACATCCAAGCGCACGTGATATCATCACAGGGTGAATGTGGGTGTAACTTATTTGGTATAGCGGTATTCAGTCATTGTACAGTATAATTATGTGGTGATGGTATGGCAGTATTCAGTCACTGATGTTATGTGGTGATGGTATGGCGGTATTTGGTCACTATGTAGTGTTATGTGGTTATGGTATTGTGGCAATCAGTCACCATTTGGTGTTATTATGTGATGATTGTATGGTGGAGTTCAGTCATGTTATGGTGTTGTTATGTTGTGATGGTATGTCGGTATTCTGTCAATATTTGGTGTTATTATGTGGTGTTGTGATGGAGGTATTCAGTCACTTTATAGTATCGTTATGTGGTGATGGTATGGTGCTATTCAGTCACTATTTGGTGTTATTGTGTGGTGATTTTATGGCGGTATTCAGTCATTTTTTGTGTTAAAATGTGGTGTTGGTATTGCAGTATTCAGTCAATTTATAGTGTTACTCTGTGGTGATGGTATGGCTTTATTCAATCACTATTTTGGTATTATGAGGTGTTGGTATGGCGGTATTCAATTATTATTTGGTGTTTTTATGTGGTGATGATATGGTGGTATTCAGATCTCCGTCCAGCTAGTAGGAATTAGTGCCAGTACATATAGCAAAAGATGGTGTTACTGTGTAGACAGCAATGAAGGGAAGACCGCAGATGGCTGAAAGAGAAAGCAATTGTGTCAGAGAACATAAACAGAGCCTGGAGAGCTCAGTCGGTAGAGCATCAGACTTTTAATCTGAGGGTCCAGGTTCAAGTCCCTGTTCGGGCGTGAGCTTTTAATAAAGACAAAACAATAAATGCTATATTTGAAGAAGGTAAGAAAAGTACAGAAAAACAAATGATGACAACTTGAATAGTAATATAACGGTATTAATACAGTAATTAGTATCATAGATTTCAGTTAGTTTTTATCAGATTAGGGTGGTGACCATGTTCTCCTTGGTTGCTATTTTTGGCACCAGCAACAAGTGATCACTGGAAATGTAATATACCATGGATATGGTATGACGGTACTCAGTGACTATTTGGCACTATTATGTGGATCTGTTGTGATGGTATTCAGAAGATGCATATTTTTTCATAACTGTAACTCCTGCCTATAAGCCTCAAAATCAATAGTGGACAGATCGCTAACAACAGACATGTCATGTTTGGTCTCTCGGTAACGTTAAAATCCGGTTAAAAATACGGTGTCAATCTCAAACTATTGCAAACATCAGGGGTGAAGATATCACATAAGTTGGGAATTTCATAAAATCATGAAGGGCTGAGGGCATCCCACAACCAAGCGCACATGAGGTCATCACGGGGGGAATGTGGGTGTAACTTATGTGCTGATAAAAGGTCTAGCGAAATTTTGATCTGTGTTCCTGCAGAGAGATACATATCGGTGTATTCATGAATCCTGTTCACGGAACATCTCCAGTCGAAGTGCTCTCCTTCACTAAACTGAATCATCTCTGTGATCTGTGTAGAATGTTTACATTTTATGGTGGTGTTCAGTCTCTATATGGTGTTATGTGGTGATGGCATAGCGGTATTCAGTCAATGTACAGTATAATTATGTGGTGATGGTATGGCAGTATTCAGCCACTGGTGTTTTGTGGTGATGTTATGGCGGTGATTGGTCACTATGTAGTGTTATGTGGTTATGGCATTGCGGCAATCAGTCTCTATTTGGTTGTATTATGTTATTATGTAGTGATGATATGGTGGTATTCAGTCACTATTTGGTTTTATTATGTGGTGATTGTATGGTGGTATTCAGTCATTTAATGGTGTTATGTGGTGATGGTATGTCAGTATTCTGTCAATATTTGGTGTTATTATGTGGTGTTGTTATGGAGGTATTCAGTTACTTTATAGTGTCGTTATGTGGTGATTGTATGGCGGTATTCGGTCGTTATGTGGTGTTATTATGTGGTTATGGTATTGCGGCAATCAGTCACTATTTGGTGTTATTATGTTAATATGTAGTGATGGTATGGCGGTATTCAGTCACTATTTGGTGTTATTATGTGGTGATTGAATGGCGGTATTCAGTCACTTTTTAGTGTTAAAATGTGGTGTTGGTATGGCAGTAGTCAGTCACTTTATAGTGTTATTCTGTGGTGTTGGTATGGCTGTATTCAGTCACTATTTGGTATTATTATGAGGTGTTGGTGTGGTGGTATTCAGTCACTTTATAGTGTTATTATGTGCTGATGGTATGGCGGTATTCCATCATTATTTGGTGTTTTTGTGTGGTGATGGTATGGCGGTATTCAGATCTCCATCCAGCTAGTAGGAATTAGTGCCCAGTACATATAGCAAAATATGGTGATACTGTGTAACCAGAAAGGAAGAGGAGACGGCCAATTATGAACAGAGCCCGGATAGCTCAG
The DNA here is from genome assembly GCA_033576555.1 of Oophaga sylvatica. Taxonomy (NCBI): domain Eukaryota; kingdom Metazoa; phylum Chordata; class Amphibia; order Anura; family Dendrobatidae; genus Oophaga; species Oophaga sylvatica. Next base: position 533,008,121 of record JARQOD010000004.1, read on the forward strand.
TCGGTAGAGCATACAGACTTTTAATCTGAGGGTCCAGGGTTCAAGTCCCTGTTTGGGCGTGAGCTTTTTTTTTAATAAAGACGAAAACAGTGACTGCTATATTTGAAGGATGTAAGAAAAGTGCAGAAAAACAAATGATGACAACTATTCAGGAAAATATAACGGTATCACTGCAGTAAGTAGTATCATAGATTTCAGTTAGTTTTTAACAGATTAGGGTGGTGACCATGTTCTCCTCGGTTGCTTTTTATGGCACCAGCAACAAGTGATCACTGGAAATGTAATGTACCATGGATATGGTATGACGGTACTCAGTCTCTATTTGGCATTATTATGTGGATCAGTTATGGTGGTATTCAGAAGATGCATATTTTTTCATAACTGTAACTCCTGCCTATAAGCCTCAAAATCAATAGTGGACAGATCGCTAACAACAGTCTTGTCATGTTTGGTCTCTCGGTAACGGTTAAAATCCGTTAAAAAATACGGCGTCAATCTCAAACTATTGCAAACATCAGGGGTGAAGATATCACATAAGCTGGGAATTTCATAAAATCATGAAGGGCTGAGGGCATCCCACAACCAAGCGCACGTGAGGTCATCACGGGGGGAATGTGGGTGTAACTTATGTGCTGATAAAAGGTCTAGCGAAATTTTGATCTCTGTTCCTGTAGAGAGAAACATATCGGTGTATTCATGAATCCTGTTCACGGAACATCTCCAGTCGAAGTGCTCTCCTTCACTAAACTGAATCATCTCTGTGATCGGTGTAGAATGTGGACATTTTATGGTGTTAATCAGTCTCTATATGGTGTTATGTGGTGATAGCATAGCGGTATTCTGTCAATGTACAGTATAATTATGTGGTGATGGTATGGCAGCATTCAGTCACTGGTGTTTTGTAGTGATGTTATGGCGGTGATTGGTCACTATAGTGTTATGTGGTTATGGCATTGCGGCAATCAGTCTCTGTTTGGTTTTATTATATTATTATGTAGTGATGGTATGGCGGTATTCAGTCACTATTTGGATTTATTATGTGGTGATTGTATGGTGGTATTCAGTCATTTTATGGTGTTATTATGTTGTGATGGTAGTCGGTATTCTGTCAATATTTGGTGTTATTATGTGTTGTTGTTATGGAGGTATTAAGTCACTTTATAGTGTCATTATGTGGTGATGGTATGGCGGTATTCATTGACTATTTGGTGTTATGTGGTGATGGTATAGTGGTATTCAGTCGTTATGTAGTGTTATGTGGTTATGGTATTGCGGCAATCAGTCACTATTTGGTGTTATGTTAATATGTAGTGATGGCATGGCGGTAGTCAGTCACTTTTAGTGTTAAAATGTGGTGTTGGTATGGCAGTATTCAGTCACTTTATAGTGTTATTCTGTGGTGTGGTATGGCTGTATTCAGTCACTATTTGGTATTATTATGAGGTGTTGGTATGGTGGTATTCAGTCACTATGTGGTGTTAATATGTGGCGACGGTATAGCGATATTTGTCACATTTTGGTATTATTATGTGGTGTTGGTATGGCGGTATTCAATCATTATTTGGTGTTTTTGTGTGGTGTTTTATAGGCGGATTCAGTCACTATTTGGCACTATTATGTGTATCTGTTATGATGGTATTCAGAAGATGCATATTTTTTCATAACTGTAACTCTGCTATAAGCCTCAAAATCAATAGTGGACAGATGATCACTAACAACAGTCATGTCATGTTTGGTCTCTCGGTAATGTTAAAATCCGGTTAAAAAAATACGGTGTCAATCTCAAACTCAATAGTGGTCAGACGCTAACAACAGTCATGTCATGTTTGGTCTCTGGGTATCGGTAAAATCCCGTTAAAAAATACGGCGTCAATCTCAAACTATTGCAAACATCAGGGGTGAAGATATCACATAAGTTGGGAATTTCATAAAATCATGAAGGGCTGAGGGCATCCCACAAACCAGCCCACGTGAGGTCATCATGGGAGGAATGTGGGTGTAACTTATTTGGTATAGCGGTTTTCAGTCATTGTACAGTATAAATATGTGGTAATGGTATGGCAGTATTCAGTCACTGGTGTTATGTGGTGATGGTATGGCAGTATTTGGCCACTATGTAGTATTATGTGGTTATGGTATTGTGGCAATCAGTCACCATTTGGTGTTATTATGTGATGATTGTATGGTGGAATTCAGTCATTTTATGGTGTTGTTATGTTGTGATGGTATGTCGGTATTCTGTCAATATTTGGTGTTATTATGTGGTGTTGTGATGGAGGCATTCAGTCACTTTATAGTGTTGTTATGTGGTGATGGTATGGTGCTACTCAGTCTTTATGTGGTGTTATGGTGGTATTCAGTCACTATTTGGTGTTATTGTGTGGTGATTTTATGGCGGTATTCAGTCAGTTTTTTGTGTTAAAATGTGGTGTTGGTATTGCAGTATTCCGTCAATTTATAGTGTTACTCTGTGGTGATGGTATGGCTGTATTCAGTCACTATTTTGGTATTATTATGAGGTGTTGGTATGGCGGTATTAAATTATTATTTGGTGTTTTTATGTGGTGATGATATGGCGGTATTCAGATCTCCGTCCAGCTAGTAGGAATTAGTGCCCAGTAGGTATAGCAAAAGATGGTGTTACTGTGTACAGTCATGGCCAAACATTTTGAGAATGACACAAATATTAGTTTTTACAAAGTCTACTGCTTCACTTTTTCTAATGGCAATTTGCATATACTCCAGAATGTTATAAAGAGTGATCAGCTTAACAGCAATTACTTGCAAAGTCAATATTTGGCTAGAAAATGAACTTTATCCCCCAAAACACATTTCAACATCATTGCAGCCCTGCCTTAAAAGGACCAGCTAACCTCTTTTCAGTGATTGCTCCATTAACACAGGTGTGGGTGTTGATGAGGACATGGCTGGAGATCAATCTGTCATGATTAATTAAGAATGACACCACTGGACACTTTAAAAGGAGGCTGGTGCTTAGCATCATTGTTTCTCTTCTGTTAACCATGGTTATCTCTAAAGAAACACGTGCAGTCATCATTGCAATGCACAAAAATGGCCTAACAGGGAAGAGTATCGCAGCTAGAAAGATTGCACCTCAGTCAACAATCTATCGCATCATCAAGAACTTCAATGAGAGAGGTTCCATTGTTGCCAAAAAGGCTCCAGGGCGCCCAAGAAAGACCAGCAAGCGCCAGGACCGTCTCTTAAAAATGTATCAGCTGCGGGATCGGGCTACCAGCAGTGCAGAGCTTGCTCAGGAATGGCAGCAGGCAGGTGTGAGTGCATCTGCACGCACTGTGAGGCGGAGACTCTTGGAGCAAGGCCTGGTCTCAAGGAGGGCAGCAAAGAAGCCACTTCTCTCTAGAAAAAACATCATGGACAGACTGATATTCTGCAAAAGGTACAGGCAGTGGACTGCCGAGGACTGGGGTAAAGTTATTTTCTCTGATGAATCCCCTTTTCGATTGTTTGGGACATCAGGAAAACGCCTCATTCGGAGAAGACAAGGTGAGCGCTACCACCAGTCTTGTCTCATGCCAACTGTTAAGCATCCTGAAATCATTCATGTGTGGGGTTGCTTCTCAGCCAAGGGAATCGGCTCTATCACAGTCTTGCCTAAAAACACAGCCATGAATAAATAATGGTACCAGAATGTCCTCCAAGAGCAACTTCTCCCAACCCTCCAAGAGCAGTTTGGTGATCAACAATGCCTTTTCCAGCATGATGGAGCACCTTGCTATAAAGCAAAGGTGATAACTAAATGGCTCAGGGAACAAAATATAGAGATTTTGGGTCCATGGCCTGGAAACTCCCCAGATCTTAATCCCATTGAGAACTTGTGGTCAATCATCAAGAGACGGGTGGACAAACAAAAACCTAAAAATTCTGACAAAATGAAAGCATTGATTGTGCAAGAATGGACTGCTATCAGTCAGGATTTGGTCCAGAAGTTGATTGAGAGCATGCCAGGGAGAATTGCAGAGGTCCTGAAGAAGAAGGGTCAACACTGCAAAATTTGACTTGCTGCATTAACTCATTCTAACTGTCAATATAAGCTTTTGTTACTCATATGTTTGCAATTATATTTCTGTCTATGATAAAAACATCTGTCAAACACACAAAAACCAGAGGGCAGCAGATCATGTGAAAATATAATATTTGTGTCATTCTCAAAACTTTTGGCCATGACTGTAAACAGCAATGAAGGGAAGACCGCAGATGGCTGAAAGAGAAAGCAATTGTGTCAGAGATCATAAACAGAGCCCGGATAGCTCAGTCGGTAGAGCATCAGACTTTTAATCTGAGGGTCCAGTGTTCAAGTCCCTGCTCGGGCGTGAGCTAAAAATAAAGAGAAAACAGTGAATGCTATATTTGAAGAATGTAAGAAAAGTGCAGAAAAACAAATGATGACAACTATTCAGGAAAATATAACGCTATCACTGCAGTAAGTAAAATCATTGATTTCCATTAGTTTTTAACAGATTAGGGTGGTGACCATGTTCTCCTCGGTTGCTTTTTTTGGCACCAGCAACAAGTGATCACTGGAAATGTAATGTACCATGGATATGGTATGACAGTACTCAGTGACTATTTGGCACTATTATGTGGATCTGTTATGGTGGTATTCAGAAGATGCATATTTTTTCATAACTGTAACTCCTGCCTATAAGCCTCAAAATCAATAGTGGACAGATCGCTAACAACAGTCATGTCATGTTTGGTTTCTCTGTAAAGTTAAAATCCGGTTAAAAATACGGTGTCAATCTCAAACTATTGCAAACATCAGGGGTGAAGATATCACATAAGTTGGGAATTTCATAAAATCATGAATGGCTGAGGGCATCCCACAACCAAGCGCACGTGAGGTCATCACGGGGGGAATGTGGGTGTAACTTATGTGCTGATAAAAGGTCTAGCGAAATTTTGATCTATGTTCCTGCAGAGAGATACATATCGGTGTATTCATGAATCCTGTTCACTGAACATCTCCAGTCGACATTTTATGGTGGTATTCAGTCTCTATATGGTGTTATGTGGTGATGGTATAGCGGTATTCAGTCAATGTACAGTATAATTATGTGGTAATGGTATGGCAGTATTCAGCCACTGGTGTTATGTGGTGATGGTATGGCGGTATTCAGTCGTTATGTGGTGTTATTATGTGGTTATGGTATTGCGGCTATCAGTCACTATTTGGTGTTATTATGTTAATATGTAGTGATGGTATGGCGGTAGTCAGTCACTATTTGGTGTTATTATGTGTTGATTGCATGGCGGTAGTCAGTCACTTTTTAGTGTTAAAATGTGGTGTTGGTATGGCTGTATTCAGTCACTTTATAGTGTTATTCTGTGGTGATGGTATGGCTGTATTCAGTCACTTTATAGTGTTATTCTGTGGTGATGGTATGGCGGTATTCAGTCACTATTTGGTATTATTATGAGGTGTTGGTATGGTGGTATTCAGTCACTTTATAGTATTACTATGTGGTGTTGGTACGGGGGTATTCATTCACTATTTGGTGTTAATATGTGGTGATGGTATAGCGATATTTTGTCACATTTTGGCATTATTATGTGGTGTTGGTATGGCGGTATTCAATCATTATTTGGTGTTTTTATGTGGTGATGGTATGGCGGTATTCAAATCTCCATCCAGCTATTAGGAATTAGTGCCCAGTACACATAGCAAAAGATGGTGATACTGTGTAACCAGAAAGGCAGAGGAGACGGCAGATGGCTGAAGGAGAAAGTAATTGCGTAAGAGAACATGAACAGAAACCGGATAGCTCAGTCGGTAGAGCATCAGAGCTTTAATCTGAGGGTCCAGGGTTCAAGTCCCTGTTTGGGCGTGAGCTTTTTAATACAGAGGAAAACAATAAATGCTATATTTGAAGAATGTAAGAAAAGTACAGAAAAACAAATGACTACTATTCAGGAAAATATAACGGTATTAATACAGTAAGTAGTATCATAGATTTCAGTTAGTTTTTAACAGATTAGGGTGGTGACCATGTTCTCCTTGGTTGCTTTTTTTGACACCAGCAACAAGTGATCACTGGAAATGTAATGTACCATCAATATGGTATGACAGTACTCAGTCTCTATTTGGCATTATTATGTGGATCTGTTATGGTGGTATTCAGAGGATGCATATTTTTTCATAACTGTAACTCCTGCCTATAAGCCTCAAAATCAATAGTGGACAGATCGCTAACAACAGTCATGTCATGTTTGGTCTCTGGGTATCGGGAAAATCCTGTTAAAAAATACGGCGTCAATCTCAAACTATTGCAAACATCAGGGGTGAATATATCACATAATTTGGGAATTTCATAAAATCATGAAAGGCTGAGGGCATCCCACAACCCAGCCCACGTGAGATCATCACGGGGTGAATGTGGGTGTAACTTATTTGGTATAGCGGTATTCAGTCATTGCACAGTATAATTATGTGGTGATGGTATGGCAGTATTCAGTCACTGGTGTTATGTGGTGATGGTATGGCGGTATTTGGCCACTATGTAGTGTTATTTGGTTATGGTATTGTGGCAATCAGTCACCATTTGGTGTTATTATGTGATGATTGTATTGTGGAATTCAGTCATTTTATAGTGTTGTTATGTTGTGATGGTATGTCAGTATTCTGTCAATATTTGGTGTTATTATGTGGTGTTGTGATGGAGGTATTCAGTCACTTTATAGTGTCGTTATGTGGTGATGGTATGGTGGTATTCAGTCTTTATGTGGTGTTATGGTGGTATTCAGTCACTATTTGGTGATATTATGTGGTGATTTATTGGCGGTATTCAGTCAGTTTTTTGTGTTAAAATGTGGTGTTGGTGTTGCAGTATTAAGTCAATTTATAGTGTTACTCTGTGGTGATGGTATGGCTGTATTCAGTCACTATTTTGGTATTATTATGAGGTGTTGGTATGGCGGTATTCAATTATTATTTGGTGTTTTTATGTGGTGATGATATGGCGGTATTCAGATCTCCGTCCAGGTAGTAGGAATTAGTGCCCAGTTCGTATAGCAAAAGATGGTGTTACTGTGTAAACAGCAATGAAGGTAAGACCGCAGATGGCTGAAAGAGAAAGTAATTGTGTCAAAGATCATATACAGAGCCTGGATAGCTCAGTCGGTAGAGCATCAGACTTTTAATCTGAGAGTCCAGGGAACAAGTCCCTGTTCGGGTGTGAGCTGTTAAATATAACGGTATCACTGCAGGAAGTAGAATCATTGGTTACAGTTAGTTTTTAACAGATTAGGGTGGTGACCATGTTCTCCTTGGTTGCTTTTTTTGGCACCAGCAACAAGTGATCACTGGAAATGTATTGTACCATGGATATGATATGACAGTACTCAGTGACTATTTGGCACTATTATGTGGATCTGTTATGGTGGTATTCAGAAGATGCATATTTTTTCATAACTGTAACTCCTGCCTATAAGCCTCAAAATCAATAGTGGACAGATCGCTAACAACAGTCATGTCATGTTTGGTCTCTCTGTAAAGTTAAAATCCGATTAAAAAATACGGTGTCAATATCAAACTATTGCAAACATCAGGGGTGAAGTGTCATGGAAATATATATGTATTCCATATATTCAATGTATATTCATATATATGCATTCACAGTTAGATAGATCTCACTTGCTAAATATCCTGTGCTCACACATATCTATGAAAAAGCTGATGCCAGCTATAATCAGTCGTTTAAGACGACCCTGGCCTTCATAAGAAACAAGAACAAAAAGTCTTAATAGATATCTATTGTTTTCTTTACTAGTCATGCAAGAAAGCTAGGGCAAAGAACAAAAACAATAAATCTGCAACTTCAGCCCTTTTATCATAATTATCATACTTACACTAGAACAGCCAATAATCTAGCAGCTTTTAATTGTATGTTAATTGACTAACCAGCCCCTTTTTGTAAACGTATAAAACCTTGAATGAATAATAAACGTGTGGTCTTGACGAACTGCTATACTGACACTTCCGTGTGGACAGTTTTCATTTCGTTCTGAGCGCTCAAAAAGACATTTAGGATACAATTGGGAACAGCACCAGCAAAGACCTGCAGGATAGATTTATCCTAATTAAATTTCCATAACAGTTGGCGCCCAACGTGGGGCAGTGGACGAAACGCACGGGGACCTGCTGACCGGAAAGACAGAGGTGTTGTCCATGGCCTTTGCTCACGGGACGGAGACTGCGCAGCTCCATAAGTAAGATAAGAAAATCTTGTCATCTTACCTGAAAGTCCCTTGTGTCCAGTCCAGGTCTTACACCTCTTGCCGGTCAGGTGTGGTCACCACCGTAATCCAGGTAGTATAAAAAGTCCACACCCTTATCCAAAACCCTGGGATATAAGTTGTTTGGTGCTGTGTATGTGTTTCATGTTTTATGTGAACCGGGAGAAAAGTTGGAACGGTGACTGTGTTTTTGCTTGCTGATTTCTGGAAGCTGTATAGCAGGAAAAGCCAAATTGCTGGATAAGTTCTCACAGATTCCTTCACACATCGGAGGGAGACAATCCCAGTATTCCAGGTGTGAAGGGTGGGGGCTTTGTTTGGATAAATTCTCACAGATTCTTTCACACATCGGAGGGAGACACTCCCAGTATTCCAGGTGTGAAGGGTGGGAATTTTGTACAGGCTATTACAGATTCCTGTGGCCGGCGTACCAGGTTGGGCGACCGGTCTCTACAGGGTAATAGACTTGGAGCATTGGCGTGCTCAGTGCAATTGGTGAGTTATCAGTTACCAGAGCAGCTTGTATGTGTCACAGATCATCTAAAAGAGGATTTGTATACTCCCGGGTGTTTGTTTCATTTGTACGTCTTCCTGTCTGTATTAGGTATCGCTGCTTTAAATTTACACTCAGAGCAGCGTGCGCTCTGTCACTATCTCATTCACTGCTGGCTGCAGCAGCGAGAAACCCCTTTGACCCCCCTCCTCTGCTAATCACGTTGTCACATCTGTTTCCTGGTTTTGATCTTTTTAAGCTAGTTTTTTTTGGCTACAGGCTGTAGCGTGAAAATTCTCAGGCATTCAGACTGAACTGTATTCATTTTTTTGCTATTCTGAGGGATAATCTTTTTTTTTTGATACGTGATTTCAGTGTTTGTAGACGCAGCAAGCAGAGATATAAATTTTTTTTTTCTTCTTGTCAACCTTGTTGTTTTTTAGAGTTTTACTATTAATACATTTTTTTTCCCTCCCTTTTTTGGATCAGCTTTTTGTTTTTGGAGTTTTATGATTAATACATTTTTTTCCCTCCCCTTTTTGGTCAATCTTTTTTCCTAGAGTTTTTTATACTAAATCTAACTCTTGTTTTTAAAGTTTTTCTTTTAAGTACATTTTTAAACAATTTTGGAGAGGTTTTTCTAATCAATTTTAGAGTTTTATTCTCCAACCAATTTTTAAAAGAAAAAAAAAAGCACAAGATCTAGTAGCGTGCTTTAGACCAAGGACAGAAGCACAGATAAGGAAACTGCAGTCTGAGGGAGAATACACAAACAGCTGCGCAGCGGCTTCACTCACCCCTCCCATCAGGCATTCAGCGAAGACAAGAATTTCAGTGCTCTTGCACACAGAACCAGAATGCAGCAGTTTTCAGATTTTTAATCACCTTTGTTGAATAGGTTTTTGGAATAGACACAGTACGTGAGAATCGAAGGGCTAGGCATGTGAATAGAAGGTCAGAGTACGTGAGAAGCAAATGGACAGGCAGACTTTACACTGCAAAATGAAATGTTTTTTTTGTTTTTTGTTTGAAAGGCACAGGAAAGTTTGTTTATAGATTACCGTCTGCTATAAAAGAGCAGTGGTGCATCGTGTAGAAGGTACAGCAAGTTAATATGAACGGACCAGGAAGTGATTTTTTACGTGAATAAGATTGAAAAGGTGTTAAATCGTCTGTGAGAAAATGATCACTGACATGTCACAAGAGCAGAATTCAGAGTCACACACATCACATGTCCATCATAGGGGCAGCACGGTGGCTCAGTGGATAGCATTGCAGCGCTTGAGTCCTGGGTTCGAATCCCACCAAGGACAACATCTGCAAGGAGTTTGTTTGTTCTCTCCGTGTTTGCGTGGGTTTTCTCCGGGTGCTCCGGTTTCTTCCCACACTCCAAAAACATACAGATAGGGAATCTAGATTGTGAGCCTCATCGGGACAGTGATGATAATGTGTGCAAACTGTAAAGCGCTGCGGAATATGTTAGCGCTATATAAAAATAAAAGATTATTATTATTATCATGTGAAGACACGGGACAGGTGTAGGCTGCTCTCATTGAATAAGGAGCCTTGTACAGGGAAAAACGCTCCCCGCCTCTCTCCACAGGGAGAAGGCATTTTTGTTTCAACGGTCCCCTCTCAAGAAGCACAGGGAGGACACCCTCTCCTCTTTCTTCTCTCAGTCCCTTTCTCCTTCTTCTTCAGACTTTTCTCCTCTTTCCTCGCTGCCATCCCTCTCTATCCTTCTTTCCCTATCATTCCTTCTTTCCCCTCCCTCACATCTCTGACACATCCATTTTCTTCCTTTTCCTCTTCTTCACCCTCCCCTCCACCTCTCTCCCCTTCATCTCTCCCCTCCTCTTTCCCTCTCTCCTCCCACACCACACCCTTCTGATCTTTTTCCTCCTTCCTTTTCCTCCCTTTCTCCTCCCACACCACACCCACCTGCTCGTGCTTGCTCTCCTCCCTCCTCCTCCTCTCAGGCACATCCCACCGCTCCTCCCTCACACCTCCCTTCTCTTCCTCTTTTTTCTACTTCATTATCAACTGGGTCAACGCCCAATCAAAGCAATGTGGTGTCCCTGTATTCAGTGCCTCCAGCACAGGGCACCCTGTCTATCCCAAGCACAGTGCAAACATTGCCAGTCATTATATCAGGAGAAGAAAGTGCAAATCTCCCTACACAAAACGCTGCAGGTAGGCCCCAGACACAACAGCTAGCAGAGCCCACAGCCAGGGTTTCACAGGGGGGAGGTGTAACTACAGACACAAATGAGGAACCTCAGTGCCGAGCAGGGCTGCCAGCATGGAACCATGACACTGATCCACCACAGCCTCAGCAATGAAGAGGGAAATCCCCATGCAGCAAGACAACTTTTAAGCCCAAATCTCACCCAGTATATGCACCAAGCACACCATGTCACTTCTCATCTGATGAAGATGAAGACACAACGTCATACATGCTGCCCAATACTAGGGAAGAAAACTCACAAATACCAAGAGAGCAGGGACAGGTAGAGGCACCATCCTATGAGCCCTTCATCCCAAGCCAGGTGATCAGTATGCTGCCAGACCCAGGGATACACCTCATGCCATTTTCCCAAAAAATGCAGCAGATCCAGCGAACGTATGCAGCAGCCTGGATTGATCTCTGGACCATAATGGAAATAAAAGCAGGTGATGCATTCTGGCCAATTATGAGAGAACACTTCAAGCTTCCAGCAGAGTTAGATGCGTATGCCTGGGAGACAGGACCAAAGCTAATTGAGCAGCTCAGAGAATGGGCCAAAAGCAGACTGACAGGACAAACTCTCAGCCTACATGACATGAGTCAAGACAAGACAGAGTCTGTGGAGAAGTTCCATGACAGAGTGATGCAAGTGTTTCAAGATTTGGGCCTCATTACCCATGAACAGACACACAGACAGATGTTGGCACAGGCTTTTGTGCATGGACTGAGAGAACCAATCAGGAAACCACTGGTAGTAGCCAGTCCTGAGTAGACGTCAATAGCAATGGATACCCTGTTCGCAGTAGCAAAAAGGATTGAGTCCCAACGGAACAGAAGGGATGTCCAGTGTTACAACTGTGGCGAGTTTGGTCTTTTCTGGAACCGGTGCAGAACACTGACTTCGCCCAGAAGAAGAAGAAACACAGAAAGCAGTGAAGAACCCCCTCCATAGGACAGGAGCATGCCAAGTCCACAGGGAACTCCACCAGTGGGACCAATATCCTGAGAGTGGATGGCGTAGTCAGATCTTTTCTTGTGGAACTCCGCAACCTCACCTATCTATCAGAATCTTCTGTGTCCTGCATAGGAATTGATGGTCAAGTCAGACATTTCCAGATTATGAAGCCCCTGAGCGTGTGGACTCAGCCAGAACACTCCATCATGTCCCAGTTTGTTGTGTCAAAGACCTGCACCCTCAACCTATTGGGAGTGGACCTACTGCAGAAGCTGAAAGCGACCAGAGTGTTCCAGGAAGATGGGACCATGACACTTTCTTCACCCCTGACCCAAGAAGAAACAGGAACAACCACACTGCAGACCTATCACAGGAGGTGCTGGACATAGTACCAGAAAAGCCACTCCATCACCCAGAGTCAAGATGTCTCTGACCAACTGAAGGTCTAAGTGAACTCGCCTAAGAAGACGGTCTGAGAACTTTGACATTGGCCAGGATATTCAACTCAAGAAGGACCCTACTCGCTTCATGGAATGGCAACACCTCATCCGGCTCCAACGCCAGAGGTTCATCTTTTGCAAGCACCAGGAGGTGCCCCCTGCAATCAACCAGTTCACCCAGGCCCTAGACCGGCAAAAGGCCACTCAGCTCTTGAAACTTTGCACAAATACTGACCTGAGACCGAGCTGGAGAAAAAGAAACTACTGATGGCCCGTGCTGAGAAAAAAGCAGCCGGTAAAGGAGACGTCCCAACAAGAAGACCCCCTGTGATCAGAGCAGGTGCTAACACAGTGACTGACTTGGTGGAGAACAAGAAAGCCAGCTGTCGTCATCTCTCATGATGTGGATCCTAGTAGGCGGCTTGTTTTCCCGCCAGCTCTGTGCCGGGAGATGGGAGTCCCCTGCCGCATACTGAAGGACAAGGCCAAACTGGGCTGCCTCGCCCATCGGAATCAATCCCAGCTTTCCACAGTGAAGAAAAAGACTGAAAACCCCACTGAGTTCAGAATGGTGCAAGGCCTGGAGGCTGTGAAAGAGGCTACGGTTTTTGAAACCCCAACAGTGCTGAACCATCACACTCTGCTCTCAAAAGTCCCAGTCACCGCAACGGTATTCACGGTGATCAGCCTGGCCAGTGCCTTCTTCAGTGTTTCCCCTCCACCTGGAGGCCTGCCTTCACGCACCAGTGCAGTGCATATGGACAGTGTTGCCTCAAGGTGCTCAGAACAAGCCCTTCAAGTTTCACCAAGACAATGTCCTCCATCCTCGTCAACTGGATTGCAGAATATGCAAGAGTCACTCTTCTACAACACTTGGATGACCTTCTCTTTTGTGTGGTTGACATCGATACCTGCACAGTCCATTCCTTATCTCTCCTACTCTACCTGGAAGAACAGCAACGCAAGTTCTGGAAGAACAAAGTCCAGTGATGTCAGTAGCAAGTTACATCCCTGGGACACTGTATTGCCCACCAGGCGAAACACATGTCAAAAGACTGGAAGACCACTGTGGAGAAGATGGCTCCCCCAACAACTCCAAAAATGCTGCAGGCCGTCCTTGATGTAGTGTCGTATTGCAGAACCTGGATCCCTGATGCCTCAGTCCTAATGCAGCCTCTGTGAGCTTGCATCAACGCAACCCCGCTCCTTCTATCAGATGCAGCCTTCAACCCATTCAGGAGATTGGAAGAACTCCACAGTCTCAGCGCCAATACCAGGCCTACCTGACTACGAGAAGCCTTTTCGTCTACCTGATGGAAGAAAGAAGGTCATGCTACTGGAGTCCTGACACGGATTCACGGGGGAAAACAGAGACTTTTAGGCTGCCTCTCAGCCCGCTTGGATCCAGTTGCAAGAGGAGCACCCTCCTGCCTGATGGCAGTATCTGCAGCACACACCTTCCTGGACAAGGCTGCTGACATCACTCTTGGACAGCCACTGGAAACTCTCACTCCACATGACATCTTGGCAATCCTCAATCAAGCTCAACCAACAATAATCTCCCCACCGGCAGGCATCTTTGTGGCGCCTCTATCGCCTTTGTCTCATAATGTCACCGTCTCCAGACCTACAGTCCTCATCCCGGCCACTCTACTCCCACTCCCAAGGGGGGATACAATATGGACTTTCCAGAACAAAATTTACAGAATTTATCCTCTACTTGGATGGCTCCAGATTTGCAGATGATGAAGAAGTTTCCACACAGGAAGTGCAGTGATCAGCAATCAAGAAATCCTGTGGTCCAGTAGTCTGTCACCTAGCCTGTCAGCCCAGGAAGCAGAACTGATAGCGCTGACGAAGGCCTGCAAGATGGCAGAAGGAAGACTGCAAACATCTACACCGACTACAGGTACTCGCATGGCATAGCACACGACTTTGGGCCCATCTGGGCTACAAGGGACTTCATCACAGCAAACGGGACAACCGTGAAGCATCATGGAGCCTTCAGGGACCTGCTGGGTATACTCAACTTCCAAAATGGTGGCAATTTGAAAAAATCAAAAGCGCATGGAAAACTGAGAACAGAAGAGGCGTGAGGCAATAACATGGCGGACATGGCAGCCAAAGAAGCGGCCAAAGGAAGACAACATGGAGAAGTGGGAGAGGTCGTAGAGCCGGACGGCTACTACATGACGACTGAAGACAAGAAACCTGACAAAAAGACGTTCTGGGATCTGCTCAAGAAGTTGCAAGACCAAGCTCCAAAACGAGAAGAGCTGAATGCGAAAAAAAGCAACACGTGAAGAAGGAAGGCTATCTACAATGGACTTTTAAACCCTGCCTACTGCGAAGTATGTACCCTGTGGTGCTTCAATGGGCGCATGGATCCACCCACAGATCAAAGACACAGATGAATGATCTGATTGGTGCTTACTGGTTTGCTTCAGGGATCTCCACCCTAACAGCCAAATTCACCAGCAGCTATCTGACCTGCGTCAAATGCAAGCCTGGACGTATGGAAGAAAGTCCCCTCACCTCAACTGGCAAGACCACTCTACCAGCTTCAGAGGATCCAGATAGACCACATCCAGATATCGCCAAGTGAAGGATTCAAATACACCATTGTGGTCAAAGAAGTGTTTTCAAGATGGACAAAAGCCTTCCAAGTCAGCAAAGACTACTGCAAAGAAGCTACTTTCGGAAAATAGTGTGCAGATACGAGGTTCCAGAAATGATAGAAAGTGATCAGGGACCCGCATTCACAGCAAATCTGACACAAGATACCCGGTTAGCAGTAGGGTCAGACCTAGGCCTACACACTCCTTACCACCCCCAGAGCAGCAGGAAGGTAGAAAGACTGAACGGAACACTTAAGAATAGGATGCTTTGAAAATTGCCCAAGAAACGCACAAACCATGGCATGAGACACACCCCCAATTGCACTGTTTAGCGTAAGGCACACTCCCAGAGACCCAGAAAAGCTGTCACCATGCGAAATTTTGTTTGGGTCTAGTCCCAAGTTAGGTGCATTCTTCCCTCAGCAGCAGAATATGCAAAATGATATCTTGTTTGCTTATGTAATTGAATTGGTCAAAAACTAATGTCCATTCTCGAGTTTTTCTCTTCACTGCCAGATTTGATGGTCCTGTCCAAGAGCCCCAGATGACACCAACCTCTGTGTAACTAGAGGGAAAGCCTGCTTGGATCCACGTATCGCATTGCAAGGAAGCTCCTGTACTAGGAGAGACACCTAAGCCATGAAGGATGTCGTGGATGCTCTGACTGACCAGACAGATGACCTACCTGATGAAGAATACACACGTTTTTTCTGAACATGCAGTTAAATAAAGAGACTATGATTGCAAACACATGAACCCTGCTAGGGACAGTCCTCCTGACCGCCCATTTGCGAAAAGTCTGTATCGGTAGGGGAGGCATGTACTAGGCATATCTCAACCCGCCGGCAGCACAAAAGAGTTGCAGCGCTTTGGGACAGGAGCAGGTTTTTAGGGCAAGTGGTATCTAAGGGGGGACTGTCATGGAAATATATATGTATTCCATATATTCAATGTATATTCATATATATGCATTCACAGTTTGATAGATCTCACTTGCTAAAAATCCTGTGCTCACACATATCTATGAAAAAGCTGATGCCAGCTATAATCAGTCGTTTAAGACGACCCTGGCCTTCATAGGAAACAAGAACAAAAAGTCTTAATAGATATCTATTGTTTTCTTTACTAGTCATGCAAGAAAGCTAGGGCAAAGAACAAAAACAATAAATCTGCAACTTCAGCCCTTTTATCATAATTATCATACTTACACTAGAACAGCCAATAATCTAGCAGCTTTTAATTGTATGTTAATTGACTAACCAGCCCTTTTTTGTAAACGTATAAAACCTTGAATGAATAATAAACGTGTGGTCTTGACGAACTGCTATACTGACACTTCCGTGTGGACAGTTTTCATTTCGTTCTGAGCGCTCAAAAAGACATTTAGGATAAAATTGGGAACAGTACCAGCAAAGACCTGCAGGATAGATTTATCCTAATTAAATTTCCATAACAAAGATATCACATAAGTTGGGAATTTCATTAAATCATGAAGGGTTGAGGGCATCCCACAAGCAAGCGCACGTGAGGTCATCACGGGGGGAATGTGGGTGTAACTTATGTGCTGATAAAAGGTCTAGCGAAATTTTGATCTCTGTTCCTGTAGAGAGATACATATCGGTGTATTCATGAATCCTGTTCACGGAACATCTCCAGTCGAAGTGCTCTCCTTCACTAAACTGAATCATCTCTATGATCTGTGTAGAATGTGTACATTTTATGGTGGTATTCAGTCTCTATATGGTGTTATGTGGTGATGGTATAGCGGTATTCAGTCAATGTACAGTATAATTATGTGGTGATGGTATGGCAATATTCAGCCACTGGTGTTATGTGGTGATGGCATGGCGATATTCGGTCAATGTACAGTATAATTATGTGCAATGGGTCTGCTCCAGACTTCAGTCTGCTCCACATATTTCAAATCCCATATTTCAAATTACAGATTTCTAATTACACTACTGTGAATTAGACTAGAATTCTAGAATGCATTTGGCCACCCATCAATCCTACTGCATTGTCATCATCACCCTGTGACCGAGATGTTCATCTGTTCCCACAAGTATGAACTGCAAAATTTCCCCAGCTTTCCAGTGTTCCTGAATGCCCCCTATGTATTGCTTTGTTTCATGGTATGAACTGCAAAATTTCCCCAGCTTTCCAATGTTCCTGAATGCCCCCTGTGTATTGCTTTGTTTCATGGTATGAACTGCAAAATTTCCCCAGCTTACCAGTGTTCCTGAATGCCCCCTGTGTATTGCTTTGTTTCATGGTATGAACTGCAAAATTTCCCCAGCTTTCCAGTGTTCCCGAATGCCCCCTGTGTATTGCTTTGTTTCATGGTATGAACTGCAAAATTTCCCCAGCTTTCCAGTGTTCCTGAATGCCCCCTGTGTATTGCTTTGTTTCATGGTATGAACTGCAAAATTTCCCCAGCTTTCCAGTGTTCCTGAATGCCCCCTGTGTATTGCTTTGTTTCATGGTATGATTTGCTCACCCATCTTCTTGTATACATAATTGTACTTCATTCTTGTTATCTTCACCACACATCTGAGTGGTCTGTGTAACCCCTACCCCCTTTTATGGCCTGTCCTTAACTCTGTACATCTGGCCTGGGCAGTCCCAGCCCACTTCCCAATCACACTTGATTGCCCTTAGCTGCTTATTTATTCAGTGCAATGGGTCTCCTCCAGACTTCAGTCTGCTCCACATATTTCAAATCCCATATTTCAAATTACAGATTTCTAATTACACTACTGTGAATTAGACTAGAATTCTAGAATGCATTTGGCCACACATCAATCCTACAGCATTGTCATCATCACCCTGTGACCGAGATGTTCTTCTGTTCCCACAGGTATGAACTGCAAAATTTCCTCAGCTTTCCAGTGTTCCTGAATGCCCCCTGTGTATTGCTTTGTTTCATGGTATGAACTGCAAAATTTCCCCAGCTTTCCAGTGTTCCTGAATGCCCCCTGTGTATTGCTTTGTTTCATGGTATGAACTGCAAAATTTCCCCAGCTTTCCAGTGTTCCTGAATGCCCCCTGTGTATTGCTTTGTTTCATGGTATGAACTGCAAAATTTCCCCAGCTTTCCAGTGTTCCTGAATGCCCCCTGTGTATTGCTTTGTTTCATGGTATGAACTGCAGAATTTCCCCAGCTTTCCAGTGTTCCTGAATGCCCCCTGTGTATTGCTTTGTTTCATGGTATGAACTGCAAAATTTCCCCAGCTTTCCAGTGTTCCTGAATGCCCCCTGTGTATTGCTTTGTTTCATGGTATGAACTGCAAAATTTCCCCAGCTTTGCAGTGTACCTGAATGCCCCCTGTGTATTGCTTTGTTTCATGGTATGAACTGCAAAATTTCCCCAGCTTTCCAGTGTTCCTGAATGCCCCCTGTGTATTGCTTTGTTTCATGGTATGAACTGCAGAATTTCCCCAGCTTTCCAGTGTTCCTGAATGCCCCCTGTGTATTGCTTTGTTTCATGGTATGAACTGCAAAATCTCCCCAGCTTTCCAGTGTTCCTGAATGCCCCCTGTGTATTGCTTTGTTTCATGGTATGAACTGCAAAATTTCCCCAGCTTTCCAGTGTTCCTGAATGCCCCTTGTGTATTGCTTTGTTTCATGGTATGATTTGCTCACCCATCTTCTTGTATACATAATTGTACTTCATTCTTGTTATCTTCACCACACATCTGAGTGGTCTGTGTAACCCCTACCCCCTTTTATGGCCTGTCCTTAACTCTGTACATCTGGCCTGGGCAGTCCCAGCCCACTTCCCAATCACACCTGATTGCCCTTAGCTGCTTATTTATTCAGTGCAATGGGTCTGCTCCAGACTTCAGTCTGCTCCACATATTTCAAATCCCATATTTCAAATTACAGATTTCTAATTACACTACTGTGAATTAGACTAGAATTCTAGAATGCATTTGGCCACACATCAATCCTACAGCATTGTCATCATCACCCTGTGACCGAGATGTACTTCTGTTCCCACAGGTATGAACTGCAAAATTTCCCCAGCTTTCCAGTGTTCCTGAATGCCCCCTGTGTATTGCTTTGTTTCATGGTATGAACTGCAAAATTTCCCCAGCTTTCCAGTGTTCCTGAATGCCCCCTGTGTATTGCTTTGTTCATGGTATGAACTGCAAAATTTCCCCAGCTTTCCAGTGTTCCTGAATGCCCCCTGTGTATTGCTTTGTTTCATGGAAATGAACTGCAAAATTTCCCCAGCTTTCCAGTGTTCCTGAATGCCCCTGTGTATTGCTTTGTTTCATGGTATGAACTGCAAAATTTCCCCAGCTTTCCAGTGTTCCTGAATGCCCCCTGTGTATTGCTTTGTATCATGGTATGAACTGCAAAATTTCCCCAGCTTTCCAGTGTTCCTGAATGCCCCCTGTGTATTGCTTTGTTTCATGGTATGAACTGCAAATTTTCCCCAGCTTTCCAGTGTTCCTGAATGCCCTCTGTGTATTGCTTTGTATCATAGTATGAACTGCAAAATTTCCCCAGCTTTCCAGTGTTCCTGAATGCCCCTTGTGTATTGCTTTGTTTCATGGTATGATTTGCTCACCCATCTTCTTGTATACATAATTGTACTTCATTCTTGTTATCTTCACCACACATGTTGTGAATGGGTTTGAGATGAGTTCTGAGCAGAGGCTCCCTCTGGTGGTTACAAGCGGTACTAGTGAGGATTGTGAGGACTGGGAATCAGGTGTTACTGATTGGTCTTATTTAAGGGAATCATTCTCCCATCAGGGTTGCCGGTGATCAATTGTTCTGGTCTGAATCCTTCTTTCCAGTTTCCCTTGTAGCCTGCTGTGTCGTGTCTGCATCTCCTGCTATCAGATAAGACAATTTCTTATTTTGTGTTTTTGCTATATTTTTGCATTTGGTCCTGCACTTCTGTGGGGGCCTTCTGGGTCCCCTCCGGGGGCTTTTGCCCTCTCAGTTTAGTTCAGCCACTGTGTTTTGTACTTTTGCTTTTTCCAGTTTTTTCAGTGGCTGCTGTTTTTGTTACACCAGAGAACTAATTTAGGTGGTAGAGGTCGTGTGATCTCAGGTGATTTTGAAATTAGTAGAGTTGGTGTTTTTTCAGGGTTTTCTGAGATTGCAGTAAGTACCCTTCCTATCCTTTTCTGTTTAGATAGTTTGGGCCCCAGCGTTTGCTCATACTATTTTCTTTCTGTGTCAGTATTTCCTCTTGTCTAACCGCCATTACATGTTTGGGGGCTTTCTATTATCTTTGGGGTTCTGCTCCGGGGCAGATAGCTTTCCTATTTCTATCTTTAGGTGTAGTTAGTTTCTCAGGCTGTGACGAGGCGTCTAGGACCAACGTAGGAACGCTCCACGGCTGCCTCTAGTTGTGGTGGTTAGTCAGGGTACTGCAATCTCATAGATTCCAACTGCTCTGGTGTATTTCCTTTTTTGCCTGCACTCCTCAGCTACCGTAACATAACAGTATCACCGGTAGTGTTGAGCATTCCGATACCGCAAGTATCGGGTATCGGCCGATATTCGCGTTATCGGAATTCCGATACTTAATTCCGATACTTTTTCAATATCGTATACCGGAATCGGAAGTTCCCATAATTCTTTGAGAGGCAATGTGATTTTAGTCAGCCAATGAGGAATCCTACGAAGTGTGGGCACATCCTGTAATGCTGCGGTCATCTTAACTAATGGCATGGCTGTGATTGGCTGCTGAAATGATGTCAGAATGCACTATAAAAGGCGCCGCAGCCATTTTAGCGTCACTGTGCTGTGAACTCAGTAAGGGACAGAACGCTGCTGTGCTGACTCTGAGGGACAGTTAGATATTGCGATTTTGTGTACTACTGTGCTTGAGGCAGGCTAGTTTACCAACCGCTGTGTAAAGCTTCATTTTGCCAGTGTTGTTTTAACAGCTCTGTGCAAGGTGTGTGTGTGACAGTGCAGGTGACGCTGCAGTTTGCTCTGCATCCACCGCTGTTTGTAGGCATCTGCACGTGTCACTGACTCTTTTTTTTTTTTATTTTATTTAGTGGAATTGGTGCAGCTCCATTATATTAGAAAAAAATCAAATCTATTAGTGTGACGTGCTTCCATCCGTATACAATACATTGGTTGCAAACACTATAGAAGTACACAAAGGAGCTTTTCACAGATAGTGAATAGTTGTGTTTCAGTGTTCACTGCAGTCTGTGAGGTTTTGATTTTTTGAGTGCAGATCACGCTCCAGTTAGTTCTTCAACCACTGCTGGTTGTAGTCTGCTGAGCGTGTGTCACTGCCTCATCCTTCACATTTTTCTCTAATTGGTGCTGCTCCATTTTAGTGGAAAAAAATCTAATCTATTAGTGTGACGCGCTTCCATCCGTATACAATACATTGGTTGCAAACACTATAGAAGTACACAAAGGAGTAGCCTTTCACAGATTGTGGACAGTTGTGTTTCAGTGTTCACTGTAGTCTGTGAGCTTTTCATTTTGTGAGTGCAGATTACGCTCCAGTTTGTACTTCAACCACTGCCGGTTGTAGTCTGCTGAGCGTGTGTCACTGCCTCATCCTTCACATTTTTCTCTAATTGGTGCTGCTCCATTTTAGTGGAAAAAAATCTAATCTATTAGTGTGACGCGCTTCCATCCGTATACAATACATTGGTTGCAAACACTATAGAAGTACACAAAGGAGCTTTTCACAGATAGTGAATAGTTGTGTTTCAGTGTTCACTGCAGTCTGTGAGGTTTTGATTTTTTGAGTGCAGATCACGCTCCAGTTAGTTCTTCAACCACTGCTGGTTGTAGTCTGCTGAGCGTGTGTCACTGCCTCATCCTTCACATTTTTCTCTAATTGGTGCTGCTCCATTTTAGTGGAAAAAAATCTAATCTATTAGTGTGACGCGCTTCCATCCGTATACAATACATTGGTTGCAAACACTATAGAAGTACACAAAGGGGCGTTTAACAGCTACAGAACAGTTGTGTTTCAGTGTTCACTGTAGTCTGTGAGCTTTTCATTTTGTGAGTGCAGATTACGCTCCAGTTTGTACTTCAACCACTGCCGGTTGTAGTCTGCTGAGCGTGTGTCACTGCCTCATCCTTCACATTTTTCTCTAATTGGTGCTGCTCCATTTTAGTGGAAAAAAATCTAATCTATTAGTGTGACGCGCTTCCATCCGTATACAATACATTGGTTGCAAACACTATAGAAGTACACAAAGGAGCTTTTCACAGATAGTGAATAGTTGTGTTTCAGTGTTCACTGCAGTCTGTGAGGTTTTGATTTTTTGAGTGCAGATCACGCTCCAGTTAGTTCTTCAACCACTGCTGGTTGTAGTCTGCTGAGCGTGTGTCACTGCCTCATCCTTCACATTTTTCTCTAATTGGTGCTGCTCCATTTTAGTGGAAAAAAATCTAATCTATTAGTGTGACGCGCTTCCATCCGTATACAATACATTGGTTGCAAACACTATAGAAGTACACAAAGGGGCCTTTAACAGCTACAGAACAGTTGTGTTTCAGTGTTCACTGTAGTCTGTGAGCTTTTCATTTTGTGAGTGCAGATTACGCTCCAGTTTGTACTTCAACCACTGCCGGTTGTAGTCTGCTGAGCGTGTGTCACTGCCTCATCCTTCACATTTTTCTCTAATTGGTGCTGCTCCATTTTAGTGGAAAAAAATCTAATCTATTAGTGTGACGCGCTTCCATCCGTATACAATACATTGGTTGCAAACACTATAGAAGTACACAAAGGAGCTTTTCACAGATAGTGAATAGTTGTGTTTCAGTGTTCACTGCAGTCTGTGAGGTTTTGATTTTTTGAGTGCAGATCACGCTCCAGTTAGTTCTTCAACCACTGCTGGTTGTAGTCTGCTGAGCGTGTGTCACTGCCTCATCCTTCACATTTTTCTCTAATTGGTGCTGCTCCATTTTAGTGGAAAAAAATCTAATCTATTAGTGTGACGCGCTTCCATCCGTATACAATACATTGGTTGCAAACACTATAGAAGTACACAAAGGGGCCTTTAACAGCTACAGAACAGTTGTGTTTCAGTGTTCACTGTAGTCTGTGAGCTTTTCATTTTGTGAGTGCAGATTACGCTCCAGTTTGTACTTCAACCACTGCCGGTTGTAGTCTGCTGAGCGTGTGTCACTGCCTCATCCTTCACATTTTTCTCTAATTGGTGCTGCTCCATTTTAGTGGAAAAAAATCTAATCTATTAGTGTGACGCGCTTCCATCCGTATACAATACATTGGTTGCAAACACTATAGAAGTACACAAAGGAGCTTTTCACAGATAGTGAATAGTTGTGTTTCAGTGTTCACTGCAGTCTGTGAGGTTTTGATTTTTTGAGTGCAGATCACGCTCCAGTTAGTTCTTCAACCACTGCTGGTTGTAGTCTGCTGAGCGTGTGTCACTGCCTCATCCTTCACATTTTTCTCTAATTGGTGCTGCTCCATTTTAGTGGAAAAAAATCTAATCTATTAGTGTGACGCGCTTCCATCCGTATACAATACATTGGTTGCAAACACTATAGAAGTACACAAAGGGGCCTTTAACAGCTACAGAACAGTTGTGTTTCAGTGTTCACTGTAGTCTGTGAGCTTTTCATTTTGTGAGTGCAGATTACGCTCCAGTTTGTACTTCAACCACTGCCGGTTGTAGTCTGCTGAGCGTGTGTCACTGCCTCATCCTTCACATTTTTCTCTAATTGGTGCTGCTCCATTTTAGTGGAAAAAAATCTAATCTATTAGTGTGACGCGCTTCCATCCGTATACAATACATTGGTTGCAAACACTATAGAAGTACACAAAGGAGCTTTTCACAGATAGTGAATAGTTGTGTTTCAGTGTTCACTGCAGTCTGTGAGGTTTTGATTTTTTGAGTGCAGATCACGCTCCAGTTAGTTCTTCAACCACTGCTGGTTGTAGTCTGCTGAGCGTGTGTCACTGCCTCATCCTTCACATTTTTCTCTAATTGGTGCTGCTCCATTTTAGTGGAAAAAAATCTAATCTATTAGTGTGACGCGCTTCCATCCGTATACAATACATTGGTTGCAAACACTATAGAAGTACACAAAGGGGCCTTTCACAGATACTGAACAGTTGTCTGCAGGGTTCACTGTAGTCTGTGAGGAATAACCACACTTAGGCCTTAACTTTTCTGACTTTCTTTATCAATCTACCAAGATGAAGAAGTCAGTGAGTAAGGCACGTGGTCGTGGTCGAGGCCGTGGATTTGCAGCAGGGAGAGGACGTGGGGATTCTGTGGCTGCTGCCGCACCCAGTGACACAGCATCCACCAGTTTTCCCCGTGAGCGTTCCTTTATGCGCACTTTTGTAGGAGCTCAGCGTACCCCCCTGCTGCGTGAAGAACAAATTGAAGCCGTTGTTGGTTGGATGGCAGCCAATGCATCGACTTCAATAGCTTCCACCTCCTCTCAGGACCACAGCACTGTTGAACAACCATCAGTCTCTTCACCGCCTGCCAAATTGCCCAGGCAGTCAGAGAGCTCTGTACAGGAGCCAGCTGAGTCTCTGCTTCTGTTCTCAGAATCTGTTGGCTTGGAAACAGGGGCCCAGCCAAGCAGCATTCTGGAATGTGAAGAAGAGGCAGTATGCAGTGATGCGCAACAGCTGTGTCTCTCTGAATCTGAAGAGGCGGGTGAGCCAGTGCCGATGGTCAGCACACCGCAGAACGCATCTGATGATGATGAGACTCAGTTGCCAGTTTCTGTTGAGCATGGTGCTGGCCAGACCACCCAACAACAGCAGGTGTTGGAAGAGGGTAGTGGTGGAGATGATGAGGTCCAAGACCCAACATGGCGTGAGGAACAGGAAGGTGGTGGGAGCAGCTCTGAGGAAGAGATTGCACCAACGGTCCAAACAGTAGGGAGAGGTAGGCTGCAGACTCGCTTGCCTGTAGCCTCCAGTTTGGCACCCGTTCGGAGCAGTTCTCTTACAACAGCCAAACTGGGCGCTCCCAGGACTTGCTCTGCGTGGTCCTTTTTTGATACAGTTGCAGATGATATTTGCTATGTAAAATGCAAGCTGTGTAATCAAAAAATTAAAAGAGGTAAAAGTGTCAGTAACCTTAATACAACAAATATGTGGAAACATGTGCGGTCAAAGCACTTTGTTGAGTTACAAAGACACACTGGAGATGTAGGCCAACCTACAGCAGCACCTACATCTTCAGCTCCTGTTGGAGCCTCTTCCTCCAGTTCACACACAGCTGGTTCGGCTTCCTCAAAGGATCGCCATGGAAGAACCTCTGTCACTGTTGTCCAGAGACACAGTGTTATTCCACCCACAGCTGCAAGTTCCCTGTCATCCTCACACACCCAGGCCACAAAACAGCCATCGGTAGCACAGGCATGGGATAAAAGACGGCCATACTCGGCAAACCATCCACGAGCACAGGCTCTGAATGCTGGCATTGCAAAACTCCTGTCCCTTGAAATGCTGTCATTCAGGCTGGTGGAGACTGACAGTTTCCGTGAATTAATGGCATTGGCAGTCCCACAATACAATGTGCCCAGCCGATTTTATTTCAGCAGGCAAGCCGTCCCTGGTCTGCAAAAGCATGTTGAGGCAAAAATTAAACATGCGCTACTAAACGCCGTCAGTAGCAAGGTCCACCTGACCACCGATGCGTGGACCAGTACCCATGGCCAGGGACGATACCTTTCACTCACTGCCCATTGGGTGAATGTTGTGGAGCCGGGTACAGATCTTGCGAGTGGCGCTGTACGTGTTCTGCCAACTCCAAGGATTGCCGGAATCAAGTCTGTCCACATTGACTCCTCCTCCTACTCCAGTTCCTCAGAATCATCGCTGCAGGAGCCGTCACGGTCTACCTCCACATGGACCCGTGGACGCTTACCTGATGCGACCGATATGAGCACAGCCGTGGCCAAACGGCAACAGGCCGTTCTGAAATTAATTCCCATGGGGAATCGAAGCCACACAGCGCAGGAGGTCTGGAATGCCATCAAGCAGGAGAGGACGTGTGGTTTTTGCCAGCGAATCTCCAGCCAGGCTTGGTAGTGTGTGACAATGGCCGAAATCTGGTGGCAGCTCTGGGCCTTGGAAAACCCTCACTCACATACCATGTCTGGCACATGTGCTCAACTTGGTCGTGCAGAGTTTTTTGAGGGACTATCCGGATCTTGATGCACTGCTGCACAAGGTCCGCCTAGAGTGCGCTCACTTGCGACGTTCCAGCATGGCCAGATCGCGCATTGCAGCTCTGCAACGCAGATTGCGCCTTCCTGAACATCGCATCATATGTGACGTATCCACCAGGTGGAATTCAACGTTACATATGTTGGAGCGGTTGTGTGAGCAGCAGCCAGCAGTTATGGAGTATCAGCTGCATCAGGCGCAATCAACACGCAATTTGCGCCGTCCACACTTCACCATTAATGAGTGGGCCACTATGAAGGACATGTGCCACGTTTTGCGTGCGTTTGATGAGTCAACGCGGATGGCGAGTGCAGATGATGCACTAGTCAGCCTGACTGTCCCCCTTATCTGCCTGCTTCAAAAAACACTGCAAGCAATAAGGGATGAGGTTTTGGAAGAGGTGGAGGATGAGGAGTCACAAATTCCATCACCTTCTGGAAAGTCAGCGCAACGTGGTTCCTCACAAAGGGCTGGGCAGGGCTCACTTTGTGAGGAGGATGAGGAGGAGGAGTCAATGGAGGAGGAAGACATCGCTCCAGAGGGAGGTACACAACGCTCTAGTCAGTATGTAGAGCGAGGGTGGGGTGATGCAGAGCAGGCAGAGATAACGCCTCTTGCAGAGGACAGCGTTTCTTTGCCAGTTGGGAGTCTGCAGCACATGGTTGATTTCATGCTGCAGTGCCTAAGAAACGACCGCCGCATCGCCCACATTCTCACGACGTCTGATTATTGGGTGTACACCCTCCTAGACCCTCGCTACCGGGACAACGTCAAAAGCCTCATCACACCGTTGAACCGGGAGCGTAAAATGCGGGAGTACCAAGACACACTGGTGCAATCCCTAATGTTCTACCTTACTGCCGAGAGCACTGCTGCTGCTACTGCTTTACAAAGCAGCTCTGTGCGTCGAGGCAGTGTAGAGAGCTCTGCAACAAGAGGGAGCACACGCAGTGCCTCTGCACAGGGAAAGACCAGTATGTAGAGTTGAGCGATACTTTCCGATATCCTAAAGTATCGGAATCGGAATGGTATCGCCGATATCACTAAAATATCGGCGATACCCGATACCGATACCGGAAGTCCCATGTAAGTCTATGGGAACAAAATATCGCAACTAAAAAAAACCCATTCTTTCCTTGTAAACACTAAATATACACACATAGAATACATATATATATATATAAATGTCATTGTGACATATATATATACATATATGTATAGTTTATACACTTCTACATAGTAAAATATCCTCTCATTCAATTGCCGGGTAAAGCCGGCTTCAGTGAAAAGACAGAAGCACCCGACATGAAATGACACTTGGTGTACATAGGGTTAACCATGTCTTTTCATGTCGTTTGCTATCTGATTTGCACAAACAATTAAATCAGACTATGTGTGCAAAATTTCACACCTGTAGGGGTTAATTAAAGGTGTAAATTCGTTGTAAAAAAAAACGGACTTTTTTGCTACGAATTTACACCTTTAATTAACCCCTACAGGTGTGAAATTTTGCACACATAGTCTGATTTAATTGTTTGTGCAAATTAGGCTGGAGTCACACACAACCACAAAAAATCGGTCCGTTTTAGACGGTCGACAATCGGATCAAAATAAAAACATCACACATCCTTCTGGCATCCGATTTTCCTTCAAAGATGCGATTTAATCGCATGTGTGTGTACCTTGTAACATCCGATTTTCATCCGACTTGCGAGATTTTCTCGCAGGCTTGCAAAACTGACATATAATGGATCCAAAAGAATAGTATTTAAATGCCAAAAGAAAGAATAGATATATACACATAGAGCACATATATATATATATATATGTCATTGTGACATATATATATACATATATTTATAATTCTTACACTTCTACATACTGTTATAGCCGCTAATTCAATTGCCGGCTTCAGTGAAATCACAGAAGCCGACATGAAATGATACATTGTTTCCACACATTTAACCATGTAATTTCATGTATTTTTATATATGTTTGAAACATACAATTACATGAGTATATGTGTGCTAAATTTCAGACATGTAGGGGTTAATTAAAGGTGTAAATTCGTTGAAAAAAAATGCGTGGCTCCGTATTTTCTCCACCAGACAGACAAAGCAAGCGAGTGGGGGCAGATAATAATAGCCTAGGGAGGGTACATTTTTTTTGTGCCCCCCCTGGCTACTAACATCTGCCCCCAGACACCCCAGAAAGGGCAAATCTATAATTAGATTCGCCCTTTCTGGCACTTTGCCCGTCTATTCCCATTGCCCTGTAGCGGTGGCGAATGGGTTAATAAGGGGTTAAAATGACCTTGCAATTGAAAGGTCACTTTAAGCCAGGTTAATAATTGATAGCTGTCAATTAGACAACTATCAATTATTAATCCTATTGTATGAAAGAAAAATCAAACACACACAGTTTAATAAAAAATAAGTTTAATTAAATAATCACACAGTTTTTGACCATATTTTATTTTCCTGCTAAAACCATTTCCTGTAATAAAAATAAAATAAAAAAGCAAAATTATACTTACCAATCCGATGTACAGTCAGGTCCCACGGTGTAATCCATCAGAAAGGGTTAACAGGTTACAGGTCGCAGAGAGCTAATAATGCTGTCTCAGACCTGTATTCCCCTGAATGAATAACTTCCTCTCCCAGCGAAAGTAGAGGAATAGATTCATGAATGGAGCTTAATTGATTTATTGCAATTTAACTGTAGTGACCTGACCTAAAGGGAAAGTGGACACAATCAATTAAGCTTCATTCATGAAACACATCCTCTCCTGTCGCCAGGAGAGGAACTTATTCATTCATGAGCTTTGAGCTGAGCATGCAGGATTACTTGCACTGCTTGGCTCAAAGCTAGTTAACCCTTTGTGAAGGATTACAGCGTGGGACATGACAGATCGGCGGAATAGGTAAGAATAATGTTGTTTTATTTCTTTTTCTTTATTTTAGGAGATCAATGGCTTCGCACGGATTAAGTGTAAAATAAAATATGGTCAAAAAAATGTGTTTTTATTTCATTAAAATTATTTATTCTTAAAGTGTGTGTGTTTTTTTATTTACTTCAATAGGATTAATAATTGATAGTTGTCTAATTGACAGCTATCAATTATTAACCTGCCTTAAGGTCACCTTTCAATAGCAAGGTGACAGTAAGGTGAGATTAACCCATTCGCCACCGCTACAGGGCAATGGGAATAGACGGGCAAAGTGCCAGAAAGGGCGAATCTAATTATAGATTTGCCCTTTCTGGGGTGTCTGGGGGCAGATGTTAGTAGCCAGGGGGGGCACAAAAAAAATGCACCCTCCCTGGGCTATTATTATCTGCCCCCACTCGCTTTGCTTTGTCTGTCTGGTGGAGAAAATACAGCGGGAGCCCACGCATTTTTTTTCAACGAATTTACACCTTTAATTAACCCCTACATGTCTGAAATTTTGCACAAATACACTCATGTAATTGTAAGTTTCAAACATATATAAAAATACATGAAATTACATGGTTAAATGTGTGGAAACAATGTATCATTTCATGTCGGCTTCTGTGATTTCACAAAACCCGGCAATTGAATTAGCGGCTATTACAGTATGTAGAAGTCTAGGAACTATAAATATATGTATATATACATGTCACAATGACATGTATATATATATATATATATATATATATATATATGTGTTCTATGTGTATATATCTATTCTTTCTAGTCTTTATTAAAGCTGTCAGTGTGATTTTACAGTATAGCCGGGGATGAATTGCCGGCTTTTCTAAAGGACACCGATGCGATTTCATCGCAAGTCACACAGTGTGGTCCGTTTGTAATCAGATTTTTCATCGCTCCCATAGACTTGCATTGGCGATAGTCGACCCACAATCGGTGACAATCGCAGCATGCTGCGATTGTACACGGAGTTTAAAACGGACCACAAAAAATCTGATACTGGGAGCTGCTCCATAGATTAACATAGGGCAGACTGCAATGCGATATTTCATCGCATTGCAGTCGTCCGATTTTGTCGCCAGTGTGACTCCGGCCTTAGATAGCAAAGGACATGAAAAGACATGGTTAACCCTATGTACACCAAGTGTCATTTCATGTCGGGTCACCCGACATGAAATGACACTTGGTGTACATAGGGTTAACCATGTCTTTTCATGTCCTTTGCTATCTAATTTGCACAAACAATAAAATCAGACTATGTGTGCAAAATTTCACACCTGTAGGGGTTAATTAAAGGTGTAAATTCGTTGTAAAAAAAACGGACTTTTTTGCTACGAATTTACACCTTTAATTAACCCCTACAGGTGTGAAATTTTGCACACATAGTCTGATTTAATTGTTTGTGCAAATTAGATAGCAAAGGACATGAAAAGACATGGTTAACCCTATGTACACCAAGTGTCATTTCATGTCGGGTTCTGCATTTTCACAAAAGCCGGCAATTGAATTAGCGGCTATTATACTATGTAGAAGTGTATGAACTACAAATATAAATATATATATATATGTGTCACAAATTCAATGACATGTATATATATATATGAGGTGTAAAATTGCTGAAAAAAAATGCGTGGGCTCCCGCCCTATTTTCGCAACCAGACAGACAAAGCCAGTGAGTGGGGCAGATAATAATAGCCCAGAGAGGGACCATTATTTTTGCCCCCCCCCCGGCTACTAACATCTGCCCCCAGACACCCCAGGAAAGACAAATCTATAATTAGATTCGCCCTTTCTGGCACTTTGCCCGTCTATTCCCATTGCCCTGTAGCGGTGGCGAATGGGTTAATATGGGGTTAAAGCCACCTTGCTATTGAAAGGTGACCTTAAGCCAGGTTAATAATTGAGAGCTGTCAATTAGACAACTATCAATTATTAATCCTATTGCATGAAATAAAATAAAACACACACACTTTAATTAAAAATCATTTTAATGAAATAAAGACACATGTTTTTGACCATCTTTTATTTTACTGCAAAAACCATTTCCTGTAATAAAAATAAAATAAAAAAGCAAAATTATTCTTACCTATCCCATGCACAGTCAGGTCCCACGGTGTAATCCTTCAGAAAGGGTTAATGTTTACTGCAGGGACCGCAGCTAATGCTGCAGCCTCACAGTAAACCCCAAATGAATGAGTTCCTCTCCTGCCTGACAGGAGAGTAAAGGCTGGGTGTCACATAACGATACACCAGCGATCCCGACAACGATTTGCACTTGTCAGGATCGCTGGTGTATCGCTACATGATCGCTGCTGAGCTGCCAAACAGGCAGCTCAGGCAGCGATCTGTGACAGCGACACTGCGGGTAACATCGCTTAAGGGCCCGTCTCACATACGATATCGCTACCGAGATCGCTGCTGAGTCACTAGTTTTGTGACGCAGCAGCGAGCTCACCAGCGATATCGCTGTGTGTGACATTCAGCGACGATCAGCCCCCTGCCGGGTATCGCTGATCGTCGCAGAAATGTCAGGACCTTTTTTTGATCGCTGGTTTCCCTCTGACAGGCACGCATCGCTGCGTGTGACAGGCGGGAGACCAGCGATCCGCTGGTAACCAAGGTACACAGCGGGTTTCTAGGCACAGCCCCGCGCCTGGAAACCCGCTGTGTACCTTGGTTACCAGCGGATCGCTGGTCTCCCGCCTGTCACACGCAGCGATGTGTGCCTGTCAGCGGGAAACCAGCGATCAAAGGTCCTGACATTTCAGCGACGATCAGCGATACCGGCAGGTGGGCTGATCGTCGCTGAATGTCACACACAGCGATATCGCTGGTGAGCTCGCTGCTGCGTCACAAAACTAGTGACTCAGCAGCGATCTCGGTAGCGATATCGCTATGTGAGACGGGCCCTTAAGTGGAAAGCTTAATTGATTGCTTTCCACTTTCACTTCAGGTCAGCCAGGGACACAATCAGTGACGTCAGAGGGAACTGATTAACAAAAATAGGGGTTCCCTTCGAAAAAAAATGGCGTGGGGTCCCCCCTATTTTTGTTAACCAGCCAGATGAAGCAGACCGCTGAGGCCTGGATTTTCAGGCTGTTAAGGAGCCAAGATCCATGGACCTTGCCAGCCTGATAATACCAGGCCACAGCAGTCTGCATATCTTGGCTGATTAACAAAAATAGGGGATCCCCTCGAAAAAAATTGGCGTGGGGTCCCCCCTATTTTTGTTAACCAGCCAGATGAAGCAGACCGCTGAGGCCTGGATTTTCAGGCTGTTAAGGAGCCAAGATCCATGGACCTTGCCAGCCTGATAATACCAGGCCACAGCAGTCTGCATATCTTGGCTGATTAACAAAAATAGGGGATCCCCTCGAAAAAAATTGGCGTGGGGTCCCCCCTATTTTTGTTAACCAGCCAGATGAAGCAGACCGCTGAGGCCTGGATTTTCAGGCTGTTAAGGAGCCAAGATCCATGGACCTTGCCAGCCTGATAATACCAGGCCACAGCAGTCTGCATATCTTGGCTGATTAACAAAAATAGGGGATCCCCTCGAAAAAAATTGGCGTGGGGTCCCCCCTATTTTTGTTAACCAGCCAGATGAAGCAGACCGCTGAGGCCTGGTTTTTCAGGCTGGTAAGGATCCAATATCCATGGACCTTGCAAGCCTGATAATACCAGGCCACAGCAGTCTGCTTAGCTTGGCTGGTTAACAAAAATAGGGGATCCCCTCGAAAAAAAAACGGCGTGGGGATCCCCCCTATTTTTGTTAACCAGCCAGATGAAGCAGACCGCTGAGGCCTGGTATTAAAAGACTGTCAAGGCCCATGGATTTTGGCCCTCAACAGCCTGATAATACCAGGCTACAGCAGCCCCACATTTGGCGCATCAAAAGATGTGCCAATTGTGGCACTTTACCCGGCTCTTCCCACTTGCCCTGTAGCGGTGGCAAGCGGGGTAATAAGGGGTTATTGTCACCGTTGATTGCACGGTGACAATAAGCCCGGTTAATAATGGAGAGGTGTCAATAAGACACCGATCCATTATTAATCCCAAAGTTATTAAATGTATAAAAAAAAGACACAGCAAGAAAAAAGTATTTTAATGAAATAAAAGAGACAACACAGTTTTCATTTCTTTTATTATACACTCATTCCTGCGACGCCATCGATCTCCTGTAAAAAAAGAAAAAAAACAAACCAACAGTATACCACCTGTCCGACGCAGTCCATAACGATAGTCCCACGATGATCCAGCTCTGCTACATCGCAATGACAGGCAGAGCCTGTCATTGCAACGCAGCACAGCTGATTACCTGCTTCCCCGGCGGTGACGTCATCGGACTGACTGCTTTACGGCCGGGATTACCCAGCAGTCACTGCAGTTATCGCGAGAAACTGCATGTGACCGCCGGGGAAAGATGATGGCGGCCATGAAGCAGTGCAGGACGTGACCGCCGGAGATCTTCTGCCAGGTAAGTGCCGCTGACTCCTGACAGACCCGACCGACGGACACTGACAGTGACAGTGACAATCCCGATTCCGGTATCCGATAAGACGAAAATATCGGAACTCGGAATCGGAATTCCGATACAGCTAATATCGGCCGATACCCGATATTTGCAGTATCGGAATGCTCAACACTACCAGTATGTTAAAAATGTGGCAAAGTTTTGTGGCAGCGCCACAAATGTCTACACCATCCGAGAGGGCTCCAGTCAGCGGGAGGCAACGTATCCGTCAGATGGTGACAGACTACTTGGCTTTGCCTCTCAGTGTACTCCCAGATGGCTCTTCCCCATTCAAGTTTTGGGTCTCTAAGCTGGATACATGGCCAGAGCTTAGCCAGTATGCATTGGAGGTGCTGGCTTGCCCTGCTGCCAGTGTATTATCGGAGCGCGTCTTTAGTGCTGCAGGTGGTGTACTAACAGACCGTCGCATGCGACTATCCTCCGATAATGTAGACCGGCTTACTTTTCTGAAAATGAACAAGGCATGGATCTCGGCAGAATTTGTCTGTCCGTTTTCAGATTAAATAACTGGTTCGCAACGTTATCCATGTCTCCTGTTATGTTCATCTTTCTACCACCTGAACTCTACTCCCTGGGCTCCAACACTGCCAGTTGCTGCTCAGAAGTGTCGTGTCCACAGAACAAAACACAAGCTCTACTGTTAGTGGGGTTCAGTAACGCCAGCTGTTCCCCTGCTGTGTCAACGGCAAGAAGTGTCCTGTTCCCGACACATGGACAGAAAAACACATGACCAACATGCTCCAAATAGGGAAGAGCCGTCACCCTGCTTGTTATGCTGAAAACATGAAATTGTGAAGTTTTGCAGGCCTAGAATGATAAATTTTTATGACAAATATGGACAAATAATAATTTGTCATCACAGCGCATATCTGCACATGTCTATTAGAAATGGTAACAAAAAATAAAACATAGTCTACTCTTCACATTTTGAAATTAATGCATAAAAGTACATTTCAGACTTATGAATTAATGCTTTTTAAGGAACTTTATCTGTACCTGTAAGATAATGCACTCAATGGATGTACGAATCATTAAATCCTCATCATCATCATCACGAGTTTTATTTATGACAGACATTATAAAATACACATACTGATGCCAACTGTAACTTCAAACACCATATATGAAATGGCCAGCATGTAAACATGGTAATAATGTCCAATAATAAATTATTACATCTAGAAAGTGCATCATGCATACTGACAATAGGTAGTTATACCTGCAAGTGCTGTTGAAACAACCACAAGAGATATAAATTAATACTGGTATATAGGTATCACAGTGCATAGTTACTCATGGACAATGTTGATGTAATACTGTATCTCAATTAAGTCAGCGTCAACCATTAGGCTTGTTAGTCTTGTACATTGTTAAAGAGGGAACGTAATTTTTTGGTTTGTCATAGGTGGAGTATTACACATTAAATTATTACTGCTGTATTTTTTTTTGCGTCCCTAGTGCGCAATAACGCAGCCTAACCTCACATTTGATAGTCAGCTAATTGCCACACGCTACCCTACCCTACGCGTGACAGTAGGAAGGTAGTGTTGACGGATAAAGCTTTGCGCAACCAGACATTCTTTTACCCTCTTCAACACTCTACAAGCAAAAAATGCATGATTTCAGCCGCAGACTTTATTGACGTACAGTATAACATCGGCATTACCCATCAGAGGCTGTCCACTGTCTGATACAGACATAGAATATACCTTTGCTATCCGTAGCCTTTGTTTCACCTACACTTGCAGGCACACACTTAAATTGTGACAAACAATGCCTAATGTTTTTTTAAATGGTTATTTTTTATTGTACATTATTGTGTCATCAATCACATTGATGAGTCCATGCTGGACATGTCATACATGCTATAGAAAGTTACGATTTTATGAACTTAAATAATTGAAATGTCTGTGACTGTCACATAAAATTTGCGATGATGATGATGAGTGACTATTACAAAATCCATTGTCTTCACTATGTTATGGTTTAACATAGCGTTCCTTAAGCATTATTCATAAAAAAAAAAATTGACTTTTATTCTTAAATTTACAACACTATATTTTGTTACCAATTTTTTGGGTGTTGTGTTGTTCCATTTATTTTTGGCATGTGCATATATGCGTTTATATTTGTATTTTCTTTATTTTTCCTTCTTGAAATTAGAAAACATGTGTATCTTTGTACCGTGTTAGCCAGTAGATAGAAAAATATTTAGACTTCAGAGTCAGCAGTGGTTGATACCTTTTAATGGATAACTGAAAAGATGGAAACAAATTGCAAGCTTTCAAGGCTACTCACGTCTCTTCATCAGGGAAAGACTAACTAAAAAAATTAAGCATCACATATTTCTATACACAACAGGACACAGGAATAGTGCAATAGGTAAGACAAGTAAGTGACGTGTATCAGAACTGTCATTATCTCACAGGGATGAACATAAATATTGGAACAGTTCCTAGATAAGGATAGAAAGTTTGATTGCCCTCTCATTGGCGTATTTTTTTGGGTTTTCATGACCCTGGAAGGGCATAGACGCAGATTCCTTAATTGATATAGAATGACATAAATCCATGTGATCTATTCATTCCATCACTAACAGTGTCAAAGGTCATGATGAGCTTATATTCTGAAACCTTTGTACGTTTCTCATATTTGAAGTTATATTTTAATACCAGTAATTCCATATCCATGATGCTATGACCGGGCATACAAAAGTATTTTGCCACAGGTAAATTCATTAATTTATCTGTGATTGTGTGGCGCTGATAATTCATCCTTGTTCTCCTTTTTGTTGCCGGTCTCCCCTCACTTGTCCCTCCCTCACTTGTCTTAGCTATTCCTGTGTCCTGTTGTGT
This sequence comes from Oophaga sylvatica, assembly GCA_033576555.1. Taxonomy (NCBI): domain Eukaryota; kingdom Metazoa; phylum Chordata; class Amphibia; order Anura; family Dendrobatidae; genus Oophaga; species Oophaga sylvatica. Next base: position 533,044,640 of record JARQOD010000004.1, read on the forward strand.
GTAGAAATATGTGATTCTTCATTTTTGGCTTTACTCTTAGCCTGATGAAGACACCTGAGTAGTCTCGAAAGCTTTGAATTTGTTACCATATTTTCAGTTAGCCATTAAACGTTATCAACCACAGAGGACTGTCAAGTATAAATATTTTTCTATTCTTGTAATTGAAATTTATCATTTTATTGTTGTAGTAAAACTTCATTTATTCTTGTTTGAAGTACATACATTTGCAATGGCCACGTAACAAGGCAATAACTCAATATTTTATGCCTACACCCTCCTTGACCCTGGGCTTCAACAGCGCCAGTTGCTGCTCAGAAGTGTTAGATGCACAGATGAAAACAATCGCTGATGTGTTTGTGGGGTTCAGTAACGCCTGCTGTTCCCCTGCTGTGTGTCTGGCAAAAATTACTGCTGCTAACTACAACTTCAACTTCAAACGTCTCATACTAGGCCTCTGCCTACACCCTCCTTGACCCTGGGCTTCAACAACGCCAGTTGCTGCTCAGAAGTGTTAGATGCACAGATGAAAACAATCGCTGATGTGTTTGTGGGGTTCAGTAACGCCTGCTGTTCCCCTGCTGTGTGTCTGGCAAAAATTACTGCTGCTAACTACAACTTCAACTTCAAACGTCTCATACTAGGCCTCTGCCTACACCCTCCTTGACCCTGGGCTTCAACAGCGCCAGTTGCTGCTCAGAAGTGTTAGATGCACAGATGAAAACAATCGCTGATGTGTTTGTGGGGTTCAGTAACGCCTGCTGTTCCGCTGCTGTGTGTCCGGCAAAAATTACTGCTAGCTACCTAATCATGGTGAAAAAAAAAAATGACATCTCAAAGTGTCTAGTGCTACACATAGATATGAGGCTACACCATGATTTCTAAGCTGTAAACATTTGAAACGTCAACTTTCAAACCATAAAATGATTTGTCTTTGTCACAAATCTGTAACAAAATAATTGTGACATATTATTACAGATATGCACATGTCGAAAACAAATGCAAACACAAAAGCCTACTTATGCTATAGGATACTGATGGTCAACCTTGTCACTCCATAGCTTAGACAAATCCAACTCACATCATGATGACTCAAATACTGCAATGTTGGAAGTGCATAATGTGGGTTGAACTTTGACAACTGCTGCAGTGCGAAGGTTATACTTCAGTGTTCTTGCCTTTGAAATAAAAGCATACAAGTAAATATAATATCCAATGTTGATTAAGGGACGTGATGTACACCTGTAATATTGTGCAAACAATGCATGTAGGAATAGTCCTCTTCAACATTACTTATATTTGTGTCATTTTAAAAAATACATATTTGATTAGAAAGTTAACAGCCCATATCATAAAGGTCCTTCATGTAAACATGATAATCGCTAACAAAAATCATGCATTACCTTGGTAAAGTCAATAGTGCATAGTCACAATAGCAAAATATATACCTGTAAGTGGTGCTGAAAGAACGACAACTGATAGAATAGGTGAATGATATCTATTTATCAGACTGAATAGCGACACCTGTACAATGTCGATATAATACTGTACCTTAACAAAACAGCTGTGTCACACCTCACACGCATTTTTCTTGTAGCTTGTTATGTAATAGGGCACATGCGTGTATGTTTCATCATAGGTGCATGTTTACTGAGTAAAGCAGTCATGACAACGCCTTTGTGTTGTCGGTACGCTTGCGATGATGAACGATGCGCACCGTGAATGTTAGTCTGCGTCATAAGACGCACAGACGCTCCAATACCCAACGCGTCACAGCAGGAAGCCAGTCTGTGCGTCCAAACAAAGGCGCAAGCATACATGCACGTACCCTTTTATAAAGCTATATAAAAATAAGGATGTAGTACTTAGTAACACACACTTTATTGAGGTACAGTATTACATCGCCATTCACCATCTGTGGCTATGCAGTGTCATCTATATATACCTTATCTATCCGTTGTCATGCTTGCAAGTCCACAGTCAGGCATAAATAGCTGTTTTCACTATGCACTTTTTAAAGGTTTTTTTTGTTAATATAAATGATTGGCACATTATCAGTATTACATGATGGAAATTTTAGATATTTTTAAAAACTTTTTAGTGATATTATTCAGCAAATGAAAATGGTGTACATACTGTTACTTATCCATCATTAATGGATTCTGATATTTAAAACCGTATAGCAGATTATTTAACCTATTTTTATTGTGGTTTGCATTGCTTTTCAACATGTTAATGTATGCGTTTATGTTTGTCAATTATTAATTTACATATATTTTTTAAAGTAAAATCATCATCTTATGGTACTAAAGGTTATATTTCTCTTGTTTGGAGTATAGACATTTTTAATTGACACGTAACAAGGAAAATACTTCATCTAGTATTTAAACATCCTCCTTGACCCTGGTCTCCAACACCGCCAGTTGTTGCTTGGAAGTGCTGTTAGCACAGTCTACACTTGCTCCCGTGTTACTGGGGTTCAGTAATGTCAGCTGTTCCCCTGCTGTGTGAACGGCAAAAAGTCCTGCTGCCTCCACCATGTTCTCTTCTCATCCTGGGTTACAACACCGCCAGTTGTTTCTCGGAAGTGCTGTTAGCACAGTCTACACTTGCTCCTGTGTTACTGGGGTTCAGTAATGTCAGCTGTTCCCCTGCTGTGTGAACGGCAAACAGTCCTGCTGCCTCCACCCTGTTCTCTTCTCATCCCTGGGCTACAACACCGCCAGTTGTTTCTCGGAAGTGCTGTTAGCACAGTCTACACTTGCTCCTGTGTTACTGGGGTTCAGTAATGTCAGCTGTTCCCCTGCTGTGTGAACGGCAAACAGTCCTGCTGCCTCCACCCTGTTCTCTTCTCATCCCTGGGTTACAACACCGCCAGTTGTTTCTCGGAAGTGCTGTTAGCACAGTGAACACTTGCTCCTGTGTTACTGGGGTTCAGTAATGTCAGCTGTTCCCCTGCTGTGTGAACGGCAAACAGTCCTGCTGCCTCAACTTTAATTTCCATGGGTACCTTCTGCTACCCATCCGGGTTCCAGTACCGTCAGCTGGTTCTCCGCAGTACCTTTGGCCTAGGTGCCTCCATGTCGGTATCCGAGTTCCAGCAACGTCTGCTGGTCCTTGGTAGTGCTTTGGAGCACAGGTACGTCCTGCTTAGTAACCCTGTCCCAGTAACGTCAGCTGGTCCTCGGTTGTGCCATTGGCTCTTTTCCTTCTGCTGACCCTCCGGGTTCCAGCACAGTCAGCTGGTCCTCGTTACTTTCATTGGCTCTTGTACCTTCTGCTACCCATCCGGGTTCCAGTACCGTCAGCTGGTTCTCCGCAGTGCCTTTGGCCTAGGTGCCTCCATGTCGGTATCCGAGTTCCAGCAACGTCTGCTGGTCCTTGGTAGTGCTTTGGAGCACAGGTACCTCCTGCTTAGTAACCCTGTCCCAGTAAAGTCAGCTGGTCCTCGGTTGTGCCATTGGCTCTTTTCCTTCTGCTGACCCTCCGGGTTCCAGCACAGTCAGCTGGTCCTCGTTACTTCCATTGGCTTTTGTACCATCACCAACAGGACAAAGAAGGTTAAGACAAACTACAAGATACAGAACAAGAGACAGAAGAACAATAAGCAGAAGATCAAAAAGCAGAAGAACATTAAGTATAAGACCAAAATGAAGAGCAAAATATATGCTCTAAATTCTAAGCAGAAGAAGACTAAGCAGTGTATGGGGGTGAGTCCGTTCCTCCTCGTGGTGCCCCTGGAAAATGCCTGATGCTGCTGCAGGCTAAACTGAACGCGGACAAATACTGTTGTAATTAAAATCTTTCGTGACAGCAAGAACGGAAGGATGAAAATTCAGAGTTTTACAGATTACAAGTACAGGAATGTCTGTCACAAATAAGAATATGATGAAAAGGATGAATAGGAAGAAGATGAAGAAGTAGAATATGAAGAATAATAACTGTTTAATAAGAACAATATAAGTAATGTTAACAAAAAGATGAATAGCAAGAAGTTTTAGAAGATTAAGAAGGTGAAGATGAAGAATAATTTGATGAGAAAGATGATGCTGCTGAAGATTATGAAGGAGAAAGTGTGTGAAAAGTTAAAAAGGTGAAGACCATGGAAGTTGTGAAACAGACATATTTGACAAAATAGAAAAAAGGTTAACAACATTGTCAATTTGTTCGTCAATCCGAACGTATTTCCTAAAAAAAAAAAATTAATGCTATTCCATTGGATTGGGTTAAACATCTATGCCTTTAATGTCTCCTCAACCTCCCCCAATACATTCTACATTACTCTTTGTTGTTTTCCTTCATGTACAATTAACCTACAAGGCAAGAATGGGCTTTTTTTTATTTCGATATTTTGTTCCCATAGACTTACATGGGACTTCCGGTATCGGTATCGGGTATCGCCGATATTTTTTGTGTATCGGCGATACCATTCCGATTCCGATACTTTTGGATATCGGAAAGTATCGCTCAACTCTAATCACCGGCCTTAAAATTGTATGGTACTCACAGAAGGGAAAAAATATTTTGAAGGAAGAAAAGTTGTCAGAGATATTTTTCTGTTTGTTGCATTTTTTTTTTTTTTTCCCTCTGTATCTCTGGGTGCTGGGGAGGATCTTTTCTCCCAATGGAGTTTGCACAGTTGTCTGGCCGTGTGGATCAGCTTGCCACTGAGGTTCAGAGTATTGCTGCATATCTTGCTAGGTTGCCTGTTGTGGAACCTAGGATCCCCATGCCAGATTTGTTTTTAGGGGATCGAGCTAAGTTTCAGAATTTCAAAAATAATTGTAAATTGTTTCTTGCCTTAAAATCTAAGTCCTCAGGAAACGCAGCGCAGCAGGTTCAAATTTCATCTCTCTCCTGCGCGGCGATCCTCAGGATTGGGCTTTTTCCCTGATACCTGGGGATCCTGTTTTGAGTGATGTTGATGCATTTTTTCAGGCTTTGGGGTTATTGTACGATGAGCCTAATGTCACTGATCAAGCTGAAAAAGCCTTGTTGGCATTAAATCAGGGGCTTGATGACGCTGAGTTATACTGTCAGAGATTCCGTAGGTGGGCAGTCCTGACCAAATGAATGACGACGCTTTGGCGGCCCTTTTCCGGAAGGGTCTGTCGGTAATGTAAAGGATGTTATGGTGGGATTCCCTGTCCCTCTGGTCTCAATGATTCTATGTCATTGGCGATTCAAATTGACAGACGTTTGCGTGAGCGGAGAAGTATGCGTGGAGTGGTGTTGCCTTGTGAGCCAGCTTCTGAATCCATGCAGTGTGATGGAGTGGTGTCATGAGTTTCGAAAGCGCAATGGGTTATGTTTCTACTGTGGTGATGCCTCTCATGCTATTTCAGTCTGCCCTAAGCGGGGAAGACATTTTGCACGCTCAGTTGTCTTGGGTAGTGTTCAGACTAAGTTTTTATTAACTGTCACTCTGATATGCTCTCTGTCCTCATTTTCTGCTCAGGCTTTCGTTGATTCTGGAGCAGCTATTAACCTGATGGATTATGATTTTGCTAAACGTTGTGGGTTTTCCTTGATACCCCTACAGAAGTCTATTCCTTTACTGGGGATCGATTCTACCCCTTTGGCTGAGAATAAACCCCAGTTTTCTACTCAGGTGATAATGAGGGTTGAACCTGATCACCAGGAGTGCTGCAAATTTTTGGTTCTATATAATCTGCATGACATTATCGTGCTGGGTATCCCTTGGTTACAGTCTCATAATCCTGTTTTGGATTGGAAATCTGTGTCTGTAACCAGTTGGGGCTGCCAATGTGTTAATACCAACACTCCTGTTTTTTCTGCCTCCCCCCAGGCTGAGGATGTTCCTGACTTTTTGTTTGATTTTTCTGATGTGTTTAGCGAAAGTAAATCTGCATCCTTACCTCCCCATAGGAGCTATGACTGCGCTATTGAATTAGTGCCAGTGTAATGTATGTAGTACAGTTCATATAGCGTCTTGTGCTTGGGTGCGATGAACATACATGAGACACAGGTTTGATATAGAAAAGTCCTGTATTACTTCATACAAGTTGGCAGAAATAGTCACACAGTTTGCAGACACAGAAACAGGAGACACAGCAGGCCAGAGTAATCCAAGCTCAGCAATCACTCTCCAATACAGATTCAGGATCTTCTTCTCTGTTACCGTAAGTCCATGCAAACGTGGGTCTTTCAAAGAGCAGGGTTCAGAGTCCACAAGTGCTTCAGAGTTCCTCAGTAGGAATAGCTGGAGTACAAGGTCCAAGGCTTACAGGAGTCAAGTCACAGGTTCACTGCAGGCTAGATTCTGAAGCACTGATTGCTCAGCTGTGGCTGCTTAAGAAGCAAAGGAGAGAATCAGGGCGGGAACATGCAAGCTGGAAACTCCATTTTGACTGAGGGCAAGATAGCTGCAGCAAGACAGAAAGTAAAATGGCTGACGAACAAACTGAGTTTCAGGAATATATACATAGAACCTTACATTACTCCCCCCTTAAGGACAACCTCCAGATGACCTCAGACCAGGCTTGTGTGGGTACCTCTGATGAAACTGACGGAGCAAGCGAGGAGCATTAACGTTATTGACCGGTTCCCATGAGTTGTCCTCCACTGGGTAGCCCTGCCATTTAATCAGATATTGTAACTGATTTCTATACAACCTGGAATCTAAAATCCTTTCCACCACAAATTCTTCCTGACCATCGACTAGCACTGGGTCAGGGCAAGGAGAGGAACGTCCAGGAAACGTATTGGGTGTCGCAGCCTTTAGTAGGGATACATGAAAGACAGGGTGGATTCTCATAGTTCTGGGCAGTTGAAGACGACAAGCAACGGCACTTATAATTTTACTGATTTTATAGGGTCCAATGTACTTATGTCCCAACTTAGACGATGGAATCCTTAACTTAAGATTTCTGGTTGACAGCCAGACCAAGTCTCCTACCTTGAAAGCTGGTGCAGGTTTACGAAATTTATCTGCTGCTTTCTTGTACCTTTCTTGAGCCGATTCCAGATTTTCCTTTAGAAGATCCATATTCTTCTGTAAAGACGTGATTCTTTCAGCCACTGCTGGTAAAGGCGTTTCTATGGGAAATCGTGGTAGAATGTTAGGATGATAACCTAGATTAGAGTAAAAAGGAGACTGTTTAGTGGAGGCACTCTGAGAGTTGTTATACGAGAACTCAGCTAATGGAAGTAGATCCACCCAATCATCCTGTAGGTGGCAGATAAAGCAGCGGAGATACTGCTCCAGGGTTTGATTGGTTCGTTCGGTCTGTCCATTAGTCTGGGGATGAAAAGCAGAAGAAAGGTTTACTTTAATGTCCAATGCTGCACAGAAATTTTGCCAAAACCTAGAAGTGAATTGCACCCCTCGATCCGAAATAACCTCATCCGGTACTCCATGTAAGCGAAACACATCTTAAATCATCAAATCTGATGTCTGTTTTGCAGTGGGTAAGCCGACACAAGGGATAAAATGAGCTGCCTTTGTTAGACGGTCAACCACCACTAGAATGGTGTTCTTCCCCTGAGAGGTTGGTAACTCCACAATGAAGTCCATAGAAATGGATCCCCACGGGCGGGACGGGGTGGGAAGAGGCTGTAACAGACCAGTTGGTGAGGAGCGAGGTGTTTTGCATCTTGCACAGACCTCACATGAAGTGACATAATTCAAAACATCCTTCCTGCAAGTGGGCCACCAAAAGAAACGAGAAAGAAATTCCTGTGTCTTTAGAATTCCTCTATGCCCAGCTATCTTGGAATCGTGAATGAGTTGCAATACTCTCAATCTGACTGTTTCAGGAATATACAGGCGTTGTCCCTGAATCCACACACCATTCTTAAAGACAAGACTTACGTCCCTTGGGGGTTGTGCCAAAAAGGAATCCGCATGGTATGCTTCCTTGATGTCCTTAAGTAGGTCTTGATTATGAATTACTCCTAGGAATCTAGAGTCAGGAAGAATAGTCTTAGGAGGAGTAATTGGACGTGTCTCTGCTGAGTAAATCCTAGAGAGTGCATCAGCCTTTCCATTGCGCGATCCTGGTCTATAAGAGATGATAAAATTAAATTGGTTTAAGAAAAGATTCCAGCGAGCCTGGCGAGGAGTCAGGCACTTAGCCGACCTGATAAACTCAAGGTTACGATGGTCTGTCAGGACGACTATTTGCTGTGCAGCTCCCTGAAGAAGGTGTCTCCATTCTTTGAAGGCGGCAATAATGGCCAACAACTCTCTATTGCCCACATCGTAGTTCCTCTCAGCCGAAGACAACTGCTGGGAAAAGAAGGCACAGGGATGCAAGACATTCTTCTCACCTGTTCTCTGAGAGAGTATAGCTCCAATGGCACAGTCTGAAGCATCCACCTCTATTATGAAGGCAAGCTCGGGGTTGGGATGTACTAGGATAGGTGCAGTGGTAAATTTATCTTTTAGACGGGAAAATGCTTCCTGGGCTTGGGGAGTCCAGGAAAACCTAGACTCTTTCCGGGTAAGTTGAGTGATAGGTGACACTACCTCAGAGAAATTTCTAATGAAACATCTATAGAAGTTGGCAAACCCGATGAAGCGCTGTACCTCCTTCACATTTCTAGGACTTGGCCAATCCTTGATGGCTTGGGTTTTGCTTCCATCCATACTAATTCCTTGTGTAGACAGTACATACCCCAGAAATTGAATTTCGGTCCTATGGAATTCACACTTTTCAAGTTTGATGTAAAGATGATTTTGTCTTAGACGTTCCAAGACCATTCTCACATGTCCATGATGTTCCTCTGTGGAGTTAGAAAAAATTAGAATATCATCCAAATAAATTACCACGAATGTATCTAGGAGATCCCTGAAGATGTCATTCACCAAGTGTTGGAAAGAGGCTGGGGCGGTACTCAGACCAAAAGGCATAACTAGATATTCAAAGTGTCCATAGCGTGACCTGAATGCAGTCTTCCATTCATCCCAGGTCTAATACGGACTAAGTTATAGGCCCCACGAAGATCTAGTTTAGAAAAAATTTTGGCATGTCGCACTCTCTCCAATAACTCAGGGATTAAAGGCAATGGATAACGGTTTCTAATAGTAACCTTATTGAGTTCCCTATAGTCTACGCATGGTCTCAGAGATCCATCTTTCTTCTTTACAAAGAAGATGGGTGCACCTGCAGGAGATGAAGAGGGGCGTATGAAGCCCTTGGCTAGATTTTCATCTATGTAATCCTTTAAAGCCTTTAGCTCGGGCCCCGCCAGGGGGTAGATCTTACCAAAAGGTATCTCTGCTCCAGGCAATAATTCAATTGGACAATCATATGGACGGTGAGGAGGAAGCTGGTCAGCGTTCTTCTTGTCACATAAATCCACATAGTCCTGGTATACAGCTGGTAGTTCAGGGACTGACATGATTCCTTTAGGAACAGAGCAAGCTGAAACTTTTGGACTCATCTGTTTCTCTGGAAAGTGTAATTCCTTGGTCTCCCAGTTAATGGTAGGATTCTGAGCCTGCAGCCATGGTAGCCCTAGAATAATGGGAAAGTGGGGAGAAGAGATAAGCATAAAGGACAGTTTCTCTTGATGATCTTTACCCATAAGAACCCTCAAAGGCTCTGTTTCCTGATCCACTGGTCCAGAGGTCAGCAGGGAGCCATCCACAGTTTCCATCTGTACTGGAGTAGCCTTCTTCACTGAACGTATTCCCTGTTTCAGAGCAAAGGAGACATCCATAAAATTTCCACTTGCCCCTGAGTCGATCATAGCAGAGCTAGACACCCAAGCTGAGTCAACCCAGAGTTTGATGGAAAGAAAGCAATGAGAATTGTTTTTCTTACAACTCAGCTGGGACACCGCTGAGGAAACTTGAAAAATGGCAGCGTTTACACAGTCAACGTCCTCAGAGGTAATGGAGTTTAAGTCCGAGAAATCAAGATCTATTGCTGCAGATCTCTCTGGAGCCTGAGGCTCGGACCTGACAGATCCCCTCTCGCAACACTCACAATGAATGAATGCTCCAGTAGTCTTACGAGAACGGCTGGGGCAGTTTATAATGAAGTGCCCTGACTTACCCCAATAGAAACATAGATTCTCCTTAAAACGATGTTCCTTGCGTGCATCACTAACCCGTCGTTGTAAAGAGTCTACCTGCATGGGTTCAGGTTCAGGTTCCCGTGTAATCCTACTCAAAGGTTCCTTAGCTGGAGAGGAAGGTAGGAAAAGGTTAGTACGATTGCTTTCGAACCATCTCTCTTGCCTGCGTTCAGTCAGACGAGTATCAATACGGATGCAGTAGTTAATAAAGTCACCTAACGCAGTGGGAGGGTCGGCACGAGCAAGTTCATCCTTAGTCAGTGGAGATAACCCCTTTCGAAAAATAGATTTTTTGGCGGAACTGTCCCAGGTGGTATCAAGGGCCCATCTCCTGAAATCCAAGGCATATTCAGCTACCGAGTGCTTACCTTGGCGCAAAGCTAACATGGCTGCTTCAGCTGTTGCACCTCGATTGGGGTCATCAAACACCTGCCCCATGGCTGAAATAAAATCATCAAGGTGATTCAAACAATCATCCTCAGTCTCAATCAGAGGGTTTGCCCACATTAAAGCCTTGTTGGTAAGCAACATAATTATAGTAAGCACCTTAGATCGTTCAGTGGGAAATTGTGAAGCATGTGCAGAAAAAAAAAGATTGCATTGATTAATAAATCCCCTGAATTTCTCACGTTCACCGCCAAAACGAAAAGGGGGCAACTTGGGAATCCCAGCACTCGGGGCTACGGCAGGAGCCTGGACTCGCCCCTCTAGAACCTCAATCCTGGCTCGCAAATCCTGGGTAGTCTGTCCAACCACTTGCAAATTGTGATTATTGAGGTCCTGTAGATTTGTAAAACGGGTCTTTATATTCTGCAAATCTGCAAGGATATTATCAGTCACTCCGCAAAGTTCCTTTATGCGGGCCTCCATTTTCCAGATCTTTTAAGACAGGATTACTGGAAGAAGAGGAGAAAAAAAAAAAAAAAAACAATAGTGTTCACCTGTGGCAACACTGCAGAGAGAAAAAAAAATTAAGGGAACTGCTCACCTGGAATGGTTGTGAGAAGTCACAACCACTATCATCACAGAAAGTTTCAACCAGACATCTGATATCCACAGTACAGCAGACAAAAAAGAGAAAAGAAAGGAAAAAAAAAAAAACAATAGTGTTTCCCTGTGGTAACACTGCAAAAAGAAAAAACTTAAGGGAATTGCTCACCTGGAATGGTTGTGAGAAGTCACAACCACTGTCATCACAGAAAGTACAACCGGACGTCTGATATCCACAGTACAGCAGACACAGCCTACCAGACCCAGCAGACACTAACGTTTTGGCTTCAGAATCTTGTAATGTATGTAGTACAGTTCATATAGCGTCTTGTGCTTGGGTGCGATGAACATACATGAGACACAGGTTTGATATAGAAAAGTCCTGTATTACTTCATACAAGTTGGCAGAAATAGTCACACAGTTTGCAGACACAGAAACAGGAGACACAGCAGGCCAGAGTAATCCAAGCTCAGCAATCACTCTCCAATACAGATTCAGGATCTTCTTCTCTGTTACCGTAAGTCCATGCAAACGTGGGTCTTTCAAAGAGCAGGGTTCAGAGTCCACAAGTGCTTCAGAGTTCCTCAGTAGGAATAGCTGGAGTACAAGGTCCAAGGCTTACAGGAGTCAAGTCACAGGTTCACTGCAGGCTAGATTCTGAAGCACTGATTGCTCAGCTGTGGCTGCTTAAGAAGCAAAGGAGAGAATCAGGGCGGGAACATGCAAGCTGGAAACTCCATTTTGACTGAGGGCAAGATAGCTGCAGCAAGACAGAAAGTAAAATGGCTGACGAACAAACTGAGTTTCAGGAATATATACATAGAACCTTACAGCCAGGTAGTAAATTCCCTAAGGGTCGCCTTTTTAACTTGTCTGTACCTGAACATGACGCTATGCGGTCTTATATCAAGGAATCATTGGAGAAGGGTCATATCAGAGCATCCTCTTCACCCTTAGGTGCCGGTTTTTTCTTTGTGGCCAAAAAGATGGTTCATTAAGGCCGTGTATTGATTATCGTCTCTTGAACAATATTACTGTGAAATATCAATACCCGTTACCCTTGATTTCTGACCTGTTTTCCAGGGTGAAAAACGCTACTTGGTTTACCAAGCTTGACCTCAGGGGGGCGTATAACCTTATTCGCATTAAGCACGGGGATGAATGGAAGACGGCATTTAACACCCCTGAAGGGCATTTTGAGTACCTTGTGATGCCCTTTGGGCTCACTAATGCTCCTTCCGTCTTCCAGTCCTTCATGAATGACATTTTCAGGGATTTTGTGGACAAGTTTCTGATTGTTTATTTGGATGATATCTTGATTTTTTCTAATGACTGGGACTCTCATGTGAAACATGTTCGAACTGTATTCCAGATTTTGAGAGAGAATGCTCTGTATGTGAAGGGATCAAAGTGTCTTTTTGGCGTACAGAAGATCTCATTTCTGGGATTCATTTTGTCCCCATCTGTTATTGAAATGGACCCGGTCAAGGTTCAGGCCATCTGTGATTGGGTCCAACCTACTTCATTAAAGGCTCTTCAGAGATTTTTGGGTTTTGCCAATTTTTATCGTAAATTTATTGGTAATTTCTCTGTTATTGTTAAACCATTAACTGATTTGACCAGAAAGGGTTCTGATGTGGTGAATTGGCCTCCTGAGGCAGTCTCTGCGTTTCAGGAACTTAAGCAGAGATTCACTTCTGCTCCTGTTCTACGGCAGCCTGATGTTTCTCTGCCATTTCAGGTGGAGGTTGATGCCTCTGAAATTGGGGCAGGTGCCGTTTTGTCCCAAAAAGATCCAGAGACCTCTAAAAGTAACCCTTGTGCCTTTTTCTCTCGAAAATTTTCTCCTACTGAACGTAATTATGACGTGGGTAATCGGGAGTTATTGGCCATGAAGTGGGCTTTTGAAGAGTGGAGACATTGGCTGGAGGGAGCCAAACATCAGGTGGTGGTCCTTACGGACCATAAGAATCTGGTCTATCTGGAATCTGCCAAGCGACTCAATCCTAGACAGGCCAGGTGGGCCTTGTTTTTCACACGTTTTAATTTTGTGGTTTCCTTTCTTCCTGGCACTAAGAATGTTAAGACGGATGCCCTCTCGAGGAGTTTTCTTGCGGACTCTCCTGAGTTATCTGATCCTTCTGTTATTTTGAAAGAGGGTGTAGTTCTTTCCGTCATCTCGCCCAATTTGAGACTTGCTCTGGAGGGGTGTCAGGAGGATAGGCCCGAGCGCTGCCCTGTTGGAAAATTGTTTGTCCCGGACCAATGGAAAAAGAGTGTGATGTCTGAGATTCATTGTTCCGCATTGGCTGGGCATCCCGGAATTTTTGGTACCAGAGACTTGGTTAGTCGGTCCTTTTGGTGGCCTACCTTGTCTCGCGATGTCAGGGAATTTGTGCAGTCCTGCGGGACTTGCTCTCGCTCCAAGCCTTGCTCTCGCTCTAGTGGTTTGTTGATGCCATTGCCTGTGCCCAAGAGACCATGGACCCATATCTCTATGGATTTCATTTCCGATCTTCCTGTTTCTCAGAGAATGACCACCATCTGGGTAATTTGTGATAGGTTTTCCAAAATGATACATCTTGTGCCATTACCTAAGTTGCCTTCCTCCTCTGAATTGGTGCCGTTGTTCCTTCAGCACGTGGTTCGTTTACACGGCATTCCTGAGAACATTGTGTCTGACAGAGGAGTCCAGTTTGTTTCCAGATTTTGGAGGACTTTTTGTTCTAAACTGGGTGTTCAATTGTCTTTCTCCTCGGCATTTCATCCTCAGACCAATGGTCAAACTGAGAGAACAAACCAGACATTGGAGACTTATCTAAGATGCTTTGTGTCTGCTGATCAGGATGACTGGGTCTCTTTTTTGCCTTTGGCTGAGTTTGCTCTTAATAATAGGGCTAGCTCTGCCACTTTGATGTCTCCGTTTTTCTGTAATTCTGGGTTTCACCCTCGATTTTCTTCAGGACAGACGGAGGCTTCTGTCTGTCCAGGTGTTGACTCTGTTGTTGAGCGTATGCAGCAGATTTGGGACCAGGTAGTGGAGAGGTTGTCCCTCTCTCAGGAGAAGGCCCCAGGTTTGCTAACCGGCATAGGACTGATGGTCCTCGGTTTAAAGTGGGGGACTTGGTCTGGTTGTCCTCAAAGAATATTCCTATGAGAGTAGCATCTCCTAAATTTAAGCCTAGGTTCATTGGACCTTATAAGATCATGGAGATTATTAATCCTGTTTCTTTTCGTTTGCTTCTTCCAGGGACATTTAAGATCCATAACGTGTTCCACAAGTCCTTGTTGAAGAGGTTTGTTGAGCCAGTGGTTCCTGCTGCTGTGCCTCCTGACCCTGTTTTGGTTGAGGGCAATCTGGAGTATGTGGTTGAGAAAATATTGGATTCTCGTTTTTCTAGACGAAGACTCCAGTATTTGGTTAAATGGAGAGGTTATGGTCAGGAAGATAATTCTTGGGTGTTTGCTTCGGACATCCATGCTAGGAGACTTATCCGTGCGTATCATAGAACTCATCCTGACCGACCTGGTTGCTCAAATGAGGGTTCGGTGACCCCTCCTCAAGGGGGGGTACTGTTGTGAATGGGTTTGAGATGAGTTCTGAGCAGAGGCTCCCTCTGGTGGTTACAAGCGGTACTAGTGAGGATTGTGAGGACTGGGAATCAGGTGTTACTGATTGGTCTTATTTAAGGGAATCATTTTCCCATCAGGGTTGCCGGTGATCAATTGTTCTGGTCTGAATCCTTCTTTCCAGTTTCCCTTGTAGCCTGCTGTGTCATGTCTGCATCTCCTGCTATCAGATAAGACAATTTCTTATTTTGTGTTTTTGCTATATTTTTGCATTTGGTCCTGTACTTCTGTGGGGGCCTTCTGGGTCCCCTCCGGGGGCTTTTGCCCTCTCAGTTTAGTTCAGCCACTGTGTTTTGTACTTTTGCTTTTTCCAGTTTTTTCAGTGGCTGCTGTTTTTGTTACACCAGAGAACTAATTTAGGTGGTAGAGGTCGTGTGATCTCAGGTGATTTTGAAATTAGTAGAGTTGGTGTTTTTTCAGGGTTTTCTGAGATTGCAGTAAGTACCCTTCCTATCCTTTTCTGTTTAGATAGTTTGGGCCCCAGCGTTTGCTCATACTATTTTCTTTCTGTGTCAGTATTTCCTCTTGTCTAACTGCCATTACATGTTTGGGGGCTTTCTATTATCTTTAGGGTTCTGCTCCGGGGCAGATAGCTTTCCTATTTCTATCTTTAGGTGTAGTTAGTTTCTCAGGCTGTGACGAGGCGTCTAGGACCAACGTAGGAACGCTCCACGGCTGCCTCTAGTTGTGGTGGTTAGTCAGGGTACTGCAATCTCATAGATTCCAACTGCTCTGGTGTATTTCCTTTTTTGCCTGCACTCCTCAGCTACCGTAACATAACACACACATCTGAGTGGTCTGTGTAACCCCTACCCCCTTTTATGGCCTGTCCTTAACTCTGTACATCTGGCCTGGGCAGTCCCAGCCCACTTCCCAATCACACCTGATTGTCCTTAGCTGCTTATTTATTCAGTGCAATGGGTCTGCTCCAGACTTCAGTCTGCTCCACATATTTCAAATCCCATATTTCAAATTACAGATTTCTAATTACACTACTGTGAATTAGACTAGAATTCTAGAATGCATTTGCCACACATCAATCCTACAGCATTGTCATCATCACCCTGTACCGAGATGTCTTCTTTCCCACAGTATGAACTGCAAAATTTCCCCACTTTCCAGTGTTCCTGATGCCCTGTATTGCTTTGTTTCATGGTATGAACTGCAAAATTTCCCCAGCTTTCCAGTGTTCCTGATGCCTCCGTGTATTGCTTTGTTTCATGTATGAACGCAAATTTCCCACTTTCCATGTTCCTGAATGCCCCTGTGTATTGCTTTGTTCATGTATGAATGCAATTTCCCCACTTCTGTTCTATCCACCTTCATTGCTTTGTTCATGTTAGACTCAAAATTCCGCTTCATGTCCTGTACTCCTACCTTTGTTATGGTACTGCATTTCCAGTTTCAGCCTTAGCTCATGTATGCTTTGTTTCATTAGACTTCAATAATTCCTGCCTTTCCATATTCCAGTATGCTCCCTGTGTATTGCTTTGTTTCATTATGAATGATTTGCTAATCTCCCACTCTGTGTATTATTGTAACTCAATTCTTGTAATTTGTCACCACTTCAGTGATTGTTAACCCCTCCCCCTTTAGTCCTTTCCTTAATCTGACATTTGCTGGCTCCAGCCCATTCCATCACACCTGATTGCCCATTAGCTGCTATTTATTCAGTGCAATGGGCTGCTCAGACTTAGTCTGCTCATATATTCAAATCCTTTCAAATTACCATTTCTAATTACACTCTGTGAATTAGACTAAATTCTAGAATGCATTTGGCCACACATCATCCTACAGCTTGTAATCATCCCTGTGACCGAATTCTCTGTTCCACAGTATGAACTTGCAAAATTTCCCCACTTTCCAGTGTTCCTGAATGCCCGTGCTGTTCATGTATGATTTTTCACTTTTCGTCTTGTATCTGTTTCATGTATAACTGCAAAATTTCCCCAGCTTTCAGTGTTCCTGATGCCCCTGTGTATTGCTTTGTTTCATGGTATGACTGCAAAATTCCCCAGCTTTCCATGTTCCTGATGCCCCTGTATTGCTTGTTTCAGTATTTGCTCATCCTTGTATCTAATTGCATTCTTATCTTCCCAATCTGTCTGTAACCTCCCCCTTTATGCCTGTACCTTAATTGCTTTGCTTATGATCTCACCCACTTCCAGTTCCTGATCCCTTATGCTTTTTTCAGTTGAATGTCCCTCACTTTATCTGCTCCATCTATTTCAAACCCATATTTAAATTAAGCTTTCTAATTACATCTGTGAATAGACTAAACTAGAATGCATTTTGGCCCCATCATCCTACAATTGTCATCATCACTTACAGATTTCTATTCACATTGAATTGCAAATTTCCCCACTCTCCATGTCTGTATCTCCCCTGTGATTCTTTGTTTCATGGTATGAACTGCAAAATTTCCCCAGCTTTCCAGTGTTCCTGAATGCTCCCTGTGTATTGCTTTGTTTCATGGTATGAACTGCAAAATTTCCCCAGCTTTCCAGTATTCCTGAATGCCCCTGTGTATTGCTTTGTTTCATGGTATGAACTGCAAAATTTCCCCAGCTTTCCAGTGTTCCTGAATGCCCCCTGTGTATTGCTTTGTTTCATGGTATGAACTGCAAAATTTCCCCAGCTTTCCAGTGTTCCTGAATGCCCCTGTGTATTGCTTTGTTTCATGGTATGATTTGCTCACCCATCTTCTTGTATACATAATTGTACTTCATTCTTGTTATCTTCACCATCACCACACATCTGAGTGGTCTGTGTAACCCCTACCCCCTTTTATGGCCTGTCCTTAACTCTGTACATCTGGCCTGGGCAGTCCCAGCCCACTTCCCAATCACACCTGATTGTCCTTAGCTGCTTATTTATTCAGTGCAATGGGTCTGCTCCAGACTTCAGTCTGCTCCACATATTTCAAATCCCATATTTCAAATTACAGATTTCTAATTACACTACTGTGAATTAGACTAGAATTCTAGAATGCATTTGGCCACACATCAATCCTACAGCATTGTCATCATCACCCTGTGACCGAGATGTTCTTCTGTTCCCACATGTATGAACTGCAAAATTTCCCCAGCTTTCCAGTGTTCCTGAATGCCCCCTGTGTATTGCTTTGTTTCATGGTATGAACTGCAAAATTTCCCCAGCTTTCCAGTGTTCCTGAATGCCCCCTGTGTATTGCTTTGTTTCATGGTATGAACTGCAAAATTTCCCCAGCTTTCCAGTGTTCCTGAATGCCCCCTGTGTATTGCTTTGTTTCATGGTATGAACTGCAAATTTTCCCCAGCTTTCCAGTGTTCCTGAATGCCCCCTGTGTATTGCTTTGTTTCATGGTATGATTTGCTCACCCATCTTCTTGTATACATAATTGAACTTCATTCTTGTTATCTTCACCACACATCTGAGTGGTCTGTGTAACCCCTACCCCCTTTTATGGCCTGTCCTTAACTCTGTACATCTGGCCTGGGCAGTCCCAGCCCACTTCCCAATCACACCTGATTGCCCTTAGCTGCTTATTTATTCAGTGCAATGGGTCTGCTGCAGACTTCAGTCTGCTCCACATATTTCAAATCCCATATTTCAAATTACAGATTTCTAATTACACTACTGTGAATTAGACTAGAATTCTAGAATGCATTTGGCCACACATCAATCCTACAGCATTGTCATCATCACCCTGTGACCGAGATGTTCTTCTGTTCCCACAGGTATGAACTGCAAAATTTCCCCAGCTTTCCAGTGTTCCTGAATGCCCCTGTGTATTGCTTTGTTTCATGGTATGCTGAATTACGCAAATTTCCCAGTTTCTGTCTGAATGCCCCCTGTGTATTGCTTTGTTTCATGGTATGAACTGCAAAATTTCCCCAGCTTTCCAGTGTTCCTGAATGCCCCTGTGTATTGCTTTGTTTCATGGTATGAACTGCAAAATTTCCCCAGCTTTCCAGTGTTCCTGAATGCCCCCTGTGTATTGCTTTGTTTCATGGTATGAACTGCAAAATTTCCCCAGCTTTCCAGTGTTCCTGATGCCCCCTGTGTATTGCTTTGTTTCATGGTATGATTTGCTCACCCATTACTTGTATACATAATTGTACTTCATTCTTGTTATCTTCACCACACATCTGAGTGGTCTGTGTAACCCCTACCCCCTTTTATGGCCTGTCCTTAACTCTGTACATCTGGCCTGGGCAGTCCCAGCCCACTTCCCAATCACACCTGATTGCCCTTAGCTGCTTATTTATTCAGTGCAATGGGTCTGCTGCAGACTTCAGTCTGCTCCACATATTTCAAATCCCATATTTCAAATTACAGATTTCTAATTACACTACTGTGAATTAGACTAGAATTTGACTGGAATTTGGCAGGAATTTGGCTGCAAGGTAACAGATTATAAAACCACTATGTTTCATTTTCTAATCACTTTCACCCCCATCCTCCTTTCTTTCTTCCTATCCCCTGTAATCCCCCCACCTAGTAAGGAATTAGTCATTTCCCCCTCCATTCTCCCCAGCCATCTCACCTTTCCCTCAGAACTGTTCTTCCACATACAATCCTTTTTACCAAGACACACACGGCCACACCATGGCTTATCCTGCTCCCACCTTCTAACGCTCTGTCTTCTTCTCCTCATTGCTGGCGATGTATCCCCAAATCCTGGCCCTCCTCAACACATCCCCACACTCATTTCTAACACCCTGCCACGATCTTCCACACGTTTTTGCAACCCTGTCAACCTCATACCTATCCATCCACACACCCCTCCCCCAGTCCACCTACCCGGAGCACTATGGAACGCACGCTCCATCTGCAATAAACTGTCATTTATCCAGGACCTCTTTATCACCAACAAACTCTCCTTCCTTGCCATCACTGAAACCTGGCTCACTCCCTCTGACACAGCCTCTCCAGCTGCGCTTTCCTATGGCGGATTTCATCTTTCTCACACCCCTCGCCCCAGCAACAAACGTGGTGGAGGAGTTGGCTTACTCCTGTCTGATACCTGCTCCTTTACTCCTATTCAAATTCCACCCTCCGCTGCTATTCCCTCGTTCGAAGTGCACTCCGTCCGCATCTATTCCCCCTCCAACCTCCAACTGGCTGTCATCTACCGCCCCCGGAACTAGCCATCTCCACCTTTCTCAACCACTTCACCACCTGGCTACTCCATTTCCTCTCTGCTGACATCCCCACCATCATCATGGGCGATTTCAACATCCCCATTGACACTTCCACCCCGGCGGCCTCTAAACTTCTTTCGCTCACGGCTTCCCTCGGCCTCACTCAATGGTCCTCTGCGGCCACTCACAAAGGCGGTCACACGCTGGACCTTATCTTCACCCGCCTCTGTTCCCTCACCAATCTCACTAACTCCCCACTCCCCCTGTCTGACCACAACCTACTGACATTCTCTTCCCTCTCCTCTGTTAGTACGCATCCCCCACTCCACAAACTCACCCACCCTCGCAGAAATCTCAAACAACTCAATTTACAATCTCTCTCTGAGTCCCTCCTCCCTCTCACAGACATAGCCTCACTTAATGACACAGATGCTGCTGCCACATTTTATAACACCACAATAAAAACCACACTTGATTCGGCCGCCCCCCTCACGCAGAGCAAAACTCGTACAATCAACAGGCAGCCCTGGCTGACCGGCCTGACCAAAGAACTGAGACGGGCTTCCAGGGTTACCGAGCGGAGATGGAAGAGAACCCATTCTACAAAGCACCTCAACGCATACAAGCAGTCCCTCGCCAGCTTCAAGTCCACGCTCTCTGCCGCAAAACAAACTTACTTGCATCTCTCATATCCTCTCTGTCTCACAACCCTAAACAGCTCTTCAACACTTTCAATTCTCTACTCCATCCCACAGCACCTCCTCCTTCTCCTCTCATTTCTGCCGAAGACTTTGCCTCCTTCTTTAAGCAAAAGATTGATACTATCAGAGAAGGCTTTGGCCCGCAGCCCCCAATGCCCCTCTTAGCCACTCAGCCCTGTTCTTCCAAAACCAGCTTCACCACCATGACAGAAGATCAGCTCTCCACTCTCCTGTCAAGATCACACCTCACCACTTGCGCACTTGACCCACTCCCGTCCCACCTCATCCCTAACTTTGCCACAGTCTTCATCCCTACTCTCACACACCTCTTCAACCTTTCACTTACAAATGGTGTCTTTCCTTCATCCTTCAAACATGCTTCAATCACACCCATCCTCAAAAAGCCCTCCCTCGACCCATCCTCTGCGTCTAGCTATCGCCCGATATCTCTTCTCCCCTACGCCTCAAAACTACTGGAACAGCATGTATATCTTGAACTGTCCTCCCACCTTTCCTCCTGTTCCCTCTTTGACCGGTTACAATCCGGCTTTCGACCGCATCACTCAACTGAAACTGCCCTAACTAAAGTCACTAACGACCTGCTAACCGCCAAGAGCAAGTGACACTACTCTGTTTTCCTTCTCCTGGACCTGTCTTCTGCCTTTGACACTGTGGACCATTCCCTCCTGCTACAGATTCTCTCATCTCTTGGCATCACAGACCTGGCCCTATCCTGGATCTCATCATACCTAACAGACCGAACATTTAGTGTCTCCCTCTCACACACCACCTCCTCACCTCGCCCCCTGTCTGTCGGTGTTCCTCAAGGCTCAGTCCTAGGACCCCTACTCTTCTCCATCTACACCTTCGGCCTGGGACAGCTCATAGAATCCCACGGCTTGCAGTATCACCTCTACGCCGATGACACACGCAGATCTACCTAACTGGACCTGACCTCACCTCCCTACTGACCAAAATCCCACAGTGTCTGTCTGCTATCTCAGCCTTCTTTTCTGCTCGCTTTCTCAAACTGAACATGGACAAAACAGAATTCATCATCTTTCCCCCACCTCACTCTACCCCTTCACCAGACCTATCCATCAATGTCAATGGCTGCTCGCTTTCCCCAGTCCCACATGCTCGGTGCCTTGGGGTGATCATCGACTCTGCCCTCTCTTTCAAACCACATATCCAAGCCCTCGCCACCTCCTGCCGCCTCAAACTCAAAAATATTTCCCGGATCCGCTCATTCCTCAACCACGAAACCACAAAAACACTAGTGCACGCCCTTATCATCTCCCGCCTCGACTACTGCAACCTCCTACTGTCTGGCCTCCCCTCTAGCACTCTGGCACCACTCCAGTCCATCCTACACTCTGCTGCACAACTAATCCACCTGTCTCCCCGCTATTCCCCAGCCTCCCCCCTATGCCAGGCCCTTCACTGGCTCCCTATTGCCCAGAGGCTCCAGTTCAAAACCTTAACCATGACATACAAAGCCATCCACAACCTTTCTCCTCCATACATCTGTAACATGGTCTCCCGCTACCTACCTACACGCAACCTTCGATCCTCTCAAGATCTCCTTCTCGACTCCCCCTCATCTCTTCTTCCCACAACATACAAGACTTCTCCCGGGCTTCCCCCATACTCTGGAACTCCCTGCCGCAAAACATCAGACTTTCACCAACAACGGAGACCTTCAAGAAAAACCTGAAGACCCACCTGTTCCGACAAGCCTACAACCTGCAATGATCCTCAGTGTACTGAACCATCGTACGACCAGCTCTACCCTTTCCTAGTGTACTCTCACCCATCCCTGCAGTCTGTGAGCCCTCGCGGGCAGGGTCCTCTCTCCTTCTGTACTTGTGTGTCCCTTGTCCAGCACATGTTTATTGTACCTGTCTATATTTTCCCCTTTTCATATGTAAAGCGCCATGGAATAAATGGCGCTATATAAATGTGTAATAATAATAATAATAATAATAATATGTGGTGATGGTATGGCAGCTTTCAGTCACTGGTGTTTTGTGGTGATGTTATGGCGGTGATTGGTCACTATGTAGTGTTATGTGGTTATGGCATTGCGGCAATCAGTCACTATTTGGTTTTATTATGTTATTATGTAGTGATGGTATGGCGGTATTCAGTCACTATTTGGTTTTATTATGTGGTGATTGTATGGTGGTATTCAGTCATTTTATAGTGTTATTATGTTGTGATAGTATGTCAGTATTCTGTCAATATTTGGTGTTATTATGTGTTGTTGTTATGGAGGTATTAAGTCACTTATAGTGTCATTATGTGGTGATGGTATGGCAGTATTCATTGACTATTGGTGTTATGTGTGATGGTATGGCGGTATTCAGTCGTTATGTGGTGTTATTATGTTAATATGTAGTGATGGTATGGCGGTATTCAGTCACTATTTGGTGTTATTATATGGTGATTGAATGGCGGTATTCAGTCACTATTTGGTGTTATTATATGGTGATTGAATGGCGGTATTCAGTCACTTTTTAGTGTTATTCTGTGGTGATGGTATGGCTGTATTCAGTCACTTTATAGTGTTATTCTGTGGTGATGGTATGGCTGTATTCAGTCACTTTATAGTGTTATTCTGTGGTGTTGGTATGGCAGTAGTCAGTCACTTTATAGTGTTATTCTGTGGTGATGGTATGGCTGTATTCAGTCACTATTTGGTATTATTATGAGGTGTTGGTATGGTGGTATTCAGTCACTTTATAGTATTACTATGTGTGTTGGTACGGGTGTATTCATTCACTATTTGTGTAATAGTGGTGATGGTATAGCGATATTTGTCACATTGGTATTATTGTGGTGATGGTATGGCGGTATTCAATCTTTATTTGGTGTTTTTATGTGGTGATGGTATGGCGGTATTCAGATCTCCATCCAGCTATTAGGAATTAGTGCCCAGTACATATAGCAAAAGATGGTGATACTGTGTAAACAGAAAGGAAGAGGAGACGGCAGATGGCTGAAGGAGAAAGTAATTGCGTAAGAGAAAATGAACAGATCCCGGAGAGCTCAGTCGGTAGAGCATCAGAGCTTTAATCTGAGGGTCCAGGGTTCAAGTCCCTGTTCAGGCGTGAGCTTTTTAATACAGAGGAAAACAATAAATGCTATATTTGAAGAATGTAAGAAAAGTACAGAAAAACAAATGATGACAACTATTCAGGAAAATATAACGGTATTAATACAGTAAGTAGTATCATAGATTTCAGTTAGTTTTTATCAGATTAGGGTGGTGACCATGTTCTCCTTGGTTGCTTTTTTTGGCACCAGCAACAAGAGATCACTGGAAATGTAATGTACCATGGATATGGTATGACGATACTCAGTCACTATTTGGCATTATTATGTGGATCTGTTATGATGGTATTCAGAAGATGCATATTTTTTCATAACTGTAACTCCTGCCTATAAGCCTCAAAATCAATAGTGGACAGATCGCTAACAACAGTCATGTCATGTTTGGTCTCTGGGTATCGGGAAAATCCTGTTAAAAAATACGGCGTCAATCTCAAACTATTGCAAACATCAGGGGTGAAGATATCACATAAGTTGGGAATTTCATAAAATCATGAAGGGCTGAGGGCATCCCACAACCCAGCCCACGTGAGGTCATCACGGGGGAAATGTGGGTGTAACTTATGTGCTGATAAAAGGTCTAGCGAAATTTTGATCTGTGTTCCTGCAAAGAGATACATATCGGTGTATTCATGAATCCTGTTCACGGAACATCTCCAGTCGAAGTGCTCTCCTTCACTAAACTGAATCATCTCTGTGATCTGTGTAGAATGAGGTCATTTTATGGTGTTAATCAGTCTCTATATGGTGTTATGTGGTGATGGTATAGCAGTATTCAGTCAATGTACAATATAATTATGTGGTGATGGTATGGCAGTATTCAGCCACTGGTGTTATGTGGTGATGGCATGGCGGTATTCAGTCAATGTACAGTATAATTATGTGGTGATGGTATGGCAGCATTCAGTCACTGGTGTTTTGTGGTGATGTTATGGCTGTGATTGGTCACTATGTAGTGTTATGTGGTTATGGCATTGCGGCAATCAGTCTCTATTTGGTTGTATTATGTTATTATGTAGTGATGGTATGGCGGTATTCAGTCACTATTTGGTTTTATTATGTGGTGATTGTATGGTGGTATTCAGTCATTTAATGGTGTTATTATGTGGTGATGGTATGTCAGTATTCTGTCAATATTTGGTGTTATTATGTGTTGTTGTTATGGAGGTATTAAGTCACTTTATAGTGTCATTATGTGGTGATGGTATGGCGGTATTCATTGACTATTTGGTGTTATGTGGTGATGGTATGGCGGTATTCAGTTGTTATGTGGTGTTATTATGTGGTTATGGTATTGCGGCAATCAGTCACTTTTTAGTGTTATTCTGTGGTGATGGTATGGCTGTATTCAGTCACTTTATAGTGTTATTCTGTGGTGATGGTTTGGCTGTATTCAGTCACTATTTGGTATTATTATGAGGTGTTGGTATGGTGGTATTCAGTCACTTTATAGTATTACTATGTGGTGTTGGTACGGGGTATTCATTCACTATTTGGTGTTAATATGTGGTGATGGTATAGCGATATTTTGTCACATTTTGGTATTATTATGTGGTGATGGTATGGCGATATTCAATCATTATTTGGTGTTTTTATGTGGTGATGATATGGTGGTATTCAGATCTCCATCCAGCTATTAGGAATTAG
>JARQOD010000004.1:533069992-533133630 GCA_033576555.1 Oophaga sylvatica
CCAATTACCTCTATTACAGTGCACCCAGCTAGGGCTAATGTCCCCTTCTATATACAGGCACCCAACTAGGGCTTAATGTCACCCATCTATTATAGTACATCCAACTAGGGCCTTTGTCACCCATCTATATACAGTGCATCCAACTAGGGCCTAATGTCACCCATCTATATACAGTGCACCCAACTAGGGTCTAATGTCACCCATCTATATGCAGTGCACCCAACTAGGGCCTAATGTCACCTATCCATATACAGTGCACCCAACTAGTGCCTAATGTCACCCATCTATATACAGTGCACCCAACTAAGGCTTAATGTCACCAATCTATATACAGTGCACCCAACTAGGGCCTAATGTCCTCGATCTATATACAGTACAAAACTAGGGCCTAATGTCACCCATTATAAACCTTGCACCCAACTAGGGCCTAAAGTCGCCATCTATTACAGTGCACCCAACTAGGGCCTAATGTCACCCATCTTATATACAGTACACCCAACAAGGGCCTAATGTCACCCATCTATATACAGTGTACCCAGCTAGTGCCTAATGTCACCCCTCTGTATACAGTGCACCCAACTAGGGCCTAACGTCACCCACCTATATACAGTGCCCCAAATAGGGCTTAATGTCACCCATCTATATACTGTGCACCCAAATAGGGCTTAATGTCACCCATCTATATACTGTGCACCCAAATAGGGCTAGTGTCACCATCTATATACAGTGCACCCAACTAGGGCCTAATGTCACCCAACTATATACTGTGCACCCAACTGGGGCCTAATGTCAACCATCTATATACAGTGCACTCAACTAGTGTCTAATGTCACCCATGTGTATACAGTGCTCCCAACTTGGGCCTAATGTCACTTATCTGTATACAGTGCTTCCAACTAGGGCCTAATGTCACCCATCTATTTTCAGTGCACCCAGCTAGGGCCTAATGTCAACCATCTATATACAGTGCACTCAACTAGTGTCTAATGTCACCCATGTGTATACAGTGCTCCCAACTTGGGCCTAATGTCACTTATCTGTATACAGTGCTTCCAACTAGGGCCTATTGTCACCTCTCTGTATACAGTGCACCCAACTAGTGCCTAATGTCACCCATCTATATACAGTGCACCCCAACTAGTGCCTAATGTCACCCATCTATATACAGTGCATCCAACTAAGTCCTATTGTCACCCATCTATATATAGTGCATCCAACTAGGGCCTAATGCACCCCACTATATTCAGTGCACCCAACTAGGGCCTAATGTCACCCATCTATATCCTTTGCACCACAAGTAGAAACCTAATGTCACCCATCTATATACACTGAAGCCAACTAGTGTCTAATGTCACCCATCTATATACAGTGCACCCAACTAGGGTCCAATGTCACCCAACTAGGGCTTAATGTCGCCCTTCTATATACAGTGCACCCAACTAGGCCTTAATGTCACCCATCTATATACAGTGCACCAACTAGGGCCTAATGTCACCCCTCTATTCAGTGCACCCAACTAGTGCCTAATGTCACCCATCTATATACAGTGCATCCAACTAAGCCTAATGTTACCCATCTATTTACAGTGCATCCAACTAGGACCTATTGTCACCCATCTATATACAGTGCATCCAACTAAGGTCTAATGTCACCCAACTAGGGCTTAATGTCGCCCTTCTATATACAGTGCACCCAACTAGTGCCTAATATCACCCATCTATATACAGTGCATCCAACTAAGGCCTAATGTCACCCAACTAGGGCTTAATGTCGCCCTTCTATATATAGTGCACCCAACTAGTGCCTAATGTCACCCATCTATATACAGTGCATCCAACTAAGGCCTAATGTCACTCATCTATATACAGTGCATCCAACTAAGGCCTAATGTCTCCCAACTAGGGCTTAATGTCGCCCTTCTATATACAGTGCACCCAACTAAGGCCTAATGTCACCCATCTATATACAGTGCATCCAACTAGGGCCTATTGTCACCAATCTATATCCATTGACCCAACTAGAGCCTAATGTCACCCAACTAGAGCCTAATGTCACCCTTCTATATGCAGTGCACCCAACTAGAGCCTAATGTCAGCTACAGTTAGGTCCATAAATATTTGGACAGAGAAACATTTATCTAATTTTGGTTCTAGACATTACCACAATGAATTTGAAACAAAACAAATCAGATGCAGTTGAAGTTCAGACTTTCAGCTTTCATTTGAGGGTATCCACATTAAAATTGGATGAAGGGTTTAGGAGTTTCAGCTCCTTAACATGTGCCACCCTGTTTTTAAAGGGACCAAAAGTAATTGGACAGATTAAATAATTGTAAATAAAATGTTCATTTCTAGTACTTGGTTGAAAACCCTTTGTTAGCAATGACTGCCTGAAGTCTTGAACTCATGGACATCACCAGATGCTGTGTTTCCTCCTTTTTGATGCTCTCCAGGCCTTCACCGCGGTGGTTTTCAGTTGTTGTTTGTTTGTGGGCCTTTCTGTCTGAAGTTTAGTCTTTAACAAGTGAAATGCATGTTCAATTGGGTTGAGATCAGGTGACTGACTTGGCCATTCAAGAATATTCCACTTCTTTGCTTTAATAAACTCCTGGGTTGCTTTGGCTTTATGTTTTGGGTCATTGTCCATCTGTAGTATGAAACGACGACCAATCAGTTTGGCTGCATTTGGCTGGATCTGAGCACACAGTATGGCTCTGAATACCTCAGAATTCATTCGGCTGCTTCTGTCCTGTGTCACATCATCAATAAACACTAGTGACCCAGTGCCACTGGCAGCCATGCATGCCCAAGCCATCACACTGCTTCCGCCATGTTTTACAGATGATGTGGTATGCTTTGGATCATGAGCTGTACCACGCCTTTGCCATACTTTTCTCTTTCCATCATTCTAGTAGAGGTTGATCTTGGTTTCATCTGTCCAAAGAATGTTCTTCCAGAACTGTGCTGGCTTTTTTAGATGTTTTTTAGCAAAGTCCAGCCTAGCCTTTTTATTCTTGATTCTTATGAGTGGCTTGCACCGTTTCAGTGAACCCTCTGTATTTAATTTCATGCAGTCTTCTCTTTATGGTAGATTTGGATATTGATACGCCTACCTCCTGGAGAGTGTTGTTCACTTGGTTGGCTGTTGTGAAGGGTTTCTCTCTCACCATGGAGAGTATTCTGCGATCATCCACCACTGTTGTCTTCCGTGGGCGCCCAGGTCTTTTTGCATTGATGAGTTCACCAGTGCTTTCTTTCTTTCTCAGAATGTACCAAACTGTAGATTTTGCCACTCCTAAAGTTGTAGCAATTTCTCGGATGGGTTTTTTCTGTTTTTTGCAGCTTAAGGATAGCTTGTTTCACCTGCATGGAGAGCTCCTTTGACCGCATGTTTCCTTCACAGCAAAACCTTCCAAATGCAAACACCACACCTCAAATCAACTCCAGCCCTTTTATCTGCTTAATTGAGAATGACATAACGAAGGGATTGCCCACACCTGTCCATGAAATAGCCTTGGAGTCAATTGTCCAATTACTTTTGGTCCCTTTAAAAACAGGGTGGCACATGTTAAGGAGCTGAAACTCCTAAACCCTTCATCCAATTTTAATGTGGATACCCTCAAATGAAAGCTGAAAGTCTGAACTTCAACTGCATCTGATTTTTGTTTCAAATTCATTGTGGTAATGTCTAGAACCAAAATTAGATAAATGTTGTCTCTGTCCAAATATTTATGGACCTAACTGTATCTATATTCAGTACACCCAAATAGGGCCTATTGTCACCCAGCTATATACAGTGCATCCAACTAGGGTCCAATGTCACCCAACTAGGGCTTAATGTCACCCTTCTATATACAGTGCACCAACTAGTGCCTAATGTCACCCATGTGTATACAGTGCTCCCAACTTGGGCCTAATGTCACTCATCTGTATACAGTGCACCCAACTAGGGCCTAATGTCACCCATCTATATACAGTGCACCCAACTAGGGCCTAATGTCACCCTTCTATATACAGTGCACCCAACTAGGGCCTAATGTCACCTCTCTGTATACAGTGCACCCAACTAGTGCCTAATGTCACCCTCTATATACAGTGCACCCAGCTAGTGCCTAATGTTACCGCTCTATATACAGTGCACCCAACTAGGGCCTAATGTCAACCATCTATATACAGTGCACCCAACTAGTGCCTAATGTTACCGATCTATATACAGTGCACCCAACTAGGGCCTAATGTCACCCCTCTATATTCAGTGCACCCAAACTAGGGCCTAATGTCACCCATCTATATACAGTGCATCCAACTAGGGCCTAATGTCACCCATCTATATACATTGCATCCAACTACGGCCTAATGTCACCCATCTATATCAGTGCACCCAACTAGAGCCTAATGTCACCCATCTATATACATTGCATCCAACTACGGCCTAATGTCACCCATCTATATTCAGTGCACCCAACTAGTGCCTAATGTCACCCATCTATATACATTGCATCCAACTACGGCCTAATGTCACCCATCTATATACAGTGCCCAACTAGGCTAATGTCACCATCTATATACAGTGCCCAACTAGGCCTAATGTCACCATCTATATACAGTGCCCCAATAGGGCCTAATGTCACCCATCTATAACAGTGCTCCCAACTAGGGCCTAATGTCACCCATCTATATACAGTGCCCCAACTAGGCCTAATGTCACCCATCTATATACAGTGCCCCAACTAGGGCCTAATGTCACCCATCTATATACAGTGCCCAACTAGGCTATGTCACCCATCTATATACAGTGCCCCAACTAGGGCCTAATGTCACCCATCTAATACAGTGCTCCCAACTAGGGCTATGTCACCTCTATATACAGTTCCCAACTAGGCTAATGTCACCTTTTATACAGTGCACCCAACTAGGCCTAATGTCACCATCTATATACAGTGCCCCAACTAGGCTAATGTCACCCCTATATACAGTCCCAACTAGGCAATGTACCCATCTATATACAGTGCCAATAGGCCTAATGTCACCCTCTATATACAGTGCCCAACTAGGGCCTATTGTCACCATCTAATACATGCTCCATAGGCCTATGTCACATCTATATACAGTGCCCCAACTAGGCTAATGTCACCCATCTATAGTGCCCCAACTAGGCTAATGTCACCCTCTATATACATGACAACTAGCTAAGTCACATTATATACAGTGCCAATAGGGATGTCCATATTCAGTGCCAATAGGTAATGTCACCATCTATATCGCCAACTGCCTATGTACCTCTATACATGCCATATATTCACTCTAATGCCAAAGCAATGTCCCCTCTATCGTGCCACTAGCCATGTCCCTTTATACACAATAGCTAATCACCTTTCATGCCACTGGGCTATGTCCATATTATCCAACAGGCATGCACATCTATATATGCCACTAGCTATGTCCCTATACGTGCACATGGCTATGTCACCTCTAAAGCCAAGGCGTCACATCTATATACAGTGCCCCAACTAGGGCCTAATGTCACCATCTTATACAGTGCCCCAACTAGGCCTAATGTCACCATCTATATAAGTGCCCAACTAGGCTAATGTCACCATCTATACAGTGCCCCAACTAGGGCCTAATGTCACCCATCTATATACAGTGCCCCAACTAGGGCCTATGTCACCCATCTTATACAGTGCCCCAACTAGGCTAATGTCACCATCTATATACAGTGCCCCAACTAGGGCCTATGTCACCCATCTATATACAGTGCCCCAACTAGGCTATGTCACCATTTTACATGCCCCAACTAGGCCTAATGTCACCATCTATATACAGTGCACCAACTAGGGCCTATGTCACCATCTATATACAGTGCACCCAACTAGGGCCTAATGTCACCATCTATATACAGTGCCCCAACTAGGGCCTAATGTCACCATCTATATACAGTGCCCCACTAGGGCCTATGTCACCCATCTATATACAGTGCCCAACTAGGGCTAATGTCACCCATCTATATACAGTGCACCCAACTAGGGCCTAATGTCACCATCTATATACATGCTCCCAACTAGGGCCTATGTCACCCATCTATATACAGTGCCCCAACTAGGGCTAATGTCACCCATCTATTACAGTGCACCCAACTAGGCTAATGTCACCATCTATATACAGTGCACCCAACTAGGCCTAATGTCACCCATCTATATACAGTGCACCCAACTAGGGCCTAATGTCACCCATCTATATACGTGCCCAACTAGGCTAATGTCACCCATCTATATACAGTGCACCCAACTAGGCCTAATGTCACCCATCTATATACATGCTCCCAACTAGGGCCTAATGTCACCCATCTATATACAGTGCTCCCAACTAGGGCCTATGTCACCCATCTATATACAGTGCACCCAACTAGGGCCTATGTCACCATCTATATACAGTGCACCAACTAGGGCCTAATGTCACCCATCTATATACAGTGCCCCAACTAGGGCTAATGTCACCATCTATATACAGTGCCCCAACTAGGCCTAATGTCACCCATCTATATACAGTGCCCCAACTAGGCCTAAGTCACCATCTATATACAGGCACCCAACTGGGCCTAATGTCACCATCTATATACAGTGCCCACTAGGGCTAATGTCACCATCTTATACAGTCACCCAATAGGGCTAATGTCACCATCTATATCAGGCCCAATAGGCCTAATGTCACCCTCTATTACAGTGCTCCAACTAGGGCCTAATGTCACCATCTATATACAGTGCCCCAACTAGGGCCTAATGTCACCCATCTATATACAGTGCACCAACTAGGGCCTATGTCACCATCTATATACAGTGCACCCAACTAGGGCTAATGTCACCCATCTATATACAGTGCTCCAACTAGGGCCTAATGTCACCATCTATATACAGTGCCCCAACTAGGGCCTATTGTCCCATCTATATACAGTGCCCCAACTAGGGCCTAATGTCACCCATCTATATACAGTGCACCCAACTAGGGCTAATGTCACCTTCTATATACAGTGCACCAACTAGGCCTATGTCACCATCTATATACAGTGCTCCCAACTAGGCCTAATGTAACCATCTATATACAGTGCCCCAACTAGGGCCTATGTCACCCATCTATATTACAGTGCACCCAACTAGGGCCTAATGTCACCATCTATATACAGTGCACCAACTGGGCTAATGTCACCATCTATATACAGTGCACCCAATAGGGCCTAATGTCACCATCTATATACAGTGCACCCAACTAGGCCTAATGTCCCATCTATATACAGTGCTCCCAACTAGGGCTAATGTCACCATCTATTACAGTGCCCCAACTAGGGCCTAATGTCACCCATCTATATACAGTGTCACCAACTAGGGCTAATGTCACCATCTATATACAGTGCATCCCAACTAGGGCCTAATGTCACTCATCTATATACAGTGCACCCAACTAGGGCTAATGTCACTCATCTATATACAGTGCACCCAACTAGGGCCTAATGTCACCCATCTATATACAGTGCACCCAACTAGGGCTAATGTCACTCATCTATATACAGTGCACCCAACTAGGGCCTAATGTCACCATCTATATACAGTGCACCCAACTAGGGCCTAATGTCACTCATCTATATACAGTGCACCCAACTAGGGCCTAATGTCACCATCTATATACAGTGCACCCAACTAGGGTCTAATGTCACCCATCTATATACAGTGCACCCAACTAGGGCTAATGTCACCCATCTATATACAGTGCACCCAACTAGGGCCTAATGTCACCCATCTATATACAGTGCACCCAACTAGGGCCTAATGTCACCATCTATATACAGTGCACCCAACTGGGCCTAATGTCACCATCTATATACAGTGCACCCAACTAGGGCCTAATGTCACCCATCTATATACAGTGCACCCAACTAGGGCCTAATGTCACCCATCTATATACAGTGACCCAACTAGGGCCTAATGTCACTCATCTATATACAGTGCACCCAACTAGGGCCTAATGTCACTCATCTATATACAGTGCACCCAACTAGGGCCTAATGTCACCCATCTATATACAGTGCACCCAACTAGGGCCTAATGTCACCCATCTATATACAGTGCACCCAACTAGGGCCTATTGTCACCCATCTATATACAGTGCACCCAACTAGGGCCTAATGTCACTCATCTATATACAGTGCACCCAACTAGGGTCTAATGTCACTCATCTATATACAGTGCACCCAACTAGGGTCTAATGTCACCCATCTATATACAGTGCACCTTACTGGGGCGTAATGTCACCCATCTATATACAGTGCACCCAACTAGGGCCTAATGTCACCCATCTATATACAGTGCACCCAACTAGGGCCTAATGTCACTCATCTATATACAGTGCACCCAACTAGGGTCTAATGTCACTCATCTATATACAGTGCACCCAACTAGGGTCTAATGTCACCCATCTATATACAGTGCACCTTACTGGGGCGTAATGTCACCCATCTATATACAGTGCACCCAACTAGGGCCTATTGTCACCCATCTATATACAGTGCACCCAACTAGGGCCTAATGTCACTCATCTATATACAGTGCACCCAACTAGGGTCTAATGTCACTCATCTATATACAGTGCACCCAACTAGGGTCTAATGTCACCCATCTATATACAGTGCACCTTACTGGGGCGTAATGTCACCCATCTATATACAGTGCACCCAACTAGGGCCTAATGTCACCCATCTATATACAGTGCACCCAACTAGGGCCTAATGTCACCCATCTATATACATGCACCCAACTAGGGCCTAATGTCACCCATCTATATACAGTGCACCCAACTAGGGTCTAATGTCACCCATCTATATACAGTGCACCTTACTAGGGTCTAATGTCACCCATCTATGTACAGTGCACCTTACTGGGGCGTAATGTCACCTATCTATATAGAATACTGTGCAAATCTTTTGGGAAGTGTGGGAAAAATTCTTTCATAATGCCTTTAAAAATAGAAGTGTTAATATTTTTATAACTGATAAAAATACTAAGTCAATGAATGAAAAATAAATCTTAATTCCAGTAGTATTTGCTCTGTCCTGACTCACTTTCCCTCATTATCACTTGTACAATTTGTGAGGGATCTCGGCAGGAGGTTGTCCCAAACATCCTGGAGACCTGACCCCAGATCTTCTGTGTATGAGGCTTGTGCAGATTCTTCTGTGTCTTCATGTGGTCCCAGACAGACGGGACGACGTGAGATCAGGGCTCTGTGGGGGACTGATCTTCACCCTCAGGACTCCTCGGTCTTAGTGACATTGGCCGGATGTTTGTGGTCTTTATCGGGCTATAGTACATATGTTTAGACAATCAGACGTCTCCTGATGGTATCACATGTTGGGTAAATATCTGTCTGTATTTCTCAGTATTGAGAACACCAGAACCCAGATTAAATTCCCAACTCCTTTTGTTGGAATGTCTCCCCAAAGTTGCGGGACCCTCCACCTTGTTTCACTGCTTTTGCAGACCCTCATTATTGTTCCTCTCTCCAGCTTCCTGGGAACAAACTGCTTCTGTCATAGCCAAATATTTCACATTTTGACTCCTTTGTACATTTTTCTGCCCCCATTTTCCTATGTCTTCATATGTAGTTTGAGTCACTTTTTCTTGGTTACATGTAGAAGGTATGGGTTTTTTTTTAGTCCAATTCTTGAATGAAGACCACTTCTGGACAGACTTCTCCGAACAGGAGATGGGTGTAGCTCAGTCACAGGGGTGGGCCAGTTCTGAGCTGATGGCACTGCTGGACATCTTCCTGTTTCGAAGGGAAGTAGCATGCGTCTTTCATCTGCTGCACTAAGTTTCCTTGGCCGAGCTCGGTGTCTACCATCTACCTATTTCTTGCTGTTCTCAGTCCTGAGAAATCCAGGCAGATACTTACACATCATGTAATTCCATCAGGGGGCGTCTGATCAGCTCCAAATTTATACTGCAATAGGACAATGGCTTCAAACGCCCGGCCAATGTCATTAAAGGGAATCTGTCACCCCATTTTTGTGGTATCAGATAAAGATATCACTGAATTTTGCGTCCCATAAGTAATCTATAGGTACCTATCATATCTCCTGACACCCCAGTTTTGATGTCAAAATACCTTTGTAAAGTTCGTTTCTCAGTATGCAAATACATGCGGTCCGGTCCGATGGGCGGCGTTTATTCTCATTCCCCCCTCCCGCTCCTTGGCTTGTTGCACGTATCATCGTCTGTGAATATGACGAACTGCGTTCTGTTTCCGCGCTTGCGCTTTGAAAAGTGCCCTCGCGCATGCGCAGTGTTCTTTGCCCACCAGTGGGCAAAGTAGAAAATCAGTTCTGCGCATGCGACAGTATTTCCGGCGTCCAGGAAATGACTGCTTGCCTTGGATGACTTCCGGGGCCAGGAAGGTGGAGCAAAATAGTGGCGCATGCGCAGTAATGATTTTATGCTTTGCCCACTGTTGGGAAAAGCACACTGCGCACGCGCAAGAGGCTTTTTCAAAGCGCAAGCGCGGAAACCCGACGTAACGCAAGAATAGAAGTGCGTAGGGCAAGAAAGGAGGCGGTGGGGGAATGAGAATAAACGCCGCCCATCGGACCGGACCGCATGTATTTGCATACTGAGAAACGAACTTTACAAAGGTATTTTGACATCAAAACTGGGGTGTCAGGAGATATGATAGGTACCTATAGATTACTTATGGGACGGACAATTCAGTGATATCACAAAAATGGGGTGACAGATTCCCTTTAGGACCAAGGAGTCCTGGAAGTGATGATTCGGCCCCAAAGGACACTGATGTCACATTATCCCGTCTGTCTGGGATCACATGAAGACACAGAAGGATCCGCACAAGCCTCATACACAGAAGATCTGGGGTCAGGTCTCCAAGATGTTTGGCACAACCTTCATTTAAAACCTGTACAAGTGAAAGTAGAGGAAGTGATAGAGACGACGGGCGGTCACCATATACTCATGGGCTTTATACTTCTCTTTTGTTCACTCACTTTACATTTTATTGATTGATAAAAATAAACTATTAAAACTTCTATTTATGAAAATAGTCTTATTTTGCAGCATTTTTCCACTCGTGCCTAAAACTTTTGCACAG
Organism: Oophaga sylvatica; assembly: GCA_033576555.1. NCBI lineage: Eukaryota > Metazoa > Chordata > Amphibia > Anura > Dendrobatidae > Oophaga > Oophaga sylvatica. The sequence goes on from JARQOD010000004.1 coordinate 533,081,140, forward strand.
TACCGTCCAGTGCACAAATTAAGAGCCTGTTGTCACCCATCTTTATACAGTGCACCCAACTAGACACACTGGATACAGAATACACCCTTCATGGCGTTTGCTGTGGTGTAGTGTAGAGGAGTCCACAAGGGCCGTTGACCTGTGTGGCAAATTCTATAGAGGTGCAAACTATTGCCCCGACCCCCACTGATTATTTTTGTTGGATTGACGCAGTGAGTATTGTATGGCTGCTTTGACTTGTGACCGAGATAACATAGCTCTCATGTTGGAGAGCTTTGTCTTCTTGGTCGCTGCCAATGCAGAGCGCAGCAGCTGAAGATAAAACTAAATTACTGGGGGGCGGGGGACCGGAGCTCAATTAGGACAAATAATGAATCGGGCACCAAGTTTTTATAAACTTCTCGCTTTAAGACTACATTGAGGTTTGCGCTAGGTTTAGGGATAGGAGTAGGGTCGGGACTAAGGTAAGGGTTAGGAATATGGCTTGGGCTAAGGTTAGGGTTAGGGATAAGAGTAGGGCTAGGCATAAAGTTAATGATAGTGCTAGCGTAGGGCTAGGATTAGTGCCAGGGTAGTAAACTTAGGTTTAGTGTTAGGAGTATCGCTAAGACTAGGGTTAGGGATAGGACAAGGGATAGGGTTAGGATTAGTGCTAGGGCAAAAAATAATTCCATAAAAATAAATACAAAAATGTAATAAAATATAAGAATGAATAACTTATTTTTTATGTTATATCTAATGGTCATCTGGTTAGGGGGCCCGCAGTACTTGCCTTGTCTTTCTCCTGCAGCCACGTATCTATTTGAGACCTCCATATAGGTGCCTCAATGCCTGACCCCCAACTCCCTGCTTGGAGTCAGTGTCCCAGGACCTTGTATATAAGGTGTCATTCACACCATCCACATGGGTATATCAGTGAGGAGCAGTGATCACACATAGATCTACACAAACCCGCCATACTCTGCACTAGGATGGGTATTGGTGCAGCACACGCAGGATCGGGGCCGAGCTGTGGTGTTACAGCGTGCTCATCCTCACACACAGCACTGTGCAAAACATTTTGGCAGGTGTGGATAAAATGCTGCAAAGTGAGAAGCTTTCAGAAATTGAAGTGTTAATGGTTTATTTTTATCTAGTAACAAAATGCAAAGTGAATGAACAAAAGAGAAATGTTAGGCTGTGTTTCCATGGTCCGGAAACACAGCGCTTTGGACGGAGTGGAAATTCCGCTCTGCCCAAAGCCCCGCCCCATTTTAAACGCGCGCTCATTCCGGATGTGTTCAGGAACACATCCGGAATGATCGCAGGGCTACATAGCCCTGTGTTATTTCCCTTGCAGCGACGCAGCGTCGCCGCAAGGGAATAGGACATGCTGCGGTCTGAAAAACGCGCCGCATGTCCGGAAACGCAGGTCTTCCGCCTTCGTGTTTTGCAGCATAGTGGAGACGGGATTTCTTGAAATCCCCTCCATTATGCTGTAACATCTGGACGCTGCGTGTTTGACGCTGCGCCAACGCACAGCGTCAAACACGCAGCTAATCCTGACTGTTTCCGGACCGTGGAAACATACCCTAAGGCTACTTTCACACTTGTGTTTTATCGCGCAGCGCATCGTGCGCTGTCGGACGCATGCGCAATGTTCTCCTTTCTTTAACATGGCGGGCGCAGGGTCTAGCGCTTGCATGCATTCATCTTCGTTTGTCGTGCACTGCGCATTTTCCAGGTGTGCGTCCATACGCGCTAGACGCTACATGTTGCATTTTTTTTCCACCCAACCACTTTAAAAAAGCGCATGCGCACGCTATGCGCAAAAAAATAACATTACAGTCTATGGGTGCGCTGGCGTGCGCATGGCTGTGCGCTCGTCAGCGCTTTTAAGCGCAAGCGATTTTTGAGTAAATAATGTCTACACACTTGTTCAAACAACCCCCTACACAAGATACATTGTGAGGAGTGTAGATAAAAAGGTGATAGAGACAGAGATGATGAGACAGAGATGATGAGACAAGTGAGGACAGAGATGATGGAGACAGAGATGATGGAGACAGAGATGATGGAGACAGAGATGATGGAGACAGAGATGATGAGCGAGATGATGAGCAGAGATGATGGAGACAGAGATGATGGAGACAGAGATGATGGAGACAGAGATGATGGAGACAGAGATGATGGAGACAGAGATGATGGAGACAGAGATGATGGAGACAGAGATGATGGAGACAGAGATGAGCAGAGATGATAGAGGACAGAGATGATGAAAATGAGGCGAAGGACGAGATGATAGAGGCAGAGATGATAGAGGCAGAGATTAAGAGTGTCACGACGTATAACAGATATATTCAAAGATAGCAACCTATATCTAATGTGACATCATTCTAAATTTCATATAATAGAGAAAATCAACATGTATACATAGTATCTGCCAGCAATGTCTTACCTGACATAATATCCTATGTATTGTGGGTCAATACTGTGTACGTGTCACGCTGTCTCTGGATAGAGGTGGACTGGGGTCTATGCTGACCCTGAACTGGGGTCCTGACTAGTCCCTCTACCTGGAGGTACTGTTAATGGTACAGAGGTCCAGGCCGCCAGCGTAACCCTGTCTCCTGTAGATCCCTGACCACTGTAATCTAGTCCTGAGAAGGACCCTGATTACCACCACAGGGAATGGGCAGGTCACAGCTTACACACAGTCTAAGACAAACGAGACAGACAAGGGGTAAAGAAAACACAGCCTTGCATACAACACTTCCACTACAGAGGAACACAAAAGGTTAAGGAGATAAACAATAAGCGAGGAGAGGAAAAACCACAACAGGCACTCTTAGCTTAAGTCTTCTCAGAAACGATCCGCTCTGCTGGTCTGAATGAATGCTTTCACCGGCAACTTCCCCAGCAGACCAGCAGGTATATGAAGGAAGCTAATTAACAAAACATCAATCGCAGCTGGGCGAGGCTGGTCAGCCCAGCACCGAGAGAGAAAGAATTAACTCCCTCAGTGCCGAAAAACACCCAGCACCAGAAACTCAGCTGTGCGAAGTCAGGGTGTGCAATCGCGACGATCTCCGCCGCGACACACCCGTGACAGTACCCCCCCTTCTACGAGGGGCCTCTGGACCCTCAGGGCCTGGTCTATCTGGGTGAGTAGTGTGGAAGGCCCGAACCAAACGGTCTGCGTTAATATCCGACGCAGAAACCCACATCCTCTCCTCAGGACCATACCCCCTCCAATGAACAAGGTACTGAAGGGACCGGCGATTCAGACGTGAGTCAATGATCTTCGATACCTGAAACTCCAAATTACCATTGACCACCACTGGAGGAGGAGGTAGAGGTGACGGTATAACTGGTGCCACGTACTTCTTAAGCAACGATTTGTGGAACACATTGTGGATTTTAAATGTAGGAGGGAGGTCAAGACGGAAAGCCACCGGATTAACTATTGAACTGATCCTGTATGGCCCGATGAATCTGGGACCGAGTTTCCAGGAGGGAACCTTAAGTTTTATATTCTTGGTAGACAACCATACCAGATCGTTCACACTTAGGTCCGGACCAGACACTCTCCTCCTATCAGCCATACGTTTGTATCGGTTCCCCATAGTGCTCAGATTATTAAGCACTCCTCTCCACACTGAAGCAAGTGACGACGAAAATCATTCCTCCTCAGGAACCCCAGAAGAGCCCCCCCCATTGAAAGTACAAAACTGGGGGTGAAAACCATATGCCCCAAAAAACGGGGACTTACCAGTGGACTCGCTCCGCCTATTGTTAAGAGCGAACTCTGCCAGAGGCAAGAAAGAAGACCAGTCCTCTTGGTTCTCTGAGACAAAACACCGGAGATATGTCTCTAAGCTCTGATTCAGACGCTCTGTCTGACCATTGGTCTGCGCGATGAAAAGCCGAAGAAAATGACAACTGCATCCCCCGACGAGAACAAAATACCTTCCAGAATTTGGACACAAACTGAGACCCCCGATCCGACACCACATCGGAAGGCAACCCGTGAAGTCTAACGATCTCCCTAATGAACACCTGCGCCAGAGTTTTAGCATTAGGAAGAGCAGGAAGAGCAATAAAATGTGCCATTTTGCTGAACCTGTCAACTACAACTAGTATGACAGTTTTACCTGAAGACGGAGGAAGGTCCGTAATGAAGTCCATAGACAGATGGGTCCATGGACGCTCCGGGATTTTCAACGGTAAAAGGGCCCCAGACGGACGGGTATGTGGGGTCTTAGAAGAACACACATACCCCACAGGACGCGACAAAAGTTACCACCTCTTTATTTAAGTTAGGCCACCAAAACCGGCGAGAAAGGAGATCTACAGTTGCTTTACTCCCTGGGTGTCCTGCCAAAGCAGAATTATGATGTGCCTCGATAACCTTTTGTCTTAACTGATCTGGAACAAACAGTTTCCCTGGAGGTCCTACAGGGGCGTCCCCCTGAGCCTCCAATACCTCCTCCTCAAGCTCAGAGCATACAGCCGACACCACAACTCCCTCCTGAAGAATAGGAACCGGGTCATCCGTCTTCCCGGCCTCCGGGAAACTACGAGATAAGGCATCAGCCTTTACATTTTTTGACCCTGGACGATATGTGACGACAAAATTAAACCTGGTAAAAAACAACGACCACCTAGCTTGTCTGGAATTCAGACGTTTTGCAGACTCTAAATACAGCAGGTTCTTGTGATCAGTAATGACGGTGACCGGGTGGACTGCCCCCTCCAAAAAGTGACGCCACTCTTCAAAAGCCAACTTAATGGCCAAGAGTTCCCTATTGCCGACATCATAATTCCTCTCGGCGGACGACAATTTTTTAGAGAAGAAAGCGCACGGATGCCATTTACCAGGGGACGGACCTTGAGATAATACCGCACCCACCCCTACGTCAGATGCGTCTACCTCCACAATGAACGGTTGTGATGCATCAGGTTGGATGAGTATGGGTGCTGAAGCAAAACATTTTTTCAAGGAGGAAAATGCTTGACAAGCTTTGTCAGACCACCTAGAAAAATCCGTCCCTTTTTTTGTCATGTCAGTGAGAGGTTTGACAACAGATGAGAAATTACGAATAAATTTCCGGTAGTAGTTAGCAAACCCCAGGAAACGCTGCAGTGCTTTAAGATCCTCTGGCCGATCCCATTCAAGCACAGCCTTCACTTTCCCAGGGTCCATACGGAAACCGGAGGCTGACACCAAGAATCCTAAAAAGTGAAGTTCTTGTACAGCGAATACACACTTCTCCCATTTGGCGTACAGTTTATTATCTCGCAAGATCTGCAACACTTGTCTCACATGCTCCTGATGAGACACAAGATCCGGCGAGTAAATTAAGATGTCATCTAGATAAATGACAACAAACTGTCCCACTAGGTGGCGAAAGATGTCATTAACAAAATGTTGAAACACCGCCGGGGCAGTAGTCAGACCGAAAGGCATGACAAGGTTCTCATAATGTCCCTCCGGAGTGTTAAACGCTGTCTTCCACTCATCCCCCTCCTTTATCCTAATCAGATTATACGCCCCCCTGAGATCCAACTTAGAGAACCATTTGGCGCCCACAATCTGATTGAAGAGATCAGGAATAAGTGGGAGCGGATACGGATCTCGGACCGTAATCCGATTAAGCTCACGGAAATCCAGGCAAGGGCGTAGGCCTCCATCTTTTTTCTTCACAAAGAAGAACCCCGCGGCCACTGGGGAAGATGAAGGTCTAATATGCCCCTTGGCCAGACTTTCCGAAATGTAATCCTTCATAGCTTGCCTCTCAGGACCAGAAAGGTTATATAACCTAGATTTTGGTAACTTAGCATCAGGAAGCAATTTTATAGCACAGTCATATGCGCGATGAGGAGGTAATTCTTGACACCCTTCCTCTGAAAACACATCCTCAAAGTCCTCCAGAAAAGGAGGTAAGGTTCTAGGCACGACCGTACCGATGACCGTGTTCATGCAGTTACTATTGCAAAATTCACCCCACACTGGCTTATCTCTCTGGATTGCCAATTAATAACTGGGTTATGTTTAGTTAACCAAGGAAGTCCCAATACAATAGGAGTGGGAAGGCCCTCCAACACATAACAAGACAATAGTTCTTTATGTATTGCCCCCACTCGAAGGTCTATGTTATGCACGGCTTGCACAAAGCTACCTTGACCGAGAGGCCTGGCGTCAATAGAGAATATAAGGATAGGTTTGGCCAATACACTCAGTTGCATACCTTGCACCTGGGCAAACCGAGCGTCTACCAGATTAGCCGCGGCCCCACTATCCAGAAGAACAGAAATCCTCTCAGTTCTCGTACCTACCACCACCTCCGCTGGTACGAGAAACTGAGACGGACTTGGGGACGAAATACATACTCCCAGATTGTCGTCCACCACACAACCTGGGATTAATAGTTTTCCGGCGACTTCTTGCTCAGTACAGTACGGGATGGACACCCCTCAATAAAATGTCCCTCTCTCCCGCAGAAGAAACACCTTGTTTTGCGGCACACCGCCGATCCCCTCCCTCGGAATGATGTCCCTCCCAACTGCATAGGTTCCTCGGAACAAACCAGGGGAACCTCAATATTAGGGACTTTAGAAGGAGGTGGAGTCATCACAGGGGGCGGAGTTACCCCACACCTCTCCCGAAGCCGTCTATCAATGCGAATAGCAAGAGCCATAGCGGCCTCCAGTGACGGGGGAGAATCATACTGAGCCAACACATCTTTTAATTTGTCAGATAAACCTTGACAAAACTGGCTCTTAAGAGCCGGGTCATTCCTCTGAGTATCCGTGGCCCACCTACGGAACTCTGAAGAAAATTCCTCCGCCGGACGATCTCCCTGCTGTATCCTACGTAACTTCATTTCAGCAAGGGAGACCCGATCCGGGTCATCATATACCAGACCCAGGGCAGTAAAAAATCGGTCCACTGACTGGAGAGCCGGGGAGCCCGGGGGGAGAGAACGCCCAGGATTGAGGGTCCCCTTGTAAGAGCGAGATGACAATTCCCACCCTCTGATCTTCACTCCCCGACGACTGCGGCCGCAGCCGAAAATACAATTTACATGCTTCCCGGAAAGTAAAAAACTTGTCCCGCCCACCAGTGAACCTGTCCGGGAGAGCTACTTTAGGTTCAAATCTGGTTTGCTCCCGGGGGTACAAAACCTTGGATTTAACGTCCGTCAGCTCCATGGACAAACTCTGCAACTGCTGAGCTAAATGGGCTACTGGATCCATGGTGGCTGGGGAGAATCTTTAGAGTGGCCGGTGAAAATGTCACGACGTATAACAGATATATTCAAAGATAGCAACCTATATCTAATGTGACATCATTCTAAATTTCATATAATAGAGAAAATCAACATGTATACATAGTATCTGCCAGCAATGTCTTACCTGACATAATATCCTATGTATTGTGGGTCAATACTGTGTACGTGTCACGCTGTCTCTGGATAGAGGTGGACCGGGGTCTATGCTGACCCTGAACTGGGGTCCTGACTAGTCCCTCTACCTGGAGGTACTGTTAATGGTACAGAGGTCCAGGCCGCCAGCGTAACCCTGTCTCCTGTAGATCCCTGACCACTGTAATCTAGTCCTGAGAAGGACCCTGATTACCACCACAGGGAATGGGCAGGTCACAGCTTACACACAGTCTAAGACAAACGAGACAGACAAGGGGTAAAGAAAACACAGCCTTGCATACAACACTTCCACTACAGAGGAACACAAAAGGTTAAGGAGATAAACAATAAGCGAGGAGAGGAAAAACCACAACAGGCACTCTTAGCTTAAGTCTTCTCAGAAACGATCCGCTCTGCTGGTCTGAATGAATGCTTTCACCGGCAACTTCCCCAGCAGACCAGCAGGTATATGAAGGAAGCTAATTAACAAAACATCAATCGCAGCTGGGCGAGGCTGGTCAGCCCAGCACCGAGAGAGAAAGAATTAACTCCCTCAGTGCCGAAAAACACCCAGCACCAGAAACTCAGCTGTGCGAAGTCAGGGTGTGCAATCGTGACGATCTCCGCCGCGACACACCCGTGACACAGAGATGATAGAGGCAGAGATGATAGAGGCAGAGATGATAGCGATGATAGAGACAGCGATGATAGAGACAGCGATGATAGAGACAGCGATGATAGAGACAGATGACAGCGATGATAGAGACAGCGATGATAGAGACAGCGATGATAGAGACAGCGATGATAGATGACAGAGATGATAGATGACAGAGATGATAGATGACAGAGATGATAGATGACAGAGATGATAGATGATAGATGATAGAGATGATAGATGACAGAGATGATAGATGATAGAGATGATAGATGATGGAGACAGATGACAAATGATAGAGACAGAGATGATAGAGACAGAGATGATAGATGACAGAGATGATAGATGACAGAGATGATAGAGACAGAGATGATAGACATAGATGATAGATGACAGAGATGATAGATGACAGAGATGATAGATGACAGAGATGATAGATGACAGAGATGATAGATGACAGAGATGATAGATGACAGAGATGATAGATGATGGAGACAGATGACAAATGATAGAGACAGAGATGATAGATGACAGAGATGATAGATGACAGAGATGATAGATGACAGAGATGATAGATGACAGAGATGACAGCGATGACGGAGACAGCGATGACGGAGACAGCGATGACGGAGACAGCGATGACGGAGACAGCGATGACAGAGACAGCGATGACAGAGATGTGACACATAGACAACCCATGCACCGAAAAAACGCAAACGCATGCAAAAACGCTTGAAATCGCTTACAATCGCATCCAAATGCTGCGTTTTTTTGTCGTAATGCGCACGCTTATGCGACTAAATATTGCAGCGTTTGCATGCGTTTTTTAATGCGTTTGATGTGCGCTCGATACGCTGCGCAAAAAAACGCAAGTGTGAAAGTAGCCTAAATCCTATCAGTATCTGGTGACTGCCTGTCCCCTCCATCATTAGTATCTGGTGACAGTCCATCACCTCCATCATCAGTATCTGGTGACTGCCCGTCACCTCCATCATCAGTATCTGGTGACTGCCCGTCACCTCCATCATCAGTATCTGGTGACTGCCCGTCACCTCCATCATCAGTATCTGGTGACCGCCCGTCACCTCCATCATCAGTATCTGGTGACCGCCCATCACCTCCATCATCAGTATCTGGTGACTGACCGTCACTCCATCATCAGTACTGTGACCCCCTCACCTCCATCAGTATCTGGTGACCGCCCGTCACCTCCATCAGTATCTGGTGTCCGCCCGTCACCTCCATCATCAGTATCTGGTGACCGCCCGTCACCTCCATCATCAGTATCTGGTGACTGACCGTCACCTCCATCATCAGTATCTGGTGACCGCCCGTCGTCTCCATCATCAGTATCTGGTGACCGCCCGTCGTCTCCATCATCAGTATCTGGTGACCGCCCGTCTCCTCCATCATCAGTATCTGGTGACCGCACGTCGCCTCCATCATCAGTATCTGGTGACCGCACGTCACCTCCATCATCAGTATCTGGTGACCGCACGTCACCTCCATCATCAGTATCTGGTGACCGCTCGTCACCTCCATCATCAGTATCTGGTGACCGCCCGTCGCGCCCGTCGCCTCCATCATCAGTATCTGGTGACCGCCGTCGTCTCCATCATCAGTATCTGGTGACCGCCCGTTGCCTCCATCATCAGTATCTGGTGACCGCCCGTCCGCTCCATCATCAGTATCTGGTGACCGCCCGACGCCTCCATCAGTATCTGGTGACTGCACGTCGCCTCCATCATCAGTATCTGGTGACCGCCCGTCACCTGCATCATCAGTATCTGGTGACCGCACGTCACCTCCATCATCAGTATCTGGTGACCACACGTCACCTCCATCATCAGTATCTGGTGACCACACGTCATCTTCATCATCAGTATCTGGAGACCACACGTCCCCTCCATCATCAGTTTCTGGTGACCACACGTCACCTCCATCATCAGTATCTGGTAACCATCCGTCTCCTCCATCATCAGGATTTGGTGATCACCCATCACCTCCATCACTTCTTGTCACTTGTACAGTTTGTGAGGGATTTCGGCAGGAGATTGTCCCAAACATCTTGGAGACCTGACCCCAGATCTCCTGTGTATGAGGCTTGTGCGGATCCTTCTGTGTCTTCATGTGATCCCAGACAGACGGGATGATGTGGGATCAGGGCTGTGTGGGGCCGGATCATCACCTCCAGGACTCCTCATTGTTAGTGACTCTGGCTGGATGTTTGAGGTCGTTGTTCGGCTGCAGAATAAATTTAGAACCGATCAGTCGCCTCCTGATGGTATTACATGATGAAGAAGTATCTGCCTGGATTTCTCAGCATTGAGGACACCATTAATCCTGACCAAACCCCCAAGTTCATTTACTGAAATGCCACCCCAAACTTAGATGGACCCTCCACCTCGTTCCACTGTTCCTACAGACCCTCATTCTGTTACAGCCAAACATTTCACATTGTGACTCATCGGTCACATCACCTGCTGACATTTTTGTGCACCAGTTTCTCTGTTTTCATACATAACTGAGTCGCTCGATCTTGTTTCCATATTGCTTTTTGACCACAATTCTTTCATGATGACCCCTTTTGGTCAGGCTTCTCTGAACAGTAGGTTTGTGTACCTGGGTCCCACTGGCTATTGTTAGATCTGAACTGATGGAACTGCTGGACATCTTCTGAGGTTTCAGGGAAGTGGCATGTGTATTTAATCTGGGGCACTAAGTTTCTTGCTCGACCACTGTGTCTACGGTCCTCAACAGTGCCCATTTTTGGTGTCCTCAGTGCTGAGAAATAAAGGCAGATATTTATCCATCATGTGATACCGTCAGGAAGAGACAGAAGGATCCGCACAAGCCTCATACACAGAAGATCTGGGTCAGGTCTCCAAGATGTTTGGAAAATCTCCTGCTGAGATCTTTCACAAAGTGTACAAGTGACAAGAAGTGGTGAAAGTGACAGGCGGTCACCAGATACTGATGATGGAGGCGACGTGTGGTCACCAGATACTGATGATGGAGGCGACGAGCAGTCACCAGATACTGATGATGGAGGCGACTTGTGGTCACCAGATACTGATGATGGAGGCGACGTGTGGTCACCAGATACTGATGATGGAGGCGACGAGCGGTCACCAGATACTGATGATGGAGGCGACGTGCGGTCACCAGATACTGATGATGGAGGCGACGTGCGGTCACCAGATACTGATGATGGAGGCGACGGGCGGTCACCAGATACTGATGATGGAGGCTACGTGTGGTCACCAGATACTGATGATGGAGGCGACGGGCGGTCACCAGATACTGATGATGGAGGTGATGGGCTGTCACCAGATACTGATGGGATTTACATTTCTTTTTTCTTCATTCATTTTGTATTTTCCTAATTGATAAAAACAAAAGCTTCTTGCTCTGCAGCATTTTTTCCACATCTGCATGAAACGCGCAGCGCTGTATATTGCCATATTATCAGTGTTGGCGAGGTCGCAGTTATATAGGGCTAATTTTCAGACTAATGCCACAAGATGACACCATTATACTGCCAGACACAGTGGATTGTGGGTTGTGTAGGGGCGTCAGTATAAATGGCAGGGATGGGGTGCAGGGACCGTATACACGCGGATCACAGTATATACGGTATATACACTCAGATTATACCATACAGGTATGTGGGGAGATCTTGATGATCATGGGGGACGAACCACACACTGCCCCCTGTATGCTGTATTATGGGAAAGAGGGAGGACATGTTCTTACAGGATATGAAGCAGTGCATATCCCTTTGATAACTCCCACCCACACAGACAGTCCTTAACAGTGAAATTGTGACACAAAAAAGTAGTGGAATGATGGAAATCATTGATCAGCAAATGATGAAAAAATGGAGACAACATTCTCTAAACATCTGGTGCAGAAACCCTGGCACCTCCAGCCACGGCTGCTATCACTGAGGTTATTAATGGTTGTCTGAGGAAGGTTCTGCCGCTGGATGTACAAATCATCAAGATCCGCTGCTGGCAGCTCCAGTGTAATCACCAATTAATGACGTCCCCAATGGGCTCAATGGGAGACAAGTCCAGAGACGCTGCAGCCACGGGAGCAGGTTTAGGCCACGCAGGATGCTCACAGCTCCAGCAACCTGTGGCCTGGGGTTGTCGTGTAGAAAAATGGCTCCTGGGACACTGTGGAGGAAAGGCCGCCCCACAGGTTCCTCCACCTAATCATTGTAATGCTGAGCTGTTAGTGCACCGAGAATGGAGACTAGAAGGTCCGGGTGCCGTACATTATACCACCCCACACCATAATCCTGGGAGTAGGCCTCTTCATGGCATTGCCCCGTGGTCTCCAGACCAATCTCCAGCTGTCATTGCATCCAAGACAAAAGCAGAACTCATCGTTGAAGAGGACAGACCTCCGTTCCAGCCGCTATCACCCTTTTGCTTTGCACCATGGTGGCCGGTGGGGTGAGGTCAGTGCACACATTAATGCCCGGGCTACAAGAGCCGGGATTCCTGCATGTGGCTCAGACCCCAGACTGAAGGATCCAGAGGTTTAGAGAATGTTGTCTCCATTTTTCCATCATTTGCAGATCAGTGACGTCTCCATCTAGTGATTTCCATCATTCCACCACTTTCCTTCACAGGAATACACCATATACCCTACAGTACATGTGTGTGGGGCTGTATACACCTTGTATACACCGTATACCCCACAGTGCATGTGTGTGGGGCTGTATACACCTTGTATACACCGTATACCCCACAGTGCATGTGTGTGGGGCTGTGTACACCTTGTATATGCCGTATACCCCATAGTGCATGTGTGTGGGGCTGTATACACCTTGTATACACCGTATACCCCACAGTGCATGTGTGTGGGGCTGTGTACACCTTGTATATGCCGTATACCCCACAGTGCATGTGTGTGGGGCTGTGTACACCTTGTATATGCCGTATACCCCACAGTGCACGTGTACGGGGCTGTATACACCTTGTATACACCGTATACCCCACAGTGCATGTGTGTGGGGCTGTATACACCTTGTATACACCGTATACCCCACAGTGCATGTGTGTGGGGCTGTATACACCTTGTATACACCGTATACCCCACAGTGCATGTGTACGGGCTGTATACACCTTGTATACACCGTATACCCCACAGTGCATGTGTGTGGGGCTGTATACACCTTGTATACACCGTATACCCCACAGTGCACGTGTATGGGGCTGTGTACACCTTGTATACACCGTATACCCCACAGTGCATGTGTGTGGGGCTGTATACACCTTGTATACACCATATACCCCACAGTGCACGTGTACGGGGCTGTGTACACCTTGTATACACCGTATACCCCACAGTGCATGTGTGTGGGGCTGTGTACACCTTGTATATGCCGTATACCCCACAGTGCACGTGTACGGGGCTGTGTACACCTTGTATACGTCGTATATCCCACAGTGCATGTGTATGGGGCTGTGTACACCTTGTATACGTCGTATATCCCACAGTGCATGTGTGTGGGGCTGTATACACCTTGTATACACCGTATACCCCACAGTGCATGTGTGTGGGGCTGTGTACACCTTGTATATGCCGTATACCCCACAGTGCATGTGTGTGGGGCTGTGTACACCTTGTATATGCCGTATACCCCACAGTGCACGTGTACGGGGCTGTGTACACCTTGTATACACCGTATACTCCACAATGCATGTGTACGGGGCTGTGTACTCCTTGTATACACCGTATACCCCACAGTGCATGTGTGTGTGAGGCTGTATACACCTTGTATACACCGTATACCCCACAGTGCATGTGTGTGGGGCTGTGTACACCTTGTATACACCGTATACCCCACAGTGCATGTGTGTGGGGCTGTGTACACCTTGTATATGCCGTATACCCCACAGTGCATGTGTGTGGGGCTGTGTACACCTTGTATATGCCGTATACCCCACAGTGCACGTGTACGGGGCTGTGTACACTTTGTGTACACCGTATACTCCACAATGCATGTGTGTGGGGCTGTGTACACCTTGTATACGCCGTGTACCCCACAGTGCATGTGTGTGTGAGGCTGTATACACCTTGTGTATGCTGTATACCTCACTTTGGGGGATGTGTATTGTTTCGGGTGAGCTCTATGGGCCGCAGACCTGACGTTGGATGTAATCACATTAGCAGCGTCTCACTTTCCTGCCAATAACTGAGATCCATGATGGCTGCTGATTTTGCAGCACATCTGTCCTCTAGCTGCCAGATCTAAGGGGCTATTCCTCCAGAAAGCCAGGGGTGTATTCAGATTAGCCATTGAGAAGCCTGTGGTCGCCGGGCAGTGCCTCTTGCAGGCAGCGATGTCTTTATTGCATATACATGGCCGCCATCACAGCCCCGTATTTCTCTGACATGCTGACCTCGGTGGGAGTTACACACATGGACTGATTTGCTGTCATCCAAATTTCCCCAAAACAGGAAAAAATGTTTCTGAATTCAGTGTTTTGTGAAAAGCCGAGTGATAGCCGACATTCACCATCACCATAGGAACGGGAGGCTACTGACGAGAGCGGCCATTTTGTGTAGGCTAGACCAATACTAACGAGCTTACAAGCAATCGATATTCCACCCCGGACCGTATAAGATCATTAGTAAGTCGCAGTCCCGCAACTGCAAATCAATGCTAGGATGCTGATAGCTCACAAAATGGCCGCCTCTGGTGCGTCCTGTGAGGTGAAGACATGAAATACGAGGCTGTGTAAAGGCCTCGAAGGTCCGGACATCCTGCGCTGCTATGTCATAGGGTCCGTGCTCCAATAATGCCGGCTGTGATCATATCTAAAGGGGCATTTTACATATTGTATAATAGAGGCCGAAATCTGTTAGGCTGCAGCCACATATTTGCTTACATGGGCCCTGGCTAGCCATGTTTCTTTGGTAACCAAGTAGCCATAATGGGCTTTAGCAGTATAGATCCCAGCGAGGTGGTCACCCATCTTTTCCAGGGTCGTAAACAGCAAAAATGGCTACTTATGCGGCTTATGCCGCCATAGGATGTGTAATTAGATTGTTACCTAATTTTCCCAATAATAGAACTAACTGATAGTAATACATGACAGATCAGAGCTTGTTCTCTAGGCTCTAGAATCGGTGCTTGTTCTCTAGGCACCAGGATCAGAGCTTGTTCTCTAGGCACAAGAATCAGAGCTTGGTGTTGTGAATGGGTTTGAGATGAGTTCTGAGCAGAGGCTTCCTCTGGTGGTTACAAGCGGTGCTGGTCTGTCCAGTGAAGATTGTGAGGACTGGGAATCAGGTGTTACTGACTGGTCTTATATAAGGGAGTCACCTTCCCATCAGGGTTGCCGGTGATCAATTGTTCTGGTCTGAATCCTTTATTCCAGTTTCCCTTGTAGCCTGCTGTGTCGTGTCTGCATCTCCTGCTAACAGATAAGACATTTTCTTCTTTTTGTTTTTGTGCTATATTTTTGCATTTTTGTCCTGCACTTCTGTGGGGGCCTTCAGGGTCCCCTCTGGGGGCTTTTGCCCTCTCAGTTTAGTTCAGCCACTTATGTATGTACTTTTGCTTTTTCCAGTTTTTTTAGTGGCTGCTGTTTTGATTTTGTTACACCAGAGAACTGATTTAGGTGGTAGAGGTCGTGTGATCTCAGGTGTTTTTGAAATTAGTGGTGTTGGTGCTTTTCAGGGTTTTCTGGGATTGCAGTAAGTACCCTTCCTATCCTTTTCTATTTAGTTAGTTTGGGCCCCAGCGTTTGCTCATACTATTTTCTTTCTGTGTCAGTATTTCCTCTTGTTTAACCGCCATTACATGTTTGGGGGCTTTCTATTGTCTTTGGGGTTCTGCTCCGGGGCAGATAGCTTTCCTATATCTATCTTTAGGTGTAGTTAGTTTCTCAGGCTGTGACGAGGCGTCTAGGACCAACGTAGGAACGCTCCACGGCTGCCTCTAGTTGTGGTGGTTAGTCAGGGTACTGCAATCTCATAGATTCCAACTGCTCTGGTGTATTGCCTTTTTTTACCTGCACTCCTCAGCTACCAAATCATAACAGTATCACCGGCCAAAACTGAAAATTGTGTGGTACTCACAGAAGGGAAAAATATTGTGAAAGAAAAAAAAAAAAAAAAAAGGTTGTCAGAGATATTTTTCTGTTTGTTGCATTTTTTTTTTCCCTCTGTATCTCTGGGTGCTGGGGAGGATCTTTTCTCTCAATGGAGTTTGCACAGTTGTCTGGCCGTGTGGATCAGCTTGCCACTGAGGTTCGGAGTATTGCTGCCTATCTTGCTAGGTTGCCTGTTGTGGAACCTAGGATCCCCATGACAGATTTGTTTTTAGGGGATCGAGCTAAGTTTCAGAATTTCAAAAATAATTGTAAATTGTTTTTTGCCTTAAAATCTAAGTCCTCAGGGAACGCAGCGCAGCAGGTTCAAATTGTCATCTCTCTCCTGCGCGGCGATCCTCAGGATTGGGCTTTTTCCCTGACACCTGGGGATCCTGTTTTGAGTGATGTTGATGCATTTTTTTCAGGCTTTGGGGTTATTGTACGATGAGCCTAATGTCACTGATCAAGCTGAAAAAGCCTTGTTGGCATTAAATCAGGGGCTTGATGACGCTGAGTTATACTGTCAGAGATTCCGTAGGTGGGCAGTCCTGACCAAATGGAATGACAACGCTTTGGCAGCCCTTTTCCGGAAGGGTCTGTCAGATAATGTAAAGGATGTTATGGTGGGATTCCCTGTCCCCTCTGGTCTCAATGATTCTATGTCATTAGCGATTCAAATTGACAGACGTTTGCGTGAGCGGAGAAGTATGCTGGAATGGTGTTGCCTTGTGAACCAGCTTCTGAACCCATGCAGTGTGATAGAGTGGTGTCTGGGGCACAGCGTCATGAGTTTCGAAAGCGCAATGGGTTATGTTTCTACTGTGGTGATGCCTCTCATGCTATTTCAGTCTGCCCTAAGGGGGAAGACGTTTTGCACGCTCAGTTGTCTTGGGTAGTGTTCAGACTAAGTTTTTATTAACTGTCACTCTGATATGCTCTCTGTCCTCATTTTCTGCTCAGGCTTTCGTTGATTCTGGAGCAGCTATTAACCTGATGGATTATGATTTTGCTAAACGTTGTGGATTTTCCTTGATACCCCTACAGAAGTCTATTCCCCTACTGGGGATCGATTCTACCCCTTTGGCTGAGAATAAACCCCAGTTTTCTACTCAGGTGATAATGAGGGTTGAACCTGATCACCAGGAGTGCTGCAAATTTTTGGTTCTGTATAATCTGCATGACATTATCGTGCTGGGTTTCCCTTGGTTACAGTCTCATAATCCTGTTTTGGATTGGAAATCTGTGTCTGTAACCAGTTGGGGCTGCCAATGTGTTAATACCAACACTCCTGTTTTTTCTGCCTCCCCCCAGGCTCAGGATGTTCCTGACTTTTTGATTGATTTTTCTGATGTGTTTAGCGAAAGTAAATCTGCATCCTTGCCTCCCCATAGGAGCTATGACTGCGCTATTGAATTAGTGCCGGGTAGTAAATTCCCTAAGGGTCGCCTTTTTAACTTGTCTGTACCTGAACATGACGCTATGCGGTCTTATATCAAGGAATCATTGGAGAAGGGTCATATCAGACCATCCTCTTCACCCTTAGGTGCCGGTTTTTTTTTGTGGCCAAAAAGGATGGTTCATTGAGGCCGTGTATTGATTATCGTCTCTTGAACAATATTACTGTGAAATATCAATACCCGTTACCCTTGATTTCTGACCTGTTTTCCAGGGTGAAAAACGCTACTTGGTTTACCAAGCTTGACCTCAGGGGGGCGTATAACCTTATTCGCATTAAGCACGGGGATGAATGGAAGACGGCATTCAATACCCCTGAAGGGCATTTTGAGTACCTGGTGATGCCCTTTGGGCTCACTAATGCTCCTTCCGTCTTCCAGTCCTTCATGAATGACATTTTCAGGGATTTTGTGGACTAATTTCTGATTGTTTATTTGGATGATATCTTGATTTTTTCTAATGACTGGGACTCTCATGTGAAACATGTTCGAACTGTATTCCAGATTTTGAGAGAGAATGCTCTGTATGTGAAGGGATCAAAGTGTCTTTTTGGCGTACAGAGGATCTCATTTCTGGGATTCATTTTGTCCCCATCTGTTATTGAAATGGACCCGGTCAAGGTTCAGGCCATCTGTGATTGGGTCCAACCTACTTCATTAAAGGCTCTTCAGAGATTTTTGGGTTTTGCCAATTTTTATCGTAAATTTATTGGTAATTTCTCGGTTATTGTTAAACCATTAACTGATTTGACCAGAAAGGGTTCTGATGTGGTGAATTGGCCTCCTGAGGCAGTCTCTGCATTTCAGGAACTTAAGCAGAGATTCACTTCTGCTCCTGTTCTACGGCAGCCTGATGTTTCTCTGCCATTTCAGGTGGAGGTTGATGCCTCTGAAATTGGGGCAGGTGCCGTTTTGTCCCAAAAAGATCCAGAGACCTCTAAAAGTAACCCTTGTGCCTTTTTCTCTCGAAAATTTTCTCCTACTGAACGTAATTATGACGTGGGTAATCGGGAGTTATTGGCCATGAAGTGGGCTTTTGAAGAGTGGAGACATTGGCTGGAGGGAGCCAAACATCAGGTGGTGGTCCTTACGGACCATAAGAATCTGGTCTATCTGGAATCTGCCAAGCGACTCAATCCTAGACAGGCCAGGTGGGCCTTGTTTTTCACACGTTTTAATTTTGTGGTTTCCTTTCTTCCTGGCACTAAGAATGTTAAGGCGGATGCCCTCTCGAGGAGCTTCCTTGCGGACTCTCCTGAGTTATCTGATCCTTCTGTTATTTTGAAAGAGGGTGTAGTTCTTTCCGCCATCTCGCCCAATTTGAGACTTGCTCTGGAGGGGTGTCAGGAGGATAGGCCCGAGCGCTGCCCGGTTGGAAAATTGTTTGTCCCGGATCAGTGGAAAAAGAGTGTGATGTCTGAGATTCATTGTTCCGCATTGGCTGGGCATCCCGGAATTTTTGGTACCAGAGACTTGGTTAGTCGGTCCTTTTGGTGGCCTACCTTGTCTCGTGATGTCAGGGAATTTGTGCAGTCCTGCGGGACTTGCTCTCGCTCCAAGCCTTGCTCTCGCTCTAGTGGTTTGTTGATGCCATTGCCTGTGCCCAAGAGACCATGGACCCATATCTCTATGGATTTCATTTCCGACCTTCCTGTTTCTCAGAGAATGACCACCATCTGGGTAATTTGTGATAGGTTTTCCAAAATGATACATCTTGTGCCATTACCTAAGTTGCCTTCCTCCTCTGAATTGGTGCCGTTGTTCCTTCAGCACGTGGTTCGTTTACACGGCATTCCTGAGAACATTGTGTCTGACAGAGGAGTCCAGTTTGTTTCCAGATTTTGGAGGACTTTTTGTTCTAAACTGGGTGTTCAATTGTCTTTCTCCTCGGCATTTCATCCTCAGACCAATGGTCAAACTGAGAGAACAAACCAGACATTGGAGACTTATCTAAGATGCTTTGTGTCTGCTGATCAGGATGACTGGGTCTCTTTTTTGCCTTTGGCTGAGTTTGCTCTTAATAATAGGGCTAGCTCTGCCACTTTGATGTCTCCGTTTTTCTGTAATTCTGGGTTTCACCCTCGATTTTCTTCAGGACAGACGGAGGCTTCTGTCTGTCCAGGTGTTGACTCTGTTGTGGAGCGTATGCAACAGATTTGGGACCAGGTAGTGGAGAGGTTGTCCCTCTCTCAGGAGAAGGCCCAGCGGTTTGCTAACCGGCATAGGACTGATGGTCCTCGGTTTAAAGTGGGGGACTTGGTCTGGTTGTCCTCAAAGAATATTCCTATGAGAGTGGCATCTCCTAAATTTAAGCCTAGGTTCATTGGACCTTATAAGATCATGGAGATTATTAATCCTGTTTCTTTTCGTTTGCTTCTTCCAGGGACATTTAAGATCCATAACGTGTTCCACAAGTCCTTGTTGAAGAGGTTTGTTGAGCCAGTGGTTCCTGCTGCTGTGCCTCCTGACCCTGTTTTGGTTGAGGGCAATCTGGAGTATGTGGTTGAGAAAATATTAGATTCTCGTTTTTTCTAGACGGAAACTCCAGTATTTGGTTAAATGGAGAGGTTATGGTCAGGAAGACAATTCTTGGGTGTTTGCTTCGGACATCCATGCTAGGAGACTTATCCGTGCGTATCATAGAACTCATCCTGACCGGCCTGGTTGCTCAGGTGAGGGTTCGGTGACCCCTCCTCAAGGGGGGGGTACTGTTGTGAATGGGTTTGAGATGAGTTCTGAGCAGAGGCTTCCTCTGGTGGTTACAAGCGGTGCTGGTCTGTCCAGTGAAGATTGTGAGGACTGGGAATCAGGTGTTACTGACTGGTCTTATATAAGGGAGTCACCTTCCCATCAGGGTTGCCGGTGATCAATTGTTCTGGTCTGAATCCTTCATTCCTGTTTCCCTTGTAGCCTGCTGTGTCGTGTCTGCATCTCCTGCTAACAGATAAGACATTTTCTTCTTTTTGTTTTTGTGCTATATTTTTGCATTTTTGTCCTGCACTTCTGTGGGGGCCTTCAGGGTCCCCTCCGGGGCTTTTGCCCTCTCAGTTTAGTTCAGCCACTTATGTATGTACTTTTGCTTTTTCCAGTTTTTTCAGTGGCTGCTGTTTTGATTTTGTTACACCAGAGAACTAATTTAGGTGGTAGAGGTCGTGTGATCTCAGGTGTTTTTGAAATTAGTGGTGTTGGTGCTTTTCAGGGTTTTCTGGGATTGCAGTAAGTACCCTTCCTGTCCTTTTCTATTTAGTTAGTTTGGGCCCCAGCGTTTGCTCATACTATTTTCTTTCTGTGTCAGTATTTCATCTTGTCTAACCGCCATTACATGTTTGGGGGCTTTCTATTGTCTTTGGGGTTCTGCTCCGGGGCAGATAGCTTTCCTATATCTATCTTTAGGTGTAGTTAGTTTCTCAGGCTGTGACGAGGCGTCTAGGACCAACGTAGGAACGCTCCACGGCTGCCTCTAGTTGTGGTGGTTAGTCAGGGTACTGCAATCTCATAGTTTCCAACTGCTCTGGTGTATTGCCTTTTTTTACCTGCACTCCTCAGCTACCAAATCATAACAGTATCACCGGCCAAAACTGAAAATTGTGTGGTACTCACAGAAGGGAAAAATATTGTGAAGAAAAAAAAAAAAAAAGGTTGTCAGAGTTGTCAGAGATATTTTTCTGTTTGTTGCATTTTTTTTTTTCCCTCTGTATCTCTGGGTGCTGGGGAGGATCTTTTCTCTCAATGGAGTTTGCACAGTTGTCTGGCCGTGTGGATCAGCTTGCCACTGAGGTTCAGGTATGCTACTATCTTGCTAGGTTGCCTGTTGTGGAACCTAGGATCCCATGCCAGATTTGTTTTTAGGGGATCGAGCTAAGTTTCAGAATTTCAAAAATAATTGTAAATTGTTTTTTGCCTTAAAATCTAAGTCCTCAGGGAACGCAGCGCAGCAGGTTCAAATTATCATCTCTCTCCTGCGCGGCGATCCTCAGGATTGGGCTTTTTCCCTGACACCTGGGGATCCTGTTTTGAGTGATGTTGATGCATTTTTTCAGGCTTTGGGGTTATTGTACGATGAGCCTAATGTCACTGATCAAGCTGAAAAAGCCTTGTTGGCATTAAATCAGGGGCTTGATGACGCTGAGTTATACTGTCAGAGATTCCGTAGGTGGGCAGTCCTGACCAAATGGAATGACGACGCTTTGGCAGCCCTTTTCCGGAAGGGTCTGTCAGATAATGTAAAGGATGTTATGGTGGGATTCCCTGTCCCCTCTGGTCTCAATGATTCTATGTCATTAGCGATTCAAATTGACAGACGTTTGCGTGAGCGGAGAAGTATGCGTGGAATGGTGTTGCCTTGTGAACCAGCTTCTGAACCCATGCAGTGTGATAGAGTGGTGTCTGGGGCACAGCGTCATGAGTTTCGAAAGCGCAATGGGTTATGTTTCTACTGTGGTGATGCCTCTCATGCTATTTCAGTCTGCCCTAAGCGGGGAAGACGTTTTGCACGCTCAGTTGTCTTGGGTAGTGTTCAGACTAAGTTTTTATTAACTGTCACTCTGATATGCTCTCTGTCCTCATTTTCTGCTCAGGCTTTCGTTGATTCTGGAGCAGCTATTAACCTGATGGATTATGATTTTGCTAAACGTTGTGGATTTTTCTTGATACCCCTACAGAAGTCTATTCCCCTACTGGGGATCGATTCTACCCCTTTGGCTGAGAATAAACCCCAGTTTTCTACTCAGGTGATAATGAGGGTTGAACCTGATCACCAGGAGTGCTGCAAATTTTTGGTTCTGTATAATCTGCATGACATTATCGTGCTGGGTTTCCTTGGTTACAGTCTCATAATCCTGTTTTGGATTGGAAATCTGTGTCTGTAACCAGTTGGGGCTGCCAATGTGTTAATACCAACACTCCTGTTTTTTCTGCCTCCCCCAGGCTCAGGATGTTCCTGACTTTTTGATTGATTTTTCTGATGTGTTTAGCGAAAGTAAATCTGCATCCTTGCCTCCCCATAGGAGCTATGACTGCGCTATTGAATTAGTGCCGGGTAGTAAATTCCCTAAGGGTCGCCTTTTTAACTTGTCTGTACCTGAACATGACGCTATGCGGTCTTATATCAAGGAATCATTGGAGAAGGGTCATATCAGACCATCCTCTTCACCCTTAGGTGCCGGTTTTTTCTTTGTGGCCAAAAAGGATGGTTCATTGAGGCCGTGTATTGATTATCGTCTCTTGAACAATATTACTGTGAAATATCAATACCCGTTACCCTTGATTTCTGACCTGTTTTCCAGGGTGAAAAACGCTACTTGGTTTACCAAGCTTGACCTCAGGGGGGCGTATAACCTTATTCGCATTAAGCACGGGGATGAATGGAAGACGGCATTCAATACCCCTGAAGGGCATTTTGAGTACCTGGTGATGCCCTTTGGGCTCACTAATGCTCCTTCCATCTTCCAGTCCTTCATGAATGACATTTTCAGGGATTTTGTGGACAAATTTCTGATTGTTTATTTGGATGATATCTTGATTTTTTCTAATGACTGGGACTCTCATGTGAAACATGTTCGAACTGTATTCCAGATTTTGAGAGAGAATGCTCTGTATGTGAAGGGATCAAAGTGTCTTTTTGGCGTACAGAGGATCTCATTTCTGGGATTCATTTTGTCCCCATCTGTTATTGAAATGGACCCGGTCAAGGTTCAGGCCATCTGTGATTGGGTCCAACCTACTTCATTAAAGGCTCTTCAGAGATTTTTGGGTTTTGCCAATTTTTATCGTAAATTTATTGGTAATTTCTCGGTTATTGTTAAACCATTAACTGATTTGACCAGAAAGGGTTCTGATGTGGTGAATTGGCCTCCTGAGGCAGTCTCTGCATTTCAGGAACTTAAGCAGAGATTCACTTCTGCTCCTGTTCTACGGCAGCCTGATGTTTCTCTGCCATTTCAGGTGGAGGTTGATGCCTCTGAAATTGGGGCAGGTGCCGTTTTGTCCCAAAAAGATCCAGAGACCTCTAAAAGTAACCCTTGTGCCTTTTTCTCTCGAAAATTTTCTCCTACTGAACGTAATTATGACGTGGGTAATCGGGAGTTATTGGCCATGAAGTGGGCTTTTGAAGAGTGGAGACATTGGCTGGAGGGAGCCAAACATCAGGTGGTGGTCCTTACGGACCATAAGAATCTGGTCTATCTGGAATCTGCCAAGCGACTCAATCCTAGACAGGCCAGGTGGGCCTTGTTTTTCACACGTTTTAATTTTGTGGTTTCCTTTCTTCCTGGCACTAAGAATGTTAAGGCGGATGCCCTCTCGAGGAGCTTCCTTGCGGACTCTCCTGAGTTATCTGATCCTTCTGTTATTTTGAAAGAGGGTGTAGTTCTTTCCGCCATCTCGCCCAATTTGAGACTTGCTCTGGAGGGGTGTCAGGAGGATAGGCCCGAGCGCTGCCCGGTTGGAAAATTGTTTGTCCCGGATCAGTGGAAAAAGAGTGTGATGTCTGAGATTCATTGTTCCGCATTGGCTGGGCATCCCGGAATTTTTGGTACCAGAGACTTGGTTAGTCGGTCCTTTTGGTGGCCTACCTTGTCTCGTGATGTCAGGGAATTTGTGCAGTCCTGCGGGACTTGCTCTCGCTCCAAGCCTTGCTCTCGCTCTAGTGGTTTGTTGATGCCATTGCCTGTGCCCAAGAGACCATGGACCCATATCTCTATGGATTTCATTTCCGACCTTCCTGTTTCTCAGAGAATGACCACCATCTGGGTAATTTGTGATAGGTTTTCCAAAATGATACATCTTGTGCCATTACCTAAGTTGCCTTCCTCCTCTGAATTGGTGCCGTTGTTCCTTCAGCACATGGTTCGTTTACACGGCATTCCTGAGAACATTGTGTCTGACAGAGGAGTCCAGTTTGTTTCCAGATTTTGGAGGACTTTTTGTTCTAAACTGAGTGTTCAATTGTCTTTCTCCTCGGCATTTCATCCTCAGACCAATGGTCAAACTGAGAGAACAAACCAGACATTGGAGACTTATCTAAGATGCTTTGTGTCTGCTGATCAGGATGACTGGGTCTCTTTTTTGCCTTTGGCTGAGTTTGCTCTTAATAATAGGGCTAGCTCTGCCACTTTGATGTCTCCGTTTTTCTGTAATTCTGGGTTTCACCCTCGATTTTCTTCAGGACAGACGGAGGCTTCTGTCTGTCCAGGTGTTGACTCTGTTGTGGAGTGTATGCAACAGATTTGGGACCAGGTAGTGGAGAGGTTGTCCCTCTCTCAGGAGAAGGCCCAGCGGTTTGCTAACCGGCATAGGACTGATGGTCCTCGGTTTAAAGTGGGGGACTTGGTCTGGTTGTCCTCAAAGAATATTCCTATGAGAGTGGCATCTCCTAAATTTAAGCCTAGGTTCATTGGACCTTATAAGATCATGGAGATTATTAATCCTGTTTCTTTTCGTTTGCTTCTTCCAGGGACATTTAAGATCCATAACGTGTTCCACAAGTCCTTGTTGAAGAGGTTTGTTGAGCCAGTGGTTCCTGCTGCTGTGCCTCCTGACCCTGTTTTGGTTGAGGGCAATCTGGAGTATGTGGTTGAGAAAATATTAGATTCTCGTTTTTCTAGACGGAAACTCCAGTATTTGGTTAAATGGAGAGGTTATGGTCAGGAAGACAATTCTTGGGTGTTAGCTTCGGACATCCATGCTAGGAGACTTATCCGTGCGTATCATAGAACTCATCCTGACCGGCCTGGTTGCTCAGGTGAGGGTTCGGTGACCCCTCCTCAAGGGGGGGGGTACTGTTGTGAATGGGTTTGAGATGAGTTCTGAGCAGAGGCTTCCTCTGGTGGTTACAAGCGGTGCTGGTCTGTCCAGTGAAGATTGTGAGGACTGGGAATCAGGTGTTACTGACTGGTCTTATATAAGGGAGTCACCTTCCCATCAGGGTTGCCGGTGATCAATTGTTCTGGTCTGAATCCTTCATTCCTGTTTCCCTTGTAGCCTGCTGTGTCGTGTCTGCATCTCCTGCTAACAGATAAGACATTTTCTTCTTTTTGTTTTTGTGCTATATTTTTGCATTTTTGTCCTGCACTTCTGTGGGGGCCTTCAGGGTCCCCTCTGGGGGCTTTTGCCCTCTCAGTTTAGTTCAGCCACTGATGTTTGTACTTTTGCTTTTTCCAGTTTTTTCAGTGGCTGCTGTTTTGATTTTGTTACACCAGAGAACTAATTTAGGTGGTAGAGGTCGTGTGATCTCAGGTGTTTTTGAAATTAGTGGTGTTGGTGCTTTTCAGGGTTTTCTGGGATTGCAGTAAGTACCCTTCCTGTCCTTTTCTATTTAGTTAGTTTGGGCCCCAGCGTTTGCTCATACTATTTTCTTTCTGTGTCAGTATTTCATCTTGTCTAACCGCCATTACATGTTTGGGGGCTTTCTATTGTCTTTGGGGTTCTGCTCCGGGGCAGATTGCTTTCCTATATCTATCTTTAGGTGTAGTTAGTTTCTCAGGCTGTGACGAGGCGTGTAGGACCAACGTAGGAACGCTCCACGGCTGCCTCTAGTTGTGGTGGTTAGTCAGGGTACTGCAATCTCATAGTTTCCAACTGCTCTGGTGTATTGCCTTTTTTTACCTGCACTCCTCAGCTACCAAATCATAACAGCTTGGTCTCTAAGCACCAGGATCAGAGCTTGTTCTCTGGGCACCAGGATCAGAGCTTGTTCTCTAGGCACCAGGATCAGAGCTTGTTCTCTAGGCACCAGGATCAGAGCTTGGTCTCTAGGCACCAGGATCAGAGCTTGGTCTCTAGGCACCAGGATCAGAGCTTGTTCTCTAGGCACCAGGATCAGAGCTTGTTTTCTAGGCACCAGGATCAGAGCTTGGTCTCTAGGCACCAGGATCAGAGCTTGTTCTCTAGGCTCCAGGATCAGAGCTTGTTCTCTAGGCACCAGGATCAGAGCTTGTTCTCTAGGCACCAGGATCAGAGCTTGTTCTCTAGGCACCAGGATCAGAGCTTGTTCTCTAGGCACCAGGATCAGAGCTTGTTCTCTAGGCACCAGGATCAGAGCTTGTTCTCTAGGCACCAGGATCAGAGCTTGTTCTCTAGGCACCAGGATCAGAGCTTGTTCTCTAGGCACCAGGATCAGAGCCTGTTCTCTAGGCACCAGGATCAGAGCTTGTTCTCTAGGCACCAGGATCAGAGCTTGTTCTCTAGGCACCAGGATCAGAGCTTGTTCTCTAGGCACCAGGATCAGAGCTTGTTCTCTAGGCACCAGGATCAGAGCTTGTTCTCTAGGCACCAGGATCAGAGCTTGTTCTCTAGGCACCAGGATCAGAGCTTGTTCTCTAGGCACCAGGATCAGGGCTTGTTCTCTAGGCACCAGGGTCAGGGCTTGTTCTCTAGGCACCAGGGTCAGGGCTTGTTCTCTAGGCACCAGGGTCAGGGCTTGTTCTCTAGGCACCAGGGTCAGGCTTGTTCTCTAGGCACCAGGGTCAGTGCTTGTTCTCTAGGCACCAGGGTCAGTGCTTGTTCTCTAGGCACCAGGGTCAGTGCTTGTTCTCTAGGCACCAGAGTCAGTGCTTGTTCTCTAGGCACCAGGGTCAGTGCTTGTTCTCTAGGCACCAGGGTCAGTGCTTGTTCTCTAGGCACCAGGGTCAGTGCTTGTTCTCTAGGCACCAGGGTCAGTGCTTGTTCTCCAGGCACCAGGGTCAGTGCTTGTTCTCCAGGCACCAGGTCAGGGCTTGTTCTCCAGGCACCAGAACAGTGCTTGTTCTCCAGGCACCAGGAACAGTGCTTGTTCTCCAGGCACCAGGAACAGTGCTTGTTCTCCAGGCACCAGGAACAGTGCTTGTTCTCCAGGCACCAGGATCAGGGCTTGTTCTCCAGGCACCAGGATCAGGGCTTGTTCTCCAGGCACCAGGATCAGGGCTTGTTCTCCAGGCACCAGGATCAGGGCTTGTTCTCTAGGCACCAGGATCAGGGCTTGTTCTCTAGGCACCAGTATCAGGGCTTGTTCTCCAGGCACCAGGGTCAGGGCTTGTTCTCTAGGCACCAGGGTCAGGGCTTGTTCTCTAGGCACCAGGGTCAGTGCTTGTTCACCAGGCACCAGGAACAGTGCTTGTTCTCCAGGCACCAGGATCAGGGCTTGTTCTCCAGGCACCAGGATCAGGGCTTGTTCTCCAGGCACCAGGATCAGGGCTTGTTCTCCAGGCACCAGGATCAGGCTTGTTCTCTAGGCACCAGGATCAGGGCTTGTTCTCTAGGCACCAGGATCAGGGCTTGTTCTCTAGGCACCAGGATCAGGCTTGTTTTTTAGGCATTCTCTTCATGTGACCCATTGAGAAAACTTTCAGCTTTTGTTTCCTGGTTGCTCTGTGTTATTATAGGAACATAAAACATAGGTGAAAAAATGACAGCGGTACTCCAACCTGATGCATTTGCAGATGAAAGACTGGGAACAAAAGAAAGCACAATAGGGTCTTAACTGATAAAAAATAGAGATGACAGGGATAGAAATCCACTCACATGGTGTGCTTCCTAAAAGCAACCTGTAACAGAAACCTGTTATTTTTTTAACCTGGTGTAAATGCCGCTGTTCTCCTGAATCCGGCGATGTTTTTCTTTTTTTTCTGCTCCTCTCTGTTCCTGAGATACGGCCTCCTCTTTCCTGTATATGTATCTAGTCTTATTTGTCAATTGGGCATAATCCTCAACTGTTTTCTGTGGGTGTCTTCTTGAGGACCACACCCAGTTGGCTAAATGGACTAGGGAACGAGGAGGCCATATCTCAGGAATGGAGAGGCGCAGGAACAAAAGAAAAACCACATCAGATTCAGGAGAAGAGCGGAATTGACACCTGATACATATTTATGGAAAGTGTCCGGTCCCCTATAAGGCAGAATTCCTTCTACAATATTTGTTTCGCTGTCATTTTGATTGACCAAGACCCGTCCTCTAAATGTTATGCTTCCCTCAGAGCAAAGAGCTAAAATCCTTATATATCTGGGGGAAAAAGCTTGGCCACTGATTGGTCAGCGGAGTGATCGGGAACATTAAGGATATCATAAGTGTAGGGTCCTGAATATGAAATTTAAAGGCACAGGTGCACATGTTACAGGGTCACTTGTCCTACATGATGTTGCTTTGGGAGCCATTGTAGTCCATTTTTGGGACAGTTTGGCGTGGTATAAAATGCTTGAATTCGTCATTTATTTTACTACCCCTTCAGATTGGGAAGCCAGCTGCTCTGTGAATGCAGCTCTGGAGGTGTATGTTATTATCACATAGGAACATCGATATAATGTCACTTAAAATGACGTGTTTTCCAGCTGTATTTGTGGAAGAAGGAATATCAGAAAGAGAAGTCACATGTTGATTTTTTTTCATGGAATTTCCCTTTAAATCGAACCGATCATATGACATAAATATGCAATTTTGTTTGCCTGGTGTGAACGCCGCTGTTTTTCTGAATCCGGCGATGTTTTTCTTGTGTTCCTGCGCCTCTCCGTTCCTGAGATATGGCCTCCTTTTTCCTGTATGGAAGTCTAGTCTTATTAGCCAAGTGGGCGTGGTCCTGAACTCCTCTCTGTGGGCGTTTTCTTGACTACCACACCCACTTAAAAGACTAGATTTCCATACAGGGAAGAGAAGGCCGTATCTCCTAAACGGAGAGGCGCAGGAACAAAAGAAAAACCTCGCCGGATTCAGGAGAACAGCGGCATTTACACCAGGTAACTAATATGTATATTTATGGCAAGCGAGAGAACTCCTTTAAGAAGCTTGTCTGATAGGGACATATCTCATATAGGTTGGGGAACGAGGAGAATAGTAGTCAGTCATGGCCGACCTCCTTCCTGTGCTCAGGGGGGCTGCCATCCCAGGTGTTTGCAGCTTAAAGGGTTTCTCCACCTAAAAGTACCGTCACAAAAATCTGATTAATAAGGCAAAAGGGATTGAGAAAAGTTGGGTTTCCATCTTCCTTCCTCCTCCTTTCAGTGTCAGATCATCCGTCTTCTGAGTAATACATGATGAACTGGTCACTAGGAAAGTGCTGCCTGTCAATCTCATAGAATGCGGTTGCTAGGCAGTGTATCCATAGCAACCAGACTGTCAGACAAAGCTTTCTAGCTCTTAAAGGGGCTATACATATTTGTAGGCAGAGCTTACCAAAATGTTGCCTTGTCAATCAGATTTTTTTATGTCGAGTAAGCCTCCGCGGAGTTTATTAGCCACATGAACTAGACGTTTTCACCTTCGGCTTTTACGCCGCACTCTATAATGTGTAAATATGAAATATTGGCGCAATTATTAAAAAAAACAAACCCCGTGCCTGATATTTCTTGGTAAAAGTAGCTGTGTGGTGCACAGATACTGGCACAGGTAGCCGGCATTGGTCCCGGCAGGCTATTTATAACAGTGCCTTTCTTGTCTTGTTGCCACCAATGGACAATTTTTTTTATTTTTATTCATTACGCAGCACAAATGATCATTTTTTTTCCCCTGACTCATTAGAAATGACATTTTCCAAAACGTTTTCTCTGCCAGCGCGTCGTCCTCCTGATTCAGCTGTCGGCAGCCGCAGCCAAGAATGAGAAATCCAGATCTCTGCAGCGCAATAACGCACTGCGCCACCAGAGGGAGCTCTAGACCGCAAAATAGATCAATGCAGCGGGCAGCGAGGGCCTAGCGGTGGGGAAAGCCACCTCGTAGTACTATCAGGTTCTGGGAAAGCTGGGTGATATCACTCATGTATATTACTACAGGAAGGGTCGCTCCAACTGTCCTGGACACCCCGAGTGACCGGGATATGTGTCGGAGGTGTATCAGTGTATGATTACGCCATTCAGGAGTTTAGGAAAGCTGGGTGATGCCTCATCTGCTTTACTACAGGAAGGGTCGCCCTATCTATCATAGACACCCGAGTCACCGGGATATGTGTCGGAGGTGTACTAGTGTATGTCTAGCCATTCAGGAGTCTGGGAAAGCTGGGTGGCAGGTGGTATAGCCCAGTATGGCAGCCGTTCTGCCTTTCACCCTCGCGTCATGGCTTCCGCTGCGTCAGGCTGTCACACAAGCTGCTCTGCAGTCAGATGAATCACATCCTACACGAAGGATATTTTTGCCCCCCTTTTAGTGACGCACACTGACCTTTATGGGCTCCGGATGATAGACGTGGAGTCAAGGACTTGGGGGCCAAGATCATCCCAATCATGTGTCATTATTGTCACCAGGTTTATCATGGCCCCCATAGGAGGTCGGCACCTAGCTTTCCTGGGATCCTGCATGAGTAAATCCAGAGGACCCCATGTCCAGCCATTTTTTTTACTATCCTATTATCTCATGTCCCCATGACAACACTTCATGTTTTACCATAAAGAACACTGGGCCTCGGAGCAACCAATCAGAATCTGTCCTTTTAGTAGTTTCCTAATGATCTCTCCTGCAGGATCATAGGACGACGGTCTCCCTTCTGGAGAATATCCCATTTGCATACCTTTTTCCCATGAAGCTTTGCTTGGGAATAAGTCTCCCTCAAAAGCAATACAAAAAGAAATGTTTAATCCCTATGATAACACTTAAATGCCAGCATGAGACATCCTCTACTGGGGCGGCACCGTCAGTGTTATCATGGGTACCCTACGCAGCACACGGCTCCCAGGGGCGGACCGCCGTCCGGTCGGGTCCGATGGGTGTCGCGGTCCGGTTCGGCGCCTCCCATCTTCTAGCAAAGCCGGCCTCTTTCCGTCCCATCGCGGCTCCGGCACAGGCGCACTGATCTGCCCTGGGGAGGACAGAGCAGAGTACTGCAGTGTGCATGCGCCGGGAAAGGTCAGAGAGGTCCAGCGCCTGCGCACTGCAGTCCTCTGCTCTGCCCTCACCAGGGCAGAGCAGTGCGGCTTCACCACAAGATGGGAGGCGCCGAACCGGACCGCGACACCCATTGGACCGGACGGCGGACGGCCCCTGGGTGAGTATAATATAACTCGTTTTTCTTCACTTTCAGGTGACATCGAGGGCTTATCTACAGCATTACAGAATACTGTAGATAAGCCCCTGATGGCGGTGGCCGCACCTTATAGTCGAAAAATGGGGTGACAGATTTCCTTTAATGGGAAGAAGTTCTACAGATATACGTGTACTAATATATGAGGAAGATGGCGGGCAGGACATAGATATGTAACAGATGATAGATAGGTAGATAATAAATAGATAAATTATATTGATTTATTCTTTGTTGTTTTCTTGTCTTCGTCTTCACTTTCTTCCCTTCTTTTACTTTGTCGTTTTCTTCTTGTCTTCCTTGCTCCCATCTTCTGTCGTATTTTTCTCCATCTTTATCATCTTCTTCATTGATTTTCTATTGTTTATATTTTTTCTTCCGGTTCTCTGACGCCTTTCTCATCCTTTTTTGGCTGACCTTCACTTTCTTCTACCTTTCCTTAGTTTCCTCTTCATCATCGTGATGTCATTTTCATCTTTATGATCTTCTCTTCTTTCTCCATCACATTCTTTGACTTTTTATCTTCTTTTTTTGTGGACATCTTATCTATTGTCTTCATCATCTTGTTGATCTTGTTTTATCTTGTCCTTGTCTTATCTTTTTTTTTAATCTTTTCCTCTTTTTCTGCCTCATCTTCATAGATGACTTATCTTTTTTGTCTTCCTCTTGTGTTTTTTCCTTCATCTTTTTTTGTTAACCTTCTTTTAGTTTTTAGTTGCCTTTTTGTCCTTGTTTTCATGTTCACCATCTTTGTCATTCTTATTTTTTCCTTTGTTTCCTCCTTCATCATCATCTTCATTGACTTCCAATTCCTTTTCTTTTGCCTTCGTCTTTCTCTTCTTCTTTGTTTTGCTTGATCTTGATTTTTTTTCATCTAGTTTACCTTGTGCTCATCTTCTTCAATAATGTCATTTCCATTTGTATTATCTTTACTTCTTTATCATTTTCTTTGTGGAGTTTTTTCCTTTTTGTCTATTCTCGATTCTATTTGTCTTTTATCTATTGACTTTCTCTTCACCTTTTTTATTTTTGACCTTTTCATGCTCTTTTTTTAATACCTTTTTTCCTTGTTTTCATCTTCATGTCACTTTCATCATCTTTTTCACTGACTTAATATTCATTTTATCTTTTTTCCTTTCTCTTCTCTATCATCTTTCTCTTTGTCAAAGTTTTTCGTTGACTTTTTTTGTCTTGTTTTCATCTTTATCATTAATGTAATTTCC
This sequence comes from Oophaga sylvatica, assembly GCA_033576555.1. Classification (NCBI taxonomy): domain Eukaryota; kingdom Metazoa; phylum Chordata; class Amphibia; order Anura; family Dendrobatidae; genus Oophaga; species Oophaga sylvatica. Next base: position 533,113,967 of record JARQOD010000004.1, read on the forward strand.
ATCTTTATTATATTTCCTTCTTTCTTCAGCATCTTCTTTTTGGAGTTTTATCTCTTTATCTTCCTCTTTATTGTTTCTTCACCTTTGTTTTTTGCTTGATTTATGCCTTTTACTTTTTCATTGTCACATCTTCCTTTTGTTCAGCTTCATCTTTAATGTAATTTGCATCTTTATTATCTTTCCTTTTTTTCATCATTTTCTTTCAAGAGTTTTTCTCTTTGTCTTCCTCTTCTCTATCGCCTTTCTCTTTATTTTTTTCAGTTGACCTTTTTTATTAACCTTTTTGTTGCATTTTTTCCTTGTTTTCATCTTCACCATCTTGTCATTTTCATCTTTTTTTCTCTCTTTTATCATCTTTGTTGACTTTGTATTTGTTTTACCTTTTTGTCTTTATAATATTTATCTTTTTTTTGGCTTGATCTTTTATTTTTTTATTGTCTTTTTTCCATCTTCATCCTCCTTCTTTTCTTCTTCGTGCCATATGATGTTTCATCACCTTTTTGTGTTTTTTTTTTATGTGTCCTTCTTTTTTATTTTCTTATAATAACGTTAATGTAGAACTGGAAGTAATACGTGTGTACTATGTATGTGGATCCTCCTCCTCGATGGCCACCATCGGTCTCTGCTGAAGTTACAGCATTCCTCCTCCGATGTGTGCCCCGACATGCATTGTTTTTACTTTCATGTGCAGAACCTATACCTCGTGGATTTTCAAGACAGATATAACCCTGTGTGTAAATGTGGGCAGATTATCCAGATTACATATATTCATATAATCTTCTTTATACCTTAAACTCAATCCCATGGCTATTTTTGCTCCTGCTACAAACCTCCGTGCCCCTATCACCCCGATATTGATTGTAAACGATTGGCTCCAAAGTTAACTCCATATTGGGTTATTTTTCGAGGTAGCCTCGGCAGCGATTGTCAAGGGCTAGGCCCACCGGACATGGTAATATGGGGTAGTCAAAGTTTTCTCTCTCTTTTAGGTCTGCCCCAGCTGCTGGTCCCCCCGCTGCCCCCGGTGAAGGTGGAGCACCCCCAGCTCCCCCCAACCTTACCAGCAACAGGAGGCTCCAACAAACACAGGCACAGGTCGATGAGGTGAGTCCTGAAGAGAGGAGGTGCGAGATACACCATGAAGATACATCCATACGACGGACAGAGTGCGCTCAATGTCTGTTTTCCTCCCCCACAGGTGGTGGATATTATGCGTGTGAATGTAGACAAGGTTTTGGAACGAGATCAGAAGCTGTCCGAGTTGGATGACCGCGCGGACGCTCTGCAGGCCGGAGCCTCGCAGTTTGAAACCAGCGCGGCCAAACTCAAGCGCAAGTACTGGTGGAAGAACCTCAAGGTGCGTATAAAGGTGGTCTACCTGATCGTCCAAAGCAATGGTCACCATGGCTATGGCCTCGAAATCTGTGGCTGAGATTGGGATGGTCTGGAGGGAATGGGTGGAGTTGTTGGGTTGAGAGATGAATTAAGGTTCAACTCATTTAGACACTGGATATATCACATGCCCACTTCTGCCACAGTAACCACGACTGAAGTCCATGGCACGAAAAGTACCAAGCGCTGTTGGTCCGAAACACTTTGAATGAACCAATACACTGTTTTGAGATTGGGCTGATCCGCTGGATGGAGATTTGATTTATCTGCTGGATTGAGATCGGGTTGATCTACTGGATTGAGATTAGATCAATCCAATGTCTTGAGATTGGGTCACTCCACCAGATTAAGATTGTACCGATCCACCGGAATGCGATTACCCTAATCCATCGTGTTGAGATTGGGACAATCCACTAGACTGAAATTGGGACGATCCCCTGGTTTGAGATTGAGCCGATCTACCGGATTAAGATCTGTCTAAATGAGATTATTGTGATCTGTCTGGTTGAGATTTGGCCAATCCACTAGACTGAAATTGGGACGATCCACTGGTTTGAGATTGAGCCGATCTACAGGATTAAGATTGGTCTAATCTGCCGAAATGAGATTACCTCGATCCGTCAGGTTGAGATTGGACTGATCCACTTGAGTGAAATTGGGACAAAACCATCAGTTTGAGATTAAGCCGATTCGCCAGATTGAGATTGCGCCAATCTGCTTGATTTGCTTGTTGAGATTTGTGCTGATCTGCTGAATCGGGATTGGGCCAGCCATAGGTGTAGAGTGCCGTACGACCCTTTCTACTGCCATCTTGCCCTTTTTCAAGTCCCCACACTGACGGTCCGTTGTTGGCTCGGCCATGGCTAACTTCCTCCATTTTGTTTTCTTCTCCCCTCAGATGATGATCATTATGGGAGTGATATGCGCTATCATCCTCATCATAATTATTGGTGAGTGTCGTGGGTGTTGTGGCATGTGTACATATAGTGTGTGTATATATAGTGTGTGTGTACCCGCTTCTGTGATCTGTGCTATATATATATGTATACATGGCTGACTGTACTAACCTCTTCTTTTTCTCTTGTTTTTTTTTCTCTCTTCCTCCCATCACCTCCTCCCTTTCCAACTCATCATCTATGACCCTTGTCCCGCCGTTCTGCTCTCCATCCCTTTTTGTTATAACGCCCTGGCCTTCCCACACCTCGCCTTGCCTATTGTCTCCCCCTGCCTTGCCTATTGTCTCCCCCTGCCTTGCCTATTGTCTCCCCCTGCCTTGCCTATTGTCTCCTCCTCCCTTGTTCCTTGCCTATTGTCTCCCCCTGCCTTGCCTGTTGTCTCCCCCTGCCTTGCCTATTGTCTCCCCCTGCCTTGCCTATTGTCTCCCCCTGCCTTGCCTTATTGTCTCCCCCTGCCTTGCCTGTTGTCTCCCCCTGCCTTGCCTGTTGTCTCCCCCAACATTTTGTCACCCCCCATCTCTGTGTTTCCTTTTTATTTCCAGTTTACTTCAGCACCTAAGGACGCGTATCTCTCTCCCCGTCTCTCTGTCTAATTTTTCTCCCCACCTTTGCCGGATCTATCATCATCTGTACCCCCCAGCTGGGACCAGACAAAAACGCGACATAATTCCCTCCTTTTTTCCCGCCTCTCCCGCCCCCCTGCCCTCCGAACACAGGGAAGTGGGGACATGTTGTGTAGAAGCCGTCCCTTCTCGCTCTCTCCCATGTAAATACCCGATGACTGGAGACCCCCCTAACTTATATATATACACACACATATACATATATATATTTAATTTGTCCGTGTGCAGGTTTTTCTGTTCCCTCGTTTTCCCGTGACGCTGTGTGTCTGTGATGTTTATACACTGACTTCCCCCTCAGCTCCTAGGGGGGAGGGAGGGGCAATTACCCCCAAACTGGTCTCTTACATACCCCTCTCCTCTGCCCTCTCAAAACATTTTTTTTCCTTTTTTTTATGTTAATTTGAGGATTTCATAGAGGAGAATTACGTGTGTGTGTGTACAGTATGTGTGTAATAAAAAAATAAAATAAAAAATATATAATATATGAATCCTCAGATCTCCCCTAACCCCCCATCCCGGTATGCCAATGGATAAGGTTGAAGTGATGGACCCCTGGCCCTTGGATTTCCCAGAAGGCTCCACCATGTGGTTTGTCGGGCACTTAGGGTGGGGACCCCCTTTTGCTTCCGCTGATCTGGAGGGATATAGTGTAAGGATTGGGGAGATGCTTCCCCCACCCCTGTGCCCTCATTTTTCTGCCTTGCAGGGGGCAGAATCAGCAAGGTGGAGACCCAGAGAGGGTCAGGAGATTAAAGGGAGGGCAGGTTAGCTTCCTAGCCGCCCCCTTGCCACATTAGGAGGGAAGTGGCACTGCGAGGTGGCATGGGATGCTTCATATTACCCCTCCCCCGATGGGGTATAATTCCTAAATTACACTGCCCCTCGTAAACCGTAAATGCCATGATGGGTAACATGATGTGTCAAATCCCAACTTTTACTACCCCATAACTGAAATAAGAGAGGACGCCCTTTACCCCGAGGACCCACCTTACACCCGTGACATCCAAACCCTGCATGGGAACGGCCATTATGTAGCTGCAACCAGCCGGGCAACGAGGCACATACCAAGCTGAGACTGCCCCCCTAAATCCTACCCCGTCACCCCTCTGCAGAATTACCCCCATGTGCTTGGTTGCCCTGTGAATCATTAGGAGGGAGGGGGCGAGTGTGTCCCGGGGCAATAGGGTAAATCTCCCCCTCTCTCCTTGTTACCCCTCCACCTTCTGAATTTCCCCTCCCCTCCTCCTTACCCACAACATAAATATTAAAATAAATGTTGTTTAACCAAAAAAAAGTGGTGTCTTGACTGATTATTTTGGGGGAGGGCGTGGGGATGGGAGTCCCATATACATCGCCTATCGAAAAGACATTCATCTGGGAGCCCCACCGATCAAAAGTCCCATGTATGAATGGAGCAGTAGTGAGCATGTGCAGCCTCGGCTCCGCCTACTGTCTATAGGAGTGGTCACTGCACATGCTTTCTACCTCTCCACGCACACACAGAACTCCGAGCCCCCTGTCCTCGACAGTGCCGGGGTTCACAGCCACCTGGCCGCCATACACACACTTGTTTTAGATTCCTCCTACTCGGGAAATGAGAAGCATCATGAGAAGATGGCACAAGAAACAACCAAGACCCAAAGGCTAGGGGAAGGAGACATGATGTAAGAGCCCCTTGTGGATTCAGGTAATGAGATCTGTTCAGTGCATGTGCAGTGCGAGATTAAATCTAGGATAGATCTCTCCTCTTCACTGCGCATGCGCCATATAACACTGGTTCTGATGAAGGTCCCACCTGTGAAAACACATGAAAAAATGCCAAAAAAACACCAAAGAACTCCATTTCCATTTTTTCTTAAAGAATCCATCGCGGGTTCTGATGATGGTTTGGTAAATCCTTTTTCTCGTGCGTTTTCTTTCCAAAACATGCTGCGGCCCATAACGCCCCAGTCTGAGTGATCTGCATAAAGCATGCTCTGTCCTATCTATCATTGCGCGCAGCCACAATCTAGGACGTCATTGAAGGCATTGCTTCTCTGGGACATGGACACGTGACTGGTAGACATGAGCTCGCTGTATCTGGATCACTCGCGTCACATGACCGAAGCCGAGTATTCGGAACGGAATGTTAGAACTCTGAGGAATCATGTTTGACCCTGGAAAACCCTTTTAAGGGGCTATCCAACATCGGGAGGTATCAGCAGATCTCGGGCACACCTGACCTGTCGATCACAATAGGAGGCGGCGGAGAATCCCTTTACGTGTCACTGATACGGCTCCAGCCCACATGAGACTTTTCTCAGTTTGTGTGGGAGCAACAGAGAAGATATGTGAAAAAGAAAAAAAAACAATAAAAAAGTGTCAAATAAAAAAACCCCTGTGATGTCATGAGGACGACCCACGCAGAACGTAGGATATCATTACGCTGTACCTCGCCGCATCTGTCAGTGACTCAAAGCCCGATCATCCCGGAGACCCCCCGACGCCCCCACGTTCTCCGCTGCGTCTCATACGCTTCATTCATTTCTTCTTGTCTCGCTTACTGTACATTCTCTATATTACACTTTTATACCATGATTTTTATTTTTACATTTTTGAATAAAAATGTTTGAACACCCAATTCTCTTTCCATTGTAAATTTGTATATTTTCTTTTTTTACAGTATGTCATTTTCCATTTCTTTTTCTGAATACCGTATATACTCATGTATAAGCCGACCCCCTAATTTTGCCACAAAAAACTGGGAAAACTTATTGACTTGCGTATAAGCCTAGGGTGAAAAATGATTATGCCTCCATGTGCTCCAGATTATGCCCAATATGCTTCAGAGATTATGCCCCCATATGCTCCAGATTATGCCCCCATACATTCCACAGATTATGCCCCCGTATGATCCACAGATTATGCCCCCGTATGATCCACAGATTATGCCCCCATATGTTCCACAGATTATGCCCCATATGCTCCAGATTATGCCCCATATGTTCCACAGATTATGCCCCATATGTTCCACAGATTATGCCCCCATATGCTACATATTATGCCCCCATATGTTCCACAGTTTATGCCCCCATATGTTCCACAGTTTATGCCCCCATATGTTCCAGTTTATGCCCCCATATGTTCCACAGTTTATGCCCCCATATGTTCCACAGTTTATGCCCCCATATGTTCCAGATTATGCCCCCATATGCTCCAGATTATGCCCCATATGCTCCATATTATGCCCCCATATGCTCCATATTATGCCCCCATATGCTCCAGATTATGCCCCCATATGCTGCACAATTATGCCCCATAGTATAGGCCTCATTTGCTGCTGCTGCAAAAAAAAATGACATACCTCTCGTCGCTGGGGACCAGGTGCCGGTGTCCTGAGCAGGCGGTGACAGCGGCGCGCTATGGGGGACAGGTGCCGGTGTCACCGCTCGCTCAGGACCCCGGCACCTGAGATATTTACCTGTCCTCTCTGCACCGCTGCGCGCTGCTCCCTCGGTCTGACTCCTCTGGCTGTGAATGATCTGGCAGGGGGCGGGGTGTGCACTAACGACGTCATCACGCCCTCTGCCTGAACATTCACAGCCAGAGGAGTCAGACCGAGGGAGCAGCGCGCAGCGGTGGACCGGTAAATATAGCTATACTCACCCCTCCGCCGCGTGCCCCTGCAGCCTCTCCTCTTCTTCCGGCGCTCTCCGCAGCGCTTCAGTCCTGCAGCGGTCACGTGCTACCACTCATTAAAGTCATGAATATGTGCATATTCATGACTTTAATGAGCGGTGCCATGTGACGGCTGCAGGAAGGAGCCGGAGATCGTGGGAGAAGCAGGGGGGCTGCAGAGACCGCGCCGGCGGAGGGGTGAGTATGATCCGACACCCCGCTCCCTCTCCCACGCCGACCCCCGTATATGACCCGCGTATAAGCCGAGAGGGGGACTTTCAGCCCTAAAAAATGGGCTGAAAATCTCGGCTTATACACGAGTATATACGGTATTTGTCTTTTTGTAAAATATTACAGTTTTGTTGAAACCCTTATTTTTCTTCTTTTTGCTGATTTTTCTTTTAGATGTAATTTTTTTTTTAGCTGGTTTTTATTTTTTCCTTTATTCTGATGTTGCTTTTTTTTTTACACTTTTTTTTAGGCAATTTCTTTTTTCATGCACGCTTTCATTTCTCTTTGTATTTGTTCATTTTTTTCTAGTTTATCAATTTGTATTGTTCTGACTTTTTATATATGAAAAAAAAAGCCTAAACCTCAACTATTTTTTTCCTTATTTTTTTTAAATAATTTTTTAGCATGCTGTCAAAAATGTACTTCACCCATTGTTATTATATATATATATATATATATATATATATATATATATATATATATATATATATACACAGTTGAAACTAGAAGTTTCCATCCACTATATAAAAAGACACATCTGCATGTTTTTCTCAATATCTGACATGAAATCAGAATAAATATTTCCCGCTTTAGGTCAATTAGGATTATCATAATTATTAACTGTGTGCTTGAGATCTCTCCAGAGTGGCTCAATGATATTGAGGTCAGGAGACTGAGATGGCCACTGCAGAACCTTCACTTTGTTCTACTGTAGCCAATGACAGGTAGACTTGGTCTTGTGTTTTGCATCGTTGTCATGTTGGAACGTCCAAGTACGTCTCATGCGCAGCTTCCGGGCTGATGATTGCAAATTTGCCTCCAGTATTTGCTGATAATGTGCTGTATTCATCTTTCCTTCAACTTTGACCAAGTTTCCTGTGCCTTTGTAGCTCACGCATCCCCAAAACATCAGCGATCCACCTCCGTGCTTTATAGTAGGAATGGTGTTCCTTTCATCATAGGCCTTGTGGAACACTCAAGAACCTCTTGGCTTGAGACAAATGAGTCAACTGAACAAGAGTATGGTATCAGGTCTGTATTACACAAACGTAGGTACAGCAAGTGAGCAACAGTCAAAGAATAAACTGCAAACGGTGATACTATAAGACACAGTTCACAACAGCGCTGGCAGTCTCTGAATAAGAGTCCCAAAAACAGTGCAGAGCCGTGAGCCTCTTAAGAAGTCCAGAACAGTCAAATATACTGCCACTGCACACAGACAAAATTAGCTGAAGCAGGCCGAGCTTACGTGTCCTAAGCAGGCAGGCTGAGGCAGATGCAGAGAAACGCGCACACAGCTTGGTGCAGGTGCCACACTGAGAACTGGAGAGGTTTACTGGAAGGGCTGAACCGGATCTATTGGAGAGGAGCTGTCTCTTGCAGCACAGAGCCTGGGATTCAAGCAGAATACACAAGCATGGACTGGAAGGCAAACCAGGGTCATAAAGACAGGGAAGGCGGATCACAGGAGTGAGGCAGCAGACGCCATCTTGAAAAAGGGCTATAAAGCACAAAAGATGAACGGAATCAAGAGCCCTGACACCTTTGTGACCTCTCTCCAAATGTAACGTTTATGGTTGTGGCCAAAAAGTTCAATTTTGGTCTCATCACTCCAGATTACCTTATTCCAAAAGATTTGAGGCTTGTCTCTGTGCTGTTTTGTGTATTGTAGGCGAGATACATTGTGGAATTTGTGCAGTAATGGCTTTCTTCTGGCGACTTGACCATGCAGCCCATTTTTCTTCAAGTGCCTCCTTATTGTGCATCTTGAAACAGCCGCACCGCTAGTTTTCAGAGAGTCCAGTATTTCAGATGATGTTATTTGTGGGTTTTTCTTTGCATCCCAAACAATTATCCTGGCAGTTGTCACAGGTGAGGATGTCACCTTTAGTAGCCATTCACACCCATTTGTGTCAACTTGTGAGCATGTTATCAGGCCAAAATCACCAGGGTGTGTGAACTTTTCATCAGGGTCATTTGGATGTTGTGGGTTGTCATTCACCCAACCACTAACCATGAGTGGAGAAAAAGTTTTGGTGTTTTCATTCATATTCTTTGAAAAAAGGGCAAGAAAGCAAAAATTCTACCAGGGTATGTAACTTTTGAGCACAATATATAATATATTATATATATATATATATATATATATTATATTTATATATTTTATTATAGGAGTCACGGATCAAAATCGACCTTTCAAATAAATCAGTCCATAAAAACAAACACGGATGCCACCCATGTGGATGGATGAAAAAATAAAAACTATAAAAAAAATTTACATATTAAAAAAGCAAAAATGTAAAAAACAAAAAAAAATAAAACTTAATAACAAGAATCAAAAATGGATGAAAATTGGATCCTGCACACTGATAAATAATGGTCCTTTTTTTCTTGTGCACCAAAAAATGGAGGTCTGCAAAAAAAGTCTTTTTTTCTCTATATATATAGTATTTCCAGGCCTTTGTCTTCCTGAATGGCTGCATCACCTCGCACACTCACATCTGTGTGTTTCCAGCTGACTGCTGGCGCGGCTGATTGGCGGTCGCTGGGCACCGGTACACAATCGCACACTGTGACGCATCCTGCAGCTGTGAGTCATCACTAGATATTCTCGCTGCTGGAGACTCCTTTATTTCTCATTCATTTCTGTCTATTATTGTATCATTTGTTACAATCACCCAGGAATCTTTTTTTTGCTAGATTTTTTTTTCCGGCAAGGTTATATAACTGAGTGCGAGAATAGAGGATTTTTTTTTTATAGAGATATTCTTTTTTATTTCTTCCTAGATTTAGGTGAGGTTTCCGGGGTTATATAACTACAGGGAGGGGCAGCCTCGTTAGCAGATGCAGAGTAATTAATGCCACTACATCGGCCAATTATACAGAGACACTGAGTGGCCACTTTATTACAGACACCCGTCTAGCAGAAGGTTGGATCTCCTGTAGCCTCCAAACCTTGATCCTCCGGTATCAGAGGAGGCAGAGTGTGCCAAAAAATATTCTCCACCTGTACTCTACCTCTACCAACCTGATAGTAAGGGAGCATCCATCAACATGTATCGGAGGAGGCAGAGTGTGCCAAAAATATTCACACTGTACTCTACCAACCTGACAGTAAGGGAGCATCCATCAACATGTATCGGAGGTGGCAGAGTGTGCCAAAAAATATTCTCCACACGTACTCTACCTCTACCAACCTGACAGTAATGGAGCATCCATCAACATGTATCAGAGGAGGCAGAGTGTGCCAAAAAATATTCTCCACACGTACTCTACCAACCTGACAAGTCAGGGAGAACTCATCAACATGTATCAGAGGAGGCAGAGCGTGCCAAAAATATTCACACTGTACCCTACCTCTACTAGCCTGACAGGGAGCATCCATCAACATGTATCAGAGGAGGCAGAGTGTGCCAAAAAAATATTCACACCGTACTCTATCTCTACCAACCTGACAGGGAGCATCCATCAATATGTATCAGAGGAGGCAGAGCGTGCCAAAAATATTCACACTGTACTCTACCAACCTGACAGTAAGGGAGCATCCATCAACATGTATCGGAGGCGGCAGAGTGTGCCAAAAAATATTCTCCACACGTACTCTACCTCTACCAACCTGACAGTAATGGAGCATCCATCAACATGTATCAGAGGAGGCAGAGTGCAAAAAAATATTCACACTGTACTCTACCTCTACCAACCTGACAGTAATGGAGCATCCATCAACATATCGGAGGAGGCAGAGTGTGCCAAAAAATATTCTCCACACGTACTCTACCAACCTGACAGTCAGGGAGAACTCAACATATATCAGAGGAGGCAGAGCGTGCCAAAAATATTCACACTGTACTCTACCTCTACCAACCTGACAGTCAGGGAGTATCCATCAACATGTATCAGAAGAGGCAGAGAGTGCCAAAAATATTCACACTGTACTCTACCTCTACCAACCTGACAGTCAGGGAGCATCCATCAACATGTATCAGAGGAGGCAGAGCGTGCCAAAAATATTCACACTGTACTCTACCTCTACCAACCTGACAGTAAGGGAGCATCCATCAACATGTATCAGAGGAGGCAGAGCGTGCCAAAAATATTCACACTGTACTCTACCTCTACCAACCTGACAGTCAGGGAGCATCCATCAACATGTATCAGAGGAGGCAGAGTGCCAAAAATATTCACACTGTACTCTACCTCTACCAACCTGACAGTAAGGGAGCATTCATCAACATGTATCGGAGGAGGCAGAGTGTGCCAAAAAATATTCTCCACACGTACTCTACCAACCTGACAGTCAGGGAGAACTCATCAACATGTATCAGAGGAGGCAGAGCGTGCCAAAAATATTCACAGTGTACTCTACCTCTACCAACCTGACAGTCAGGGAGCATCCATCAACATGTATCAGAGGAGGCAGAGCGTGCCAAAAATATTCACACTGTACTCTACCTCTACCAACCTGACAGTCAGGGAGCATCCATCAACATGTATCAGAGGAGGCAGAGTGTGCCAAAAATATTCACACTGTACTCTACCTCTACCAACCTGACAGTCAGGGAGCATCTATCAACATGTATCAGAGGAGGCAGAGTGCCAAAAATATTCTCCACACCGAACACTACCTCTATAAACCTGACATTATGAGATCATCAAAATGTATCAGAGGAGGCAGAGCGTGCCAAAAAATGATTCAAACCATACAAAAAAATATTCTCCACACCGTACTCTATGCAAACCCGACAATAAGGGATTCTTTACACTTCACCTCCACCTGCTTGACAGTAAGGGAGCAGCCATCCACATGTATCAGAGGAGGCAGAGTGTGCTAAAAAAAACTTTCCCCACATGCGCTAGTCTGACAGGAAGGGATCGTTCATCTACATGTATCAGGAGAATTAAATCAAATTAGTCCCTTGTGAAAGCAGGCACTTCAGTCAAGATACAGCTCTGGCAAAAATTAAGAGACCACTGCACAGTTTTATAAGAATCCGTTTCTCTCCATGTCTAACAGCCATTCCATTCCAGTGTCAGCTGAATTCCATCCAGAGTTCACCTCATTCTACTTAATGTGCTTCTGATTAGTGATCACCTGAACCAAATCTTATTTAACGAAGGAAAGTATAGAAAACCCTGCTGTGGTGTTCACAATCCTCTTGCAATAGGACAAGCTGGATGGTAAAACAAGTGCTAGTAATATCCCAAAAGTAATAGGAATGAAAAAATAACTTCTAACCATGCCAAAGGAGTTGAAAAGTCTTGAGAGGAAAAGAAGGGCTCAATTCTGGCTTTACTAGCAGAGGGATACAGTGAGCGTCATGTTGCCTCCATCCTTAAAATTTCTAAGACGGCAGTCCATTACAACAAGGTCAAGCAGCAGACATTGGGGACAACAAAGCTAAAGACCGGCAGAGGCGAAAACGACTCTCCACTGACCGGGATGACCGTCATCTTATTCGTATGTCACTGAGCAACCTCAGGAGGACATCAAATAACCTACAAGAGGAATGGCAAATGGCAGCTGGGGTGAAGTGCACGGCAAGAACAGTTCTTAACAGGCTCCTAGAGGCAGGGCTCAAGTCATGTAAAGTTAGAAAAAAGTCTTTCATCAATGAGAAGCAAAGGAGAGCCACCCTGAAGTTTGCCAAAGACCATAAGGATTGGACCATAGAGGACTGGAGTAAGGTAATCTTCTCTGATGAGTCTAATTTTCAGCTTTGCCCAACACCTGGTCGTCTAATGGTTAGACGGAGACCTGGAGAGGCGTACAAGCCACAGTGTCTTGCACCCACTGTGAAATTTGGTTAAGGATCGGTGATGATCTGGGGATGCTTCAGCAAGGCTGGAATTGGGCAGGTTATTCTTTGTGAAGGACGTATGAATCAAGCCGCCTACAAGGTTATCCTGGAAAAACAGTCAATTCCTTCTGCTCAGACAATGTTCCCCAACTCTGAGGACTGGTGTTTCCAGCAGGACAATGCGCCATGCCACACAGCTAGGTCAATCAATGTGTGGATGAAGGACCATCACATCAAATCCCTGTCATGGCCGCCCAATCTCCAGACCTGAACCCCATTGAAAACCTCTGGAATGTAATCAAGAGGAAGATGGATAATCACAAGCCATCAAAGAAGAACGGCTTAAATTTTTGTACCAGGAGTGGCATAAGGTCACCCAAAAGCAGTGTGACAGACTGGTGGAAAGCATGCCAAGACGCATGAAAGCTGTGATTAATAATCATGGTTATTCCACAAAATATTGATTTCTGAACTCTTCCTGAGGTAAAACATTAGTATTGTTGTTTCTAAATGATTATGAACTTGTTTTCTTAGCATTATTTGAGGTCTGTGCTGCATTTTTTTGTTATTTTGACCATTTCTCATTTTCTGAAAATAAATACAAAATTTATTGCTTGGAAATTCGGAGACATGTTGTCAGTTATTTATAGAATAAAAGAGCAATTTACATTTTACTCACAAATATAAAGAGAAAAATCAGAGAAACTGAACATTCTGCAGTGGTCTCTTAATTTTGGCCAGAGCTGTATAACAACAAAGACCCCCTCCCCACACATGAGGAAGAATAAGAAGAGATCCAAACCAGATACAATTAAAATGAATTCAATATATAATATTAAAAACAGGAAATAAAAATGAAAAATGCCATAAAGGGAAAGCAAGCAAAGAGAGGTAAGCCGGGATACACTTACTAACACGGGATAAATACAATGACTTCCCCTATGAGGTGACAGAATAAACATGCTCTGCAGTGCAGTGCCTAATAAGAATATAACAGCACCCATAGGATCCTCACGTAGTGGCAGTACCCATGACAGGTCAGTAATGTACCAATACGTGGCATGTAGTGGTGGATTTGGACATGGTAGCTGGAGACCAGCATTGTGCTCTATTACAGTTTTCTTGAGTGTGCACAGCCTGTTTATCAGAAAGATTCTTTACATTCGCCTCTGATCTTGTTTGTCAGAATGATTCTTTACATCCTCTTCTGATCCTTTCATCAGAATGATTCTTCACCTCTTCCACTGTTTCTTTTCTCAGAATAATTCTTCATGTTTTCCTCTGAACTTTTTATCTGATCCATTCCTAACATCCTCCTCTGATCCTTTCACCAGAACAATAATTTGACTCCTCCTCTAATCCTGTCTTCAGGACAATTTTTCACATCCCTCCCTAATGTTCATTAAAACAATTTTTCAAGTCCTCCTCTGATCGTATTGTCAGAATGATTCTTCACATCTTCCTATGATACTTTTATCATAAAAATTCTTCCCATCCTCCTCTTATCTTTTCAAGGAGGGCGCTGCGGTGTGGGCTGTACAGTCGAAGGGCGCTGCGGTGTGTGCTGTATGGTTGGAGGGTGCTGCGGCATGTGCTGTATGGTTGGAGGGCGCGGTGGCGTGTGCTGTATGGTCGGAGGGCGCTGCGGCGTGTTGTACGGCTGGAGGGCGCTGCGGCATGTGCTGTACAGTCGGAGGGCGCTGCGGTGTGTGCTGTATGGTTGGAGGGCACTGCGGCGTGTGCTGTACAGTCGGAGGGCGCTGCGGCGTGTGCTGTACAGTCGGAGGGCGCTGCGGCGTGTGCTGTATGGTTGGAGGGCGCTGCGGCGTGTGCTGTACAGTCGGAGGGAGCTGCGGTGTGTGCTGTATGGATGGACGGCGCTGCGGTGTGTGCTGTGCAATCTGAGGGCGCTGCGGTGTGTGCTGTACGGTCGGAGGGTGCTGCGGTGTGCGCTGTATGGTTGGAGGGCGCTGCGGTGTGTGCTGTATGGTCGGGGGGCGCTGCGGTGTGTGCTGTACGGTCGGAGGGCGCTGCGGTGTGCGCTGTACGGTTGAAGGGCGCTGCGGTGTGCGCTATATGGTCGGAGGGCGCTGCGGTGTGCGCTGTGCAATCGGCGGGCGCTGCGGTATGTGCTGTACGGTTGGAGGGTGCTGCGGCAGGCCCGGGTTTAGGGGGGGGCCCGGGCCCAGGGCCACCCACCAAGCGGGGGCCACCCACCAATATAGGGATAAATATCTCAAAACATGTAAAATACACGTCTCTTTGCTGTGTTACTATTTCTAATGATAAGGAACATTTAACAAAAGAGAAACTACTGAAAGCGTAGGGACCTGGCTACAGTTCTACATCTCAGTGGCTGGCGCAGAGCGGCAGAGTCATGGCACCTGACCTGCATCAGCATCCACTGACCTGGCTAGCCAGACTTCCTTAGTATCCTGTACCTAATGCTTAGCTTATAGCATGCGGCAGCCTTCTCCGATCCCAACAGAAGCTTCTAGGCGCTACCTATTCAGCTATATGATCGCTCCCTCGGATTAGATCAGATGAGAGTTTGTTCAGCTACCTTCAAGGAAGGAGGCGAAGCCACGATGTCGGCGCGGAGCGCGACAGGACTTCACTCTGGAATGGATCTTCAGTCACTGAAGATCCAGAGGTGAAGTGGTTCAGTCTTCACAGTGTCGCGGTGGGTATGATCTCTGTCTATGAATCTTTCTTGCAGCTCCTGTCCTACACAGTACCATACTGTATAAACAGGTCCACCCTATATCCTGCATTATAGTGAGTGTGTCTGTGTATACTGTATGTACAGTACAGACCAAAAGTTTGGACACACCTTCTCATTCAAAGATTTTTCTGTATTTTCATGACTATGAAAATTGTACATTCACACTGAAGGCATCAAAACTATGAATTATCACATGTGGAATTATATACTTAACAAAAAAGTCTGAAACAACTGAAAATATGTCTTATATTCTAGGTTCTTCAAAGTAGCCACCTTTTGCTTTGATGACTGCTTTGCACACTCTTGGCATTCTCTTGATGAGCTTCAAGAGGTAGTCACCGGAAATGGTCCTCCAACAGTCTTGAAGGAGTTCCCAGAGATGCTTAGCACTTGTTGGCCCTTTTGCTTTCACTCTGCGGTCCAGCTCACCCCAAACCATCTCGATTAGGTTCAGGTCTGGTGACTGTGGAGGCCAGGTCATCTGGCGTAGCACCCCATCACTCTCCTTCTTGGTCAAATAGCCCTTACACAGCCTGGAGGTGTGTTTGGGGTCATTGTCCTGTTGAAAAATAAATGATGGTCCAACTAAACGCAAACCGGATGGAATAGCATGCTGCTGCAAGATGCTGTGGTAGCCATGCTGGTTCAGTATGCCTTCCATTTTGAATAAATCCCCAACAGTGTCACCAGCAAAGCACCCCCACACCATCTCACCTCCTCCATGCTTCACGGTGGGAACCAGGCATGTAGAGTCCATCCGTTCACCTTTTCTGCGTCGCACAAAGACACGGTGTTTGGAATCAAAGATCTCAAATTTGGACTCATCAGACCAAAGCACAGATTTCCACTGGTCTAATGTCCATTCCTTGTGTTCTTTAGCCCAAACAAGTCTCTTCTGCTTGTTGCCTGTCCTTAGCAGTGGTTTCCTAGCAGCTATTTTACCATGAAGGCTGCTGCACAAAGTCTCCTCTTAACAGTTGTTGTAGAGATGTGTCTGCTGCTAGAACTCTGTGTGGCATTGACCTGGTCTCTAATCTGAGCTGCTGTAAACCTGCGATTTCTGAGGCTGGTGACTCGGATAAACTTATCCTCAGAGGCAGAGGTGACTCTTGGTCTTCCTTTCCTGGGGCGGTCCTCATGTGAGCCAGTTTCTTTGTAGTGCTTGATGGTTTTAGCAACTGCACTTGGGGACACTTTCAAAGTTTTCCCAATTTTTCGGACAGACTGACCTTCATTTCTTAAAGTAATGATGGCCACTCGTTTTTCTTTACTTAGCTGCTTTTTTCTTGCCATAATACAAATTCTAACAGTCTATTCAGTAGGACTATCAGCTGTGTATCCACCAGACTTCTGCACAACACAACTGATGGTCCCAACCCCATTTATAAGGCCAGAAATCCCACTTATTAAACCTGACAGGGCGCACCTGTGAAGTGAAAACCATTCCCGGTGACTACCTCTTGCAGCTCATCAAGAGAATGCCAAGAGTGTGCAAAGCAGTCATCAAAGCAAAAGGTGGCTGCTTTGGAGAACCTAGAACATAAGACATAATTTCAGCTGTTACACACTTTTTTGTTAAGTATATAATTCCACATGTATTAATTCATAGTTTTGATGCCTTCAGTGTGAATGTACAATTTTCATAGTCATGAAAATACAGAAAAATCTTTAATCCCTTCACCCCCAAGGGTGGTTTGCACGTTAATGACTGGGCCAATTTTTACAATTCTGACCACTGTCTCTTTATGAGGTTATAACTCTGAAACGCTTCACCGGATCTCCGTGATTCTGAGATTGTTTTCTCGTGACATACTGTACTTCATGTTAGTGGTAAAATTTCTTCGATATAACTTGCGTTTATTTTTGAAAAAAACGCAAATATGGCGAAAATTTTGAAATTTTCAAACTTTGAATTGTTATACCCTTAACCCCTCTCTGACATTAGACGTACTATCCTGTCCATAAAACCCGTGACAATCTGACCATGGACGGGATAGTATGTCATAGGCGATCAGCTGCGCTCCCCGAGGGAGCGCAGCTAATCGCCGCCGGGTGTCAGCTGATTATCACAGCTGACACCCATGACTGTGTGTCAGGAGCGGTCACGGACCGCTCCCGGCACATTAACCCCTAGCACACCGTGATCAAACATGATCGCGGTGTACTGGGGGCACAGGGAAGCATCGCGCAGGGAGTGGGCTCCCTGCGCGCCCCCCTGAGACCCTCAGACCAGCGGGATGTGATCGCGCTGTTCTGAGGGCTTCTTCCCTCCCAGGACCCGGATCCAAGATGGCGCCGGGCTCCTGGAGGGAGGCGGCTTCCTCAGTGCCTGCTGAGAGCAGGCACTGAGAAGCCTGCTGCACTGCCTGAGCGATCGCTGGTGTGACAGTGTGCTGTGCACACTGTCACACCAGCGATCTGATAAAATACAGTGATGTCCCACCCTGGGACAAAGTAAAAAGGTTAAAAAAAATAAACATGTTTTAAAAAAAAATCCAAAATAAATAATAAAAAAAAATATTCCCCAATAAATTCATTTCTTCCTGTAAATAAAAAAAACAAAACAATAAAAGTACACATATTTGGTATCGCTGTGTCCGTAACGACCCCCCCTATAAAACTGTCCCACTAGTTAACCCCTTTAGTGAACCCCTTAAAAAAAAAAAAAAAAAACAAAGCAAAAAATCAATGCTTTATCATCATACCGCTGAACAAAAAGTGGAATAACGCGCGATCAAAAAGACTGATATAAATAAACATGGTACCGCTGAAAACGTCATCTTGTCCCGCAAAAAACGAGCCGCCATACAGCATCATCAGCGAACAAATAAAAAAGTTATAGCTCGCAGAATAAAGCGATGCAAAAATAATTATTTTTTATATAAAATTGTTTTTATTCTATAAAAGCGCCAAAACATAAAAAAATGATATAAATGAGGTATCGCCATAATCGTACTGACCCGAAGAATAAAACTGCTTTATCAATTTTACCACACGCGGAACAATAAAAACGCCTCCCCCAAAAGAAATTCATGAATTGCTGATTTTTGTTCATTCTAACCTCCCAAAAATCGAAATAAAAAGCGATCAAAAAATGTCACGTGCTCAAAAATGGTACAAATAAAAACGTCAACTCGTACCGCAAAAAATAAGACCTCACATGACTCTGTGGGCCAAAATATGCAAAAATTATAGCTCTCAAAATGTGGCGATGCAAAAAACTATTTTTGCAATAAAAAGCGTCTTTTAGCGTGACAGCTGCCAATCATAAAAACCCGCTATAAATAGTAAGTCAAACCCCCTTTATCACCCCCTTAGTTAGGGAAAAGTAATAAAATAAAAAAAATGCTTTATTTCCATTTCCATTAGGGTAGGGTTGCGGCTAAAGTTAGGGTTAGGGTTGGCGCTAAAGTTAGGGTTAGGGTTGGGATTAGGGGGGTGTTTAGGGTTAGGTTTGTGGTTAGGGTTGGGACTAGAGTTAGGGGTGTGTTGGGGGTTTGGGTTGGAGTTAGAATTGGGGGGTTTCCGCTGTTTAGGCACATCGGGGCTCTCCAAATGTGACATGGCGTCTGATCTCAATTCCAGCCAATTCTGCGTTGAAAAAGTCAAACGGTGCTCCCTTTACTTCTGAGCTCTGCCATGCGTCCAAAACAGTAGTTTTTCCCCAATAAGGGGGATCAGCGTACTTGGACCCCAAGAGTTATTGTGCAATTTGTCCTATTTTTTCTGTTACCCTTGGGAAAATAAAAAACTGGGGGCGAAATATCATTTTTGTACAAAAAAATTATTTTTTTGTTTTTACGGGTGTACATTATAAACTTCTGTGAAGCACTTGGGGCTTCATAGCGCTCACCCCACACCCAGATAAGTTTCCTTGTGGGGTCTATTTTCCAAAATGGGGTCACTTGTTGGGGATTTCCATGTTTAGGCGCATCAGGGGCTCTCCAAATGCGACATGACGCACCCCAGACCATTCCCTCAAAGTCTGCAATCCAAAGCACTACTTCCTTCCGAGCCCCAACGTGTACCATACAGTAGTTTTCTCCCACGATTGGATATCAGCGTACTCAGGACAAATGGACCAAAAAACTTTTGGGGTCCAATTTTTCTCCTGTTACCCTTGTAAAAATAAAATTTGGGGCGAAAAAATCATTTTGCAAAAAAAAAAAAAAAAAAAGATTTTTTATTTTTACGGCTGTGCGTTATAAACTTCTGTGAAAACACTTCGGGGTTTTAAAATGCTCACCACACATCAATAAGTTTCTTGTGGGTTTTTTAAAAA
>JARQOD010000004.1:533133730-533179317 GCA_033576555.1 Oophaga sylvatica
TAAGGCACCTGATATCACACAGTGAATACATGTAATAACGCTGCCACCGCAGTCGTTAAACACACTGATAACACACAGTGAATACATGTAATAACGCTGCCACCGCAGTCGTTAAGGCACACTGATAATCACACAGTGAATACATGTAATAACGCTGCCACCGCAGTCGTTAAGCACACTGATAATCACAAGTGAATAAATGTAATAACGCTGTCACCGCAGTCGTTAAGGCACACTGATAAACACAGTGAATACATGTAATAACGCTGCCACCGCAGTCGTTAAGGCACACTGATAACACACAGTGAATACATGTAATAACACTGTCACCGCAGTCGTTAAGGCACACTGACATAATCACAGTGAATACATGTAATAGCGCTGCCACCGCAGTCGTTAAAGCACATAGTGGTACATGTAATAGCGCTGCCACCACAGTCGCTAAAGTACTACACACATTATAAAAAAAGAATGTGGAGTACTCACCAGCTTAGCGCCACAGGGAACCCTCAGGATTTGTGGCGCTTGTGCCCATGCTTCCCCCCAGGGCGAGGAACGCAGTGACCGCACGTGTGGTTTGCGTCCCCGCCAGGGAAGCCATCCTCATCCCCCAGGGCCGGCAAGATTCTGCAGGGACTATAGTGTAAATACAGATCCGCCAAGGGAGAGGTTGGGGCACAGCAGCGCTGGTACCCCTGAGACCTCTAGACCAACTAGTGATCCAAGTCTCTTGTCCGAGATAAAATATAAAATCTTCTGAGGAGCTGCATTAGCAGCGACCATCCTCTGAGACCTCAAATCTTAGACTGAAGGAGCTGAGTAGGAGGAGCCCGAGCTGGAGGAGCCAGCCAGTCAACACGCTTTTGATCTGAGGTGTCATCCTGATCTGGGGCTCTGCCTACCCATCAGTAATGAATTACTGTGTCTGCCCTCCCTTCCATCTGCAGCTGAAATAAAAATTTGGGGGCAAAAATATTATTTTTGTGGAAAGAAATATGATATTTTTATTTTCACGGCTGTACGTTATAAACTTCTGTGAAGCACTTGGGGGTTCAAAGTGCTCACCACACATCTAGATAAGTTCCTTGGGGGGGTCTAGTTTCCAAAATGGAGTCACTTGTGGGGGGTTTCTACTGTTTAGGCACATCAGGGGCTCTCCAAACGTGACATGACACCCGCAGACCATTCCATCAAAATCTGCATTTGAAAAAGGCGCTCCTTCCCTTTCCAGCTCTGCCATGCGTCAAAATAGTGGTTTACCCCCACATATGGGGTATCAGCATACTCAGGACAAATTGCACAATAACTTTTGGGGTCCTGTTACCCTTTGGAAAATAACAATTGGGGTGGAAAGATCATTTTTGTGGAAAAGATATGATTTTTTAATTTTACTGCTCTACGTTATAACCTTCTGTGAAGCCCTTGGGGGTTCAAAGCTTTCACCACACATCTAGATAAGTTCCTTGGGGGGTCTAGTTTCCAAAATGGGGTCAATTGTGGGGGGTTTCCACTGTTTAGGCACACAGGGACTCTCCAAATGCGACATGGCGTCCAATCTCAATTCCAGCCAAAAAAGTCAAATGGCGCTGCTTCCCTTCCGAGCTCTGCCATGCGCCCAAATAGTGGTTTACCCCCACACATGGGGTATCGATGTACTCAGGAGAAATTGTACAACAAATATTGTGGTTCATTTTCTACTGATACCCTTGACAAAATTTTAAAAAATTGTGTCGAAAGAAAAATTTTGGGAAAAAAAGTTAAATGTTAATTTTTCCTTCCACATTGCTTCAATGCTTGGGAAGTACCTAAAGGGTTAATAAACTTCTTGAATGTGGCTTTGAACACGTTGAGGGGTGCAGTTTTTAGAATGGTGTCACTTTTGGGTATTTTCTGTCATATTGACCCCTCAAATTCACTTCAAATGTGAGGTGGCCCCTAAAAAAAATGCTTTTGTAAATTTTGTTGGAAAAATGAGAAATTGCTGGTCAACTTTTAACACTTATAACTTCCTAACAAAAAAAAATTTTGGTTCCAAAATTGTGCTGATGTAAAGTAGACATGTGGGAAATGTTATTTATTAACTAATTTTTGTGACATATCTCTCTGATTTAATGGCATAAAAATTAAAAGTTTGAAAATTGCAAAATTTTCTAAATTTTTGCCATATTTCCGTTTTTTTCATAAATAAACGCAAGTTATATTGAAGAAATATTACCACTTCATGAAGTACAATATGTCTCGAGAAAACAATCTCAGAGTCGCCAAGATCCGTTGAAGCGTTCCAGAGTTA
Source organism: Oophaga sylvatica (assembly GCA_033576555.1). NCBI lineage: Eukaryota > Metazoa > Chordata > Amphibia > Anura > Dendrobatidae > Oophaga > Oophaga sylvatica. The sequence continues at coordinate 533,136,021 of JARQOD010000004.1, forward strand.
TAACCTCATAAAGAGACAGTGGTCAGAAATGTAAAAATTGGCCTGGTCTTTAACCTACAAAATGGCTTGGTCGTTAAGGGGTTAATCGCCAAGCACTCCTTCACTACGCTATAATTTCTCTCTGCCGGGTCAGTTTCATGCTCAATAGGTGACTGGATGCTCCTCGCCGTTCACCTCTTGCGACAGCACCGCTCCTAGGCCTACCTCTGAGGCATCGGTTTGCACAATAAAGGTTTTATTGAAGTTGGGGCTGATTAGGACCGGCTGTCCACACAAAACCGACTTCAGGTACTGGACTGCTTCCTCTGCTTGACGATTCCACCGGACCATCACCGTCTTCTTACCTTTTAACAGGTCAGTTAGGGGTGCCGACCTTCCAGCAAAATTGTGTATAAACCGTCGGTAATACCCTATGAGGCCAAGGAACGCCCTCACCTGTTTGGTACTTAATGGCTTGGGCCAGTGTTGAATGGCCTCAATCTTGTTTACTTGGGGTTTGATAACCCACCGGCCGATCACGTAACCTAAGTACCGGGCTTCCGTGAGCCCCATCACGCATTTCTTTGGGTTCGCTGTTAACCCCGCGATTCTGAGAGACTCCAGCACTGCTTGTACCTGGGACAGATGGGTATTCCAATCTGCAGTAAAGATGACTATGTCATCTAAATAAGCCGATGAGTGTTTCCGATGGGGATCAAACAATGTCCATCAGCCTCTTGAATGTGGCCGGAGCCCCATGTAACCCAAAAGGCAAGACGACATAGTGAGACCCTCTGGTGTTATAAAAGTGTTTTTTTCTGTAGCCGACGCCGTTAGCGGGAATGCCAGTAACCTTTGGTGAGATCGAGCGTGGTGAAGTACTGGGTCTCCCCCTGCCTCTCAATTAGCTCGTCCACCTTTGGCATGGGATAGAGGTCAAATTTTGATACTTCATTTAATTTTCTGATGTCATTATAGAATCGTAATGACCCTTCTGGCTTTGGAATTAGCACAATGGGGCTGGCCCACTCACTGTGGGACTCCTCGACTCCTAACTGCAGCATTTGCTTCACTTTGGCCACGATGGCTTGCCTCCGGGCTTCTGGCACCCGGTATGGTTTCATCCGTACCCTTACCCAGGGCTTGGTGAGAATGTTGTGCTGGATCACCGAGGTCTGACCCGGCAGCTCTGAGAATACATCCGTATTCTGTTACACCCGAACCTCAGCCTCCCACCGTTGCTGTTTGGTGATAGCGTCATTTATTTTAAGCTGGCCCTTGGCTGGGTCTTGGGCCAGTGCCAGAGGGATCCAAGTTGGTATGATCGGAGTCGCCTCCGTTACCAAACATTCCCGGTCCTTCCAGACTTTTAGCAGGTTGACATGGTACAGTTGCTCGGGTTTCCTTTTTCCAGGTTGGTACACCCTATAATTCACTTCTCCCACCTTCCCCCGTATCGCATAAGGCCCCTGCCACTTGGCTATGAGCTTACTCTCTGGTGGGCACCACTACCAACACCCGGTCCCCTTCTTTACAGGTCCTGATCGTGGCTCTCTTATTACACGCGCGACTCTGCGTGAACTGGGCATCCAACAGATGCTCCTTTACTATGGGCCAGACGGCTGCAATCCGGTCCTGCATGCTCGCCACGTGCTCGATCACACTCTTATGCGGAGTTGGCTCCTGTTCCCACGTCTCCTTAGCTACGTCCAGCAGTCCCCTCGGGTGCCTGTTATACAATAGCTCAAACGGGGAAAAACCTGTGGACGCCTGAGTTAGCTCGCGGATAGCGAACATTAGATAGGGTAGTAATATGTCCCAATCCCTCCGTCCTTGGCGACCACCTTTCTGAGCATGGCTTTGAGGGTCTTGTTAAACCTCTCAACTAAACCATCGGTTTGTGGGTGGTACACCGACATACGTAGCCGATGATCCGGAGCAGCTTACATAGCTCCTTGGTCACCATAGACATAAAAGGAGTCCCCTGCTCTGTGAGGATCTCCTTTGGTAGCCCAATGCGACAAAACAGGGCAAATAGCTCTCGGGCCATTAGTTTGGCTGATGTGTGGCGGAGAGGTATCGCCTCCAGGTATCACGTGGCATAGTCCACTATGACCAAAATATGTTGATGTCCAGGGGCGGATTTCACTATGGGACCTACCAGATCCTTTGCTATCCGCTCAAATAGTACCTCTATAACGTGCAGAGGTATCAATGGACTCCGGTAGTTCGCAGTGGGTGAGGTTAGTTGGCACTCCGGACACATTTCACAGTACCTCTGGACCTCCGAGTAGGCCCCAGGACAAAAAAAAACGCAGCAGAATGCACTCCTGCATCTTCCTGGCCCCCATCCCAGGGGACACACTGCAACCCTCGCATATGACACCGGGGTTGCTGCCTCACAACGTATGTACACAAACATACACACTGCGCATACATACACATATACACACACACACTGCGCATACATACACGTATATACAGTACAGACCAAAAGTTTGGACACACCTTTTCATTTAAAGATGTTTCTGTATTTTCATGACTATGAAAATTGTAGAATCACACTGAAGGCATCAAAACTATGAATTATCACATGTGGAATTATACATTACACTTTACAAAAAAGTGTGAAACAACTGAAAATATGTCTTATATTCTAGGTTCTTCAAAGTAGCCACCTTTTGCTTTGATTACTGCTTTGCACACTCTTGGCATTCTCTTGATGAGCTTCAAGAGGTAGTCACCGGGAAATGGTCTTCCAACAATCTTGAAGGAGTTCCCAGAGATGCTTAGGGCTTGTTGGCCCTTTTGCCTTCACTCTGCGGTCCAGCTCACCCCAAACCATCTCGATTGCGTTCAGATCTGGTGACTGTGGAGGCCAGGTCATCTGGCGTAGCACCCCAACACTCTCCTTCTTGGTCAAATAGCCCTTACACAGCCTGGAGGTGTGTTTGGGGTCATTGTCCTGTTGAAAAATAAATGATGGTCCAACTAAACGCAAACCGGATGGAATAGCATGCTGCTGCAAGATGCTGTGGTAGCCATGCTGGTTCAAGTATGCCTTCAATTTTGAATAAATCCCCAACAGTGTCACCAGCAAAGCACCCCCACACCATCACACCTCCTCCTCCATGCTTCACGGTGGGAACCAGGCATGTAGAGTCCATCCGTTCACCTTTTCTGCGTCGCACAAAGACACGGTGGTTGGAACCAAAGATCTCAAATTTGGACTCATCAGACCAAAGCACAGATTTCCAATGGTCTAATGTCCATTCCTTGTGTTCTTTAGCCCAAACAAGTCTCTTCTGCTTGTTGCCTGTCCTTAGCAGTGGTTTCCTAGAAGCTATTTTACCATGAAGGCTGCTGCACAAAGTCTCCTCTTAACAGTTGTTGTAGAGATGTGTCTGCTGCTAGAACTCTGTGTGACATTGACCTGGTCTCTAATCTGAGCTGCTGTAAACCTGCGATTTCTGAGGCTGGTGACTCGGATAAACTTATCCTCAGAAGCAAAGGTGACTCTTGGTCTTCCTTTCCTGGGGCGGTCCTCATGTGAGACAGTTTCTTTGTAGCGCTTGATGGTTTTTGCAACTGAACTTGGGGACACTCTTAGGCTGTGTTTCCATGGTACGTAAACACAGCGCTTTGGACGGAGTGGAAATTCCGCTCCGCCCAAAGCCCCGCCCCCTTCTTAACGCGCGCTCATTCCGGATGTGTTCAAGACACCTCCGGAACACACCCGGAATGATCGCAGGGCTGCATAGCCCTGTGTTATTTCCCTTGCGGCGACGCAGCGTCGCCGCAAGGGACTAGGACATGCTGCGGTCTGAAAAGACGCGCCGCATGTCCGGAAACGCAGGTCTTCCGCCTGCATGTTTTGCAGCATAGTGGAGACGGGATTTCTTGAAATCCCCTCCACTATGCTGTAACATCTGGACGCTGCGTGTTTGACGCTGCGCCAACGCACAGTGTCAAAAACGCAGCTAATCCTGACTGTTTCCTGATAGTGGAAACATACCCTTAAAGTTTTCCCAATTTTTGGGACTGACTGACCTTCATTTCTTAAAGTAATGATGGCCACTCGTTTTTCTTTACTTAGCTGCTTTTTTCTTGCCATAATACAAATTCTAACAGTCTATTCAGTAGGACTATCAGCTGTGTATCCACCAGACTTCTGCACAACACAACAGATGGTCCCAACCCCATTTATAAGGCCAGAAATCCCACTTATTAAACCTGACAGGGCACACCTGTGAAGTGAAAACCATTTCCGGTGACTACCTCTTGAAGCTCATCAAGAGAATGCCAAGAGTGTGCAAAGCAGTCATCAAAGCAAAAGGTGGCTACTTTGAAGAACCTATAATATAAGACATATTTTCAGTTGTTTCACACTTTTTTGTTAAGTATATAATTCCACATGTGATAATTCATAGTTTTGATGCCTTCAGTGTGAATGTACAATTTTCATAGTCATGAAAATACAGAAATATCTTTAAATGAGGTGTGTCCAAACTTTTGGTCTGTACTGTACACACACATGTATATAAACACACTTCCCATATGGTACAGACCAGCCGATCTTCTCTTCAGTTCTTCTAAACTCATGCAGTTAAAGGACCTTTTGTGACATTTTAGTCACATGATCGAGATGTCACCAAAAAGTCCTTAAACAGTCATAATCTCAGAAATGCTGGGGGGCCCCTAAAAGAGTGGGGGCCCTGGGCAATTCGATAGTTTTCCCCCTTCCCCATAATGACAGACCTGACAGTAAGTTGGACTTATTTCTCAAGCATTCTCCATAAATCCTGTACGATCACGCTAGGGCTTATTTTAATGGTAGGTCTTATTTTTGTGGAAATCCGGTAGTATAAATCACGGTCTCCTATGAATACCCAGCCTGTGGTTTGGCTTTACAGACACACCAAGATGGCAGCTGACACCCTGTAATGTCAATGTCCCTGCAAGCTCTTGGCTTGCTCCGGTCGCTGCTGTCAGAGGCTGGAGCGTACTCCATACACCTCCCGAAATATAAGTCCTAACCATAGATCAGGATTGTGGCCCCTGCCCTAAAAACATAAAGGGACAGGAGGGAACTAGTAGAAGCGCTATGAGGTCTCACCTGGAGTCATGGCTCCTACAGATTCCACCCGCTGCCTGAAGGTGAGAAGCAAAGGCCTGGAGATGGCTGGCCGGGTCATCAGGAAGGTTAGGTGGTCTACCAGAGGGTCTCTGCTGTCCTCCTCACCCTGCAGGAGAGGATAGGTGTGAATGAGCTGGACACCGTCTACACTCGCGCCCGATGAGGGTCTCTACACCTACCGGCATCTCGCTCCTTCCTCGGCTCTTCACCATCACTCTCCCTCTTGATAAGACCCGCCCCTGCAGAGCCTCCCAGAGCCCACGGCAGACGCCCAGCATTACTGAGACCGCCTCATCCTGCAGGAAGATCTGCGCCTCTCCAGATCCGTCCTCCGCTTTCACCCTGAGGACAAGAACAAGGTAACCAGAGTTGTGCTCTCCATGTAAGAGGAGATCGGGGGTCGCTATCTGCTCACCGGGCTTTAGCTCTGAAGACCCCGGACTGGGAGGTGCAGGAGGGCGAGCGTTCACAGGCTCCCTGCAGGGCGAGAAGGGTAGGGAGAGTAACGACGGGGCCACGTGTACCAGGTGGGCACACAGGGGGATTACCTGCATGAATGTGCCGCCACACCGCGCGCAGTCCCACTGCAGCGTCACACTGAGGACACAGGTCACGGAGCACAGTGCACGCTGAGGAGTGGGGGTCCCTGTCAGATGCCTGAGCAGCATAAGGGGGGGCGCAGCAGCATCGTCACTGAAAGAGGACGAGACCCGTCAGCTAAGACCCTTCTAATGTGCATCGCGGTCAATGTATTCACCATATTTACAATATCTGCTGTCAGTGAATATAGAAATAAAATATTATTATTATTGTTACAGCTGAGGGGTTGTTACACTGCATCAGTGCAGGTAAAATGGAATGTGCTTGAGAGAACAACATTCCCATTCACTGACAGCCAGCGGAGGTCTGGAGAGAGAACGCCGGCGAGGAGACGGTTACATCTAACCGCTGTCAGTCACAGTCTACACAAAAGGGGAAAACTGCAGAAACTACTGTCAGCGTCATCCGACTCACACGATCTCCAATGGTGGGCTCACGACGCTCACAAGAGTGGTGGGCACGCTGCGGAGGTACACACTGCCGGACCTGATAAAGAGAGGCAAACGTCAGGAACTGCAGCCACACAGGTCACACTCAGAGCAGCCAACTCTGGAGTGCGAGACTAACCTGAGGAGCGCAGCTCTGGAGTATAACACAGGATCAGTAATGTAATGTATGTACACAGTGACTGCACCAGCAGAATAGTGAGCGCAGCTCTGGAGTATAATACAGGATGTAACTCAGGATATGTAATGTATGTACACAGTGACTGCACCAGCAGAATAGTGAGCGCAGCTCTGGGTATAATAAAGGATGTAACTCAGGATATGTAATGTATGTACACAGTGACTGCACCAGCAGAATAGTGAGTGCAGCTCTGGAGTATAATACAGGATGTAACTCAGGATCAGTAATGTAATGTATGTACACAGTGACTGCACCAGCAGAATAGTGAGTGCAGCTCTGGAATATAATACAGGATGTAACTCAGGATCAGTAATGCAATGTATGTACACAGTGACTGCACCAGCAGAATAGTGAGTGCAGCTCTGGAATATAATACAGGATGTAACTCAGGATCAGTAATGTAATATATGTACACAGTGACTGCACCAGCAGAATAGTGAGTGCAGCTCTGGGGTATAATAAAGGATGTAACTCAGGATCAGTAATGCAATGTATGTACACAGTGACTGCACCAGCAGAATAGTGAGCGCAGCTCTGGAGTATAATACAGGATGTAACTCAGGATCAGTAATGTAATGTAATGTAATGTATGTACACAGTGACTGCACCAGCAGAATAGTGAGTGCAGCTCTGGAGTATAATACAGGATGTAACTCAGGATCAGTAATGTAATGTATGTACACAGTGACTGCACCAGCAGAATAGTGAGTGCAGCTCTGGGGTATAATAAAGGATGTAACTCAGGATCAGTAATGCAATGTATGTACACAGTGACTGCACCAGCAGAATAGTGAGCGCAGCTCTGGAGTATAATACAGGATGTAACTCAGGATCAGTAATGCAATGTATGTACACAGTGACTGCACCAGCAGAATAGTGAGTGCAGCTCTGGAGTATAATACAGGATGTAACTCAGGATCAGTAATGCAATGTATGTACACAGTGACTGCACCAGCAGAATAGTGAGCGCAGCTCTGGGTATGATACAGGATGTAACTCAGGATCAGTAATGTAATGTATGTACACAGTGACTGCACCAGCAGAATAGTGAGCGCAGCTCTGGAGTATGATACAGGATGTAACTCAGGATCAGTAATGTAATGTATGTACACAGTGACTGCACCAGCAGAATAGTGAATGCAGCTCTGGGGTATAATACAGGATGTAACTCAGGATCAGTAATGTAATGTATGTACACAGTGACTGCACCAGCAGAATAGTGAGTGCAGCTCTGGGTATAATACAGGATGTAACTCAGGATCAGTAATGTAATGTATGTACACAGTGACTGCACCAGCAGAATAGTGAGTGCAGCTCTGGAGTATAATACAGGATGTAACTCAGGATCAGTAATGTAATGTATGTACACAGTGACTGCACCAGCAGAATAGTGAGCGCAGCTCTGGAGTATAATACAGGATGTAACTCAGGATCAGTAATGTAATGTATGTACACAGTGACTGCACCAGCAGAATAGTGAGTGCAGCTCTGGAGTATAATACAGGATGTAACTCAGGATCAGTAATGTAATGTATGTACACAGTGACTGCACCAGCAGAATAGTGAGCGCAGCTCTGGAGTATGATACAGGATGTAACTCAGGATCAGTAATGTAATGTATGTACACAGTGACTGCACCAGCAGAATAGTGAGTGCAGCTCTGGAGTATAATACAGGATGTAACTCAGGATCAGTAATGCAATGTATGTACACAGTGACTGCACCAGCAGAATAGTGAGTGCAGCTCTGAGTATAATAAAGGATGTAACTCAGGATCAGTAATGCAATGTATGTACACAGTGACTGCACCAGCAGAATAGTGAGTGCAGCTCTGGAGTATAATACAGGAGGTAACTCAGGATCAGTAATGTAATGTATGTACACAGTGACTGCACCAGCAGAATAGTGAGTGCAGCTCCTGAGTATAATACAGGATGTAACTCAGGATCAGTAATGTAATGTATGTACACAGTGACTGCACCAGCAGAATAGTGAGTGCAGCTCTGGAGTATAATACAGGATGTAACTCAGGATCAGTAATGTAATGTATGTACACAGTGATTGCACCAGCAGAATAGTGAGTGCAGCTCTGGGTATAATACAGGATTACCGTAACTCAGGATCAGTAATGTAATGTATGTACACAGTGACTGCACCAGCAGAATAGTGAGTGCAGCTCTGGAGTATAATACAGGATGTAACTCAGGATCAGTAATGTAATGTATGTACACAGTGACTGCACCAGCAGAATAGTGAGTGCAGCTCTGGAGTATAATACAGGATGTAACTCAGGATCAGTAATGTAATGTATGTACACAGTGACTGCACCAGCAGAATAGTGAGTGCAGCTCTGGAGTATAATACAGGATGTAACTCAGGATCAGTAATGTAATGTATGTACACAGTGACTGCACCAGCAGAATAGTGAGCGCAGCTCTGGAGTATAATACAGGATGTAACTCAGGATCAGTAATGTAATGTATGTACACAGTGACTGCACCAGCAGAATAGTGAGTGCAGCTCTGGGGTATAATACAGGATGTAACTCAGGTTCGGTAATGTAATGTATGTACACAGTGGTATTTTCATGCATTTCTCATACATACTTTACAGTCCTAGATATTGTGCTGAATAATAGGAGCCGATCTCATGTTACAATCTTTTGCAGTAAGGGGAGATCTGACAATACCTGGACACTTTCCTCTCCACTCCTTGCAGCACAACCGTGGCCCCCGGGAGAAGCCCCAGAGGGTAGGGGCCACCTGAGACATCCAGGTATACAGAGGCAGATGAATGGCTCTGGGGTTGCGTTAGGATCACTTTGATGGAGGCTCCAGGAGGCAGGAAGACGTCTGTGGCAGTAGATGGGCCGCCATGCTCACCATGGTTAGACGGCACTGCCCTCATGTGTGTATCGCACGTGGCACGGCTGGACACCACACCAGTCACAGTCAGCAGAGAACCGCTGGAGCTGGAAGAGACAGCACGAGTCTATGAGGATCAAACATGGAGGCTCAAACAAGCTCATGTCTGAGGAACAACTTACTTGTCCCTCAGCGCTTCTTCTATAGACAGGCCGTCAGCCGGACCTGGTGAGACCGTGGGGCCCTAAATACACAGACGGGACATATGAGCGGGTGCATGTAGAGAAGACCCAGCACAGAGAGGAAAAGACAGCAGATACGTCACCTCTACATCTTCTAGGGTCCAGTCCGCGTGGACCTGGAGACACCGAGGAGCACGGACGATCTCCCCCGTAGGAGCAGAGACACCATCAAATATCCCCGGGTCCTAATTAAATGAGCAAAAAATGAAAAGTGATCATCGGTAGGGCGGGAAGCACGCGGAAAGATGGCGGCGCTCACCATTACACCTGCTGCAGTCAGACGATACAAGCGGTCAGGTCGGAGGAAGTGGAACCAGCGGACAGACGAGGAGGAGAAGAGGAGAATCACCTACACAGACAGAATCAGTTACTCCGGGTCACTGACAGATAGTAGAGAATCACAGGACAACAGCTCCCCCCACTCGCACCTTGGAGCCACTTTTACCCGATCTTCTCGCATCTCCGTCCACCTTCTCCGGAGACGACTCTGTGATGTCCACCCATGAAACTGTAGCCCGGAACTGAAGTACCTTGTCATGGCCGTGTCTCATGTGCCTCCCCTCCAGGCTATCCACCACTAGGTGGCGCTGAGGCCAGGAGGTCTCCACTCTCGGTATTTTAACCGGAGGTTGATCACCGGATCCCAGAACTGGGCAGGAAGATGAGGAATGGAAGGAGTGCAGGACCGTCACATCTTGTGCGAGGAAAACGGCGTAAGTCCTGAGAAAGAAGACCGGGAGGTGAGAAGAAGGACCTCCGCACGTGCGTGGCACCTAGATGTGGGGAGACTCTTACTTGCTCCGTGGATCATCGTCAACGTCTTTAACCTTTATGTTTTCTGTCACTAATTGATAGTGACGAACCGCGAGGACACAGCCTAGAAAACAAAAGCCCACAACTATGATGGCAACCAATATCTAATTGTGCAGGGAGCTTAAAGGGGATTTATCACTTGTTGTAAATATGAAATTATTTTACCTAATGTAAATGCCGCTGTTCTGAATCCGGCGATGTTTTTCTTTTGTTCCTGCTCCTCTCCATTCCTGAGATATGGCCCTTTATTCTCTGGATGCAAATCTGGTCGTATTACTGAGTGGGTGTGACCGTAAGGAAACGCCCACAAATAGTTTAGAACTCCGCCCAGTTAGAGAACAAGACTAGATTTATATCCAGGGAAGAGGAGGCCATATCTCAGGAACGGAGAGGAGCAGGAACAAAAGAAAAGCATCGCCGGATTCAGGAGAACAGCGGCATTTACACCAGATAAAAATAATTACAGGTCTTCTTATAAGGGAGACTGAGTACAAGTGATCGCCTGATCGGTGACTCCCAACAGGTGGAGTCTGTGATCTTACATCATCGCTAATTTCTAGAAAACATAAGCCCTTTTAGCACTGTGCAGTCTCAGAGCAGTGTCAGAGGGGTTTACTTTCCCCTGCACAACGTTCGTTCTGGAAATCAATGCGATCACTAAGGGGCTCCCATTATATTCCTGAACTCGGATGGCTGCAGACATTGAAACCATGTTGTGTCTGTTTTCAGTACTGGTCAAACAAAAATGGGAAAAAGGGTCTTTGAGATCTGGACACTGGCACTGGCCGATGTCACCAAGAAGACCGATGGAGAGGTAACCGATGGGAGAGGTAACACCACGCCCGTACCGATCCAGGCGGTCGGAGGAGCCGGCAGGACCAAGCAGGTAAGAGAAGACGACTGATCCTTTAATAGCAGAGATCCTGAGGAAGAAGCCTGAAGAACCCCGAGGAGAACCTGAAGAGACATACGAGAGGGCGGGTAGGACATGTCGCCGTCAGCCCAACTTGTGAAGTCACGGCTTAAAGGGAAAGTCGCCTGAAGTACGGTTAGGTGGACGCCCAGTCCCACATTCCCCCCCTACTTAAAGGGACGCTCCGCTATTACATTCCCTCAGGTAAACGCTCTCATGCTCACGTGAGGAGGGGACAGATCTCCGGATCGCAGCGAGTAACGGGACCAGTGAAGGCGCCGATTTGACTCCTCTTCTCGCAGGTTCTGAGTGGAGCAGATCAAAGAGGGGACGAGAGCGAGAGGCGGGAGGCACCACGGCGGCGGCAGCGGAGAGTACTGAAGAGGAAGGAGGACATGCGATCAGCAGGTCAAGGACGCTCACCCTGACACCCTTATTAACCCTCGCATACCTGCCGCAGAGGACAGTCGTGTGGATCTGCCACCATCTCTTCCTGTAGATCCCTTTCTCGCCGGCCGCTGGGCCACACGGACACGGTGGGGAACAGGAGTTTCTCTGCCGGACCTTGGGCTCCGTCACTGAGTGGTCGGGTGACGCAGTTCCGTCTGACCAAACGTGGACACAATCTGAAAGCCAGAAAACCCCATGACGTTACTCCTGCCTGATCCCCCGGGGGTTATCAGGCCCCGCTGCGCCGCTCACTTCTCCTGCAGCTTGTGGATGACATGACACGTCCACAGGAACTCCGGCAGCCGCAGGCGGTAGCGGAACAGCAGGTGGAGGTAGAGGTTCCTGGACCCGGAGAACAAGGCGCACGGGGCGTCAAGACGGGAGAAGTCGCAGATTCGGACCCTGCTCCTGAGACAGCAGGAGAGGACGAGCGAGGGGAAGAGAGGGCTGGGACACTGCTGCAGGTGGGCGTCACAGACCTAAAAACCGGGACAGGAGCCATGAGCGGGGGAAGCGGGACGGCGGCTTACAACCCCTCACCCGTGCCCTCACCTCCACCCTGGCGCCAACTCTCAGTCCTCGCCCTCCGTTCTGCAGCTGGGTGTACGCCGTGCAGAGGAGCAACACCCCGTCCAGCTCATATAAGCCCGTGGAGGCATTCAACACCCGTGTGACGACCCCTGAAAGAGAGAACAGGAGTCACACCTCAACACGGAGGAGAGGAGCAGCCGCCGAGCACCGCTGATCTGTGCACACCGACTGAAGAACTCATCAGCGCTCACTAGAGACCGAAGACGGGTACTACATCAAGTAATATGAGGCTGGGCGCCATGGACAGCAACTCCCAGCATGTGCCACCCTCGCGCCTCACCTTGTAGGTTAACGTCTTGGATTCTTTACTTCGCTTTCTCGTCCCTCGCTCCCGGGGGCCACAATCGGACGCTTTGGTCTCACTTGGGTCCATCAGTTCTTCCGAATTCTCCATAACGGGAGTAAAGGAACAAGATGGAGAAAGTGGGGGGCGCAGGGCGAGGAGAGAAGAGGAGGTCACAGCGAACACCCGCCGAGGTGACCCCCGGAGAGACGACAAGGAAAGCGAGGTGACTTCATAGGTCTCATTGACCTCCAACACCCGAAACCAGAAGAGCTTGGAGGGAACCTGCCGAAAAGAGACAGAACGAAATGGAGGTGAAAGGAGACTCCTCCCCTGATACAAATGGGAGGAGTTATGAGTCTCCTCCCACTGCAGAGCGATACGGATAGGAGGAGCTAAGAGTCTCCGCCTCCTTCAGAGCAATAAAGATAGGAGGAGCTACGAGTCTCCGCCTTCTGCAGGGTGATACAGATAGGAGGAGCTATGAGTCTCCGCCTCCTTCAGAGCAATAAAGATAGGAGGAGCTATGAGTCTCCGCCTCCTTCAGAGCAATACAGATAGGAGGAGCTACGCGTCTCCTCCCCTGCAGGGTGATACTCACATGTACAATCACAGGTATGGATTGTTTTGCATCTTGAAGGAAGAAGAAGAAGAAGGTTTTGCTCCGGATGGTGACCAGTGACGAGATGGACAACAGGTGACCGGTTACTGACACTCGGGCTCCACGGGGATGACGGCTGCAGAGGGAGAAAGACAGAAGTCATTTGAGCCATGCGGATACGAAGAGGATGGATACAGGAAATATAATGGGGAGAGAAGCTGCAGGAGGCGAAGAGGAGAGAAGCTGCAGGAGGAGAAGAGGAGAGAAGCTGCAGGAGGAGAAGAGGAGAGAAGCTGCAGGAGGAGCAGAGGAGAGAAGCTGCAGGAGGAGAAGAGGAGAGAAGCTGCAGGAGGAGAAGAGGAGAGAAGCTGCAGGAGGAGCAGAGGAGAAGCTGAGGAGCAGAGCAGGAGGAGCAGAGGAGAGAAGCTGCAGGAGGAGCAGAGGAGAGAAGCTGCAGGAGGAGAAGAGGAGAGAAGCTGAAGGAGGAGCAGAGGAGAGAAGCTGCAGGAGGAGCAGAGGAGAGAAGCTGCAGGAGGAGAAGAGTAGAGAAGCTGCAGGAGGAGCAGAGGAGAGAAGCTGCAGGAGGAGCAGAGGAGAGAAGCTGCAGGAGGAGCAGAGGAGAGAAGCTGCAGGAGGAGCAGAGCAGAGAAGCTGCAGGAGGAGAAGAGAAGCTGCAGGAGGATAGAAGGAGAGGAGAGAAGCTGCAGAAGAAAAGAGGAGAGAAGCTGCAGGAGGAGCAGAGGAGAGAAGCTGCAGGAGGAGAAGAGGAGAGAAGCTGCAGGAGGAGCAGAGGAGAGAAGCTGCAGGAGGAGAAGAGGAGAGAAGCTGCAGGAGGAGCAGAGGAGAGAAGCTGAGGAGCAGAGGAGAGAAGCTGAAGGAGGAGCAGAGGAGAGAAGCTGCAGGAGGAGCAGAGGAGAGAAGCTGCAGGAGGAGCAGAGGAGAGAAGCTGCAGGAGGAGAAGAGGAGAGAAGCTGCAGGAGGAGCAGAGAGAGAAGCTGCAGGAGGAGCAGAGAGAGAAGCTGAGGAGGAGCAGAGGAGAGAAGCGAGGAAGAGCAGAGGAGAGAAGCGGCAGGAAGAGAGCCGGGAGAGAGAGAAAGCTGCAGGAGGAGCAGAGGAGAGAAGCTGCAGGAGGAGCAGAGGAGAGAAGCTGCAGGAGGAGAAGAGGAGAGAAGCTGCAGGAGGAGCAGAGGAGAGAAGCTGCAGGAGGAGAAGAGGAGAGAAGCTGCAGGAGGTGAAGAGGACAGAAGCTGCAGGAGGAGCAGAGGAGAGAAGCTGCAGGAGGAGAAGAGGAGAGAAGCTGCAGGAGGAGCAGAGGAGAGAAGCTGAGGAGCAGAGGAGAGAAGCTGAAAGAGGAGCAGAGGAGAGAAGCTGCAGGAGGAGCAGAGGAGAGAAGCTGCAGGAGGAGCAGAGGAGAGAAGCTGCAGGAGGAGAAGAGGAGAGAAGCTGCAGGAGGAGCAGAGGAGAGAAGCTGCAGGAGGAGAAGAGGAGAGAAGCTGCAGGAGGAGAAGAGTAGAGAAGCTGCAGGAGGAGCAGAGGAGAGAAGCTGCAGGAGGAGCAGAGGAGAGAAGCTGCAGGAGGAGCAGAGCAGAGAAGCTGCAGGAGAAGAGAAAGCTGCAGGAGGATAGAAGGAGAGGAGAGAAGCTGCAGGAGGATAGAAGGAGAGGAGAGAAGCTGCAGGAAGAAAAGAGGAGAGAAGCTGCAGGATGAGAAGAGGAGATAAGCTGCAGGATGTCAGTAGGAGAGATTCATTACCTGTCACCTAGAAGCAGAAATGCAGACTCAGGAGAGATAGATGAGAAGTCTACTGGGACTTTTGTTGGGACCTCGGGACGGATAACAGGGGTCGGGGGGGACAGGACCTCCACGTAGCCTCCTGTTTGATGCGTTGGGATAAAAGTCCAGCAGGGGAAGAAGTGCAGCGAGCCCAGACAGGAGCAATCAAACTGAGATATCTGTAGAGAAACAATGATTGACAATGTATCACGGCTGAGGAGTGGCGCCCTCTCGTGGTGTTCTCAGGCACTGCAGGGTTATGGCTCCCATGTGAAGTCTGTGGCATTTCACCTCACATGGCACACAGCCGCTGGCATCTTGGATGTACAGGTTCCCATCAGTGGACTGGTCTGTGATGTACCCCACCAGGAGGAGACGTGCCCGCGGCAGTATGGTGGGGGGTGCACCGCCTGATCCGGTCCCACGCCTCAACCCCTCACGGCTCCATTGCTGGAACTGCTCAGTGTCCCAGCCCAGGAGGGAGACGCAGGGAGAGCGCTGAAGGGCAAGAAGCTGCGAGATCGGGGTGAAACTGCAAGAGGAGAAAAGAAATAAAGTCACAAAGGCGAAACCCATCACTACACACTGACCCCTACAGGACAGGCAGAGAACTGCTACACACAGAGCTCCTGCAGGAGAGTTACTGGGGACGCTGCACCTTCGGGGTTGTTTCGGGGGACGCAGCGCCTCCGGGGACCCTGGGGGGATGCCGTTCTTCTGGGGACGGCGCACCTCCAGGAACGCTGCAGGGGAAATCGCTCCTCTAGGGACACTGAGAGGGACGTCACTGCTCTGTGCACAGATACCAGGGACTGCGCACCTCCGCCGGGGACTTCTACAATCATACCAGTAGCTCACCGGCAGTCGGGGCTCCGCGCCTCGGGGACTCTAGGACCGTACCTGTAGCTCACCGGCGGTTGGGGGCTCCACGCCTCGGGGACAGATACCGGGGACTCTAGGATCGTACCTGTAGCTCACCGGCAGTCGGGGGCTCCGCGCCACGGGGACAGATACCGGGGACTCTAGGATCGTACCTGTAGCTCACCGGCAGTCGGGGGCTCCGCGCCTCGGGGACAGATACCGGGGACACTAGGACCGTACCTGTAGCTCACCGGCAGTCAGGGGCTCCGCGCCTCGGGGACAGATACCGGGGACTCTAGGTCCGTACCTGTAGCTCACCGGCAGTCGGGGGTTCCGCATCTCAGTGACAGATACCGGAGACTAGGATTGTACCTGTAGCTCACCGCAGTCGGGGCTCCGCGCCTCGGGGACAGACACCGGGGACTCTAGGTCCGTACCTGTAGCTCACCGGCAGTCAGGGCTCCGCACCTCAGTGACAGATACCGGGGACTCTAGGTCCGTACCTGTAGCTGACCGGCAGTCGGGGGCTCCGCGCCTCATGACAGATACCGGGGACTCTAGGTCCGTACCTGTAGCTCACCGGCAGTCGGGGGCTCCGCGCCTCGGGATAGATACCGGGGACTCTAGGTCCGTACCTGTAGCTCACCGGCAGTCGGGGGCTCCGCGCCTCGGACAGACACCGGGACTCTAGGTCCGTACCTGTAGCTCACCGGCAGTCGGGGGCTCCGCACCTCAGTGACAGATACCGGGGACTCTAGAACCGTACCTGTAGCTCACCGGCAGTCGGGGGCTCCGCGCCTCGGGGACAGATACCGGGGACTCTAGGTCCGTACCTGTAGCTCACCGGCAGTCGGGGGCTCCGCGCCTCGGGGACGCTAGGACCGTACCTGTAGCTCACCGGCAGTCTGGGGCTCCGCGCCTCGGGGACAGATACCGGGGACTCTAGGACCGTACCTGTAGCTCACCGGCAGTCGGGGGCTCCGCACCTCAGTGACAGATACCGGGACTCTAGAACCGTACCTACAGCTGACCGGCAGTCGGGGGCTCCGCGCCTCGGGGACAGATACCGGGGACTCTAGGTCCGTACCTGTAGCTCACCGGCAGTCGGGGGCTCCGCACCTCAGTGACAGATACCGGGGACTCTAGGTCCGTACCTGTAGCTCACCGGCAGTCGGGGGCTCCGCACCTCAGTGACAGATACCGGGGACTCTAGAACCGTACCTGTAGCTCACCGGCAGTCGGGGGCTCCGCGCCTCGGGGACAGATACCGGGGACTCTAGGTCCGTACCTGTAGCTCACCGGCAGTCGGGGGCTCCGCACCTCAGTGACAGATACCGGGGACTCTAGAACCGTACCTGTAGCTGACCGGCAGTCGGGGCTCCGCGCCTCAGTGACAGATACCGGGGACTCTAGGTCCGTACCTGTAGCTCACCGGCAGTCGGGGGCTCCGCGCCTCGGGGACAGATACCGGGGACTCTAGGTCCGTATCTGTAGCTCACCGGCAGTCGGGGGCTCCGCGCCTCGGGGACGCTAGGACCGTACCTGTAGCTCACCGGCAGTCTGGGGCTCCGCGCCTCGGGGACAGATACCGGGGACTCTAGGTCCGTACCTGTAGCTGACCGGCAGTCGGGGGCTCCGCGCCTCGGGGACAGATACCGGGGACTCTAGACCGTACCTGTAGCTGACCGGCAGTCGGGGGCTCTGCGCCTCGGGGACAGATACCGGGGACTCTAGGTCCGTACCTGTAGCTCACCGGCAGTCGGGGGCTCCGCGCCTCGGGGACAGATACCGGGGACTCTAGGACCGTACCTGTAGCTCACCGGCAGTCGGGGGCTCCGCGCCTCGGGACAGATACCAGGGACTCTAGGTCCGTACCTGTAGCTCACCGGCAGTCGGGGCTCCACGCCTCGGGGACAGATACCGGGGACTCTAGGTCCGTACCTGTAGCTCACCGGCAGTCGGGGGCTCCGCGCCTCGGGGACAGATACCGGGGACTCTAGACCGTACCTGTAGCTGACCGGCAGTCGGGGGCTCTGCGCCTCGGGACAGATACCGGGGACTCTAGGACCGTACCTGTAGCTCACCGGCAGTCGGGGGCTCTGCGCCTCGGGGACAGATACCGGGGACTCTAGCTCCGTACCTGTAGCTCACCGGCAGTCGGGGGCTCCGCGCCTCGGGGACGCTAGGACCGTACCTGTAGCTCACCGGCAGTCTGGGGCTCCGCGCCTCGGGGACAGATACCGGGGACTCTAGGACCGTACCTGTAGCTGACCGGCAGTCGGGGGCTCCGCGCCTCGGGGACAGATACCGGGGACTCTAGGTCCGTACCTGTAGCTCACCGGCAGTCGGGGGCTCCGCGCCTCGGGGACAGATACCGGGGACTCTAGGTCCGTACCTGTAGCTCACCGGCAGTCGGGGGCTCCGCACCTCAGTGACAGATACCGGGGACTCTAGGACCGTACCTGTAGCTGACCGGCAGTCGGGGGCTCTGCGCCTCGGGGACAGATACCGGGGACTCTAGGCCGTACCTGTAGCTGACCGGCAGTCGGGGGCTCTGCGCCTCGGGGACAGATACCGGGGACTCTAGGACCGTACCTGTAGCTCACCGGCAGTCGGGGGCTCCGCGCCTCGGGACAGATACCGGGGACTCTAGGACCGTACCTGTAGCTGACCGGCAGTCGGGGCTCCGCGCCTCGGGGACAGATACCGGGGACTCTAGGTCCGTACCTGTAGCTCACCGGCAGTCGGGGGCTCTGCGCCTCGGGGACAGATACCGGGACTCTAGGTCCGTACCTGTAGCTCACCGGCAGTCGGGGGCTCCGCGCCTCGGGACAGATACCGGGGACTCTAGGTCCGTACCTGTCGCTCACCGGCAGTCGGGGGCTCCGCGCCTCGGGACAGATACCGGGGACTCTAGGTCCGTACCTGTAGCTCACCGGCAGTCGGGGGCTCTGCGCCTCAGTGACAGATACCGGGGACTCTAGGTCCGTACCTGTAGCTCACCGGCAGTCGGGGGCTCCGCGCCTCGGGGACAGATACCGGGGACTCTAGGACCGTACCTGTAGCTCACCGGCAGTCGGGGCTCCGCGCCTCAGTGACAGATACCGGGGACTCTAGGTCCGTACCTGTAGCTCACCGGCAGTCGGGGGCTCCGCGCCTCGGGGACAGATACCGGGACTCTAGGTCCGTACCTGTAGCTCACCGGCAGTCGGGGGCTCCGCGCCTCAGTGACAGATACCGGGGACTCTAGGTCCGTACCTGTAGCTCACCGGCAGTCGGGGCTCTGCGCCTCAGTGACAGATACCGGGGACTCTAGGTCCGTACCTGTAGCTCACCGGCAGTCGGGGCTCCGCGCCTCGGGGACAGATACCGGGGACTCTAGGACCGTACCTGTAGCTCACCGGCAGTCGGGGGCTCCGCGCCTCAGTGACAGATACCGGGGACTCTAGGTCCGTACCTGTAGCTCACCGGCAGTCGGGGGCTCCGCGCCTCGGGGACAGATACCGGGGACTCTAGGTCCGTACCTGTAGCTCACCGGCAGTCGGGGGCTCCGCGCCTCAGTGACAGATACCGGGGACTCTAGGTCCGTACCTGTAGCTCACCGGCAGTCGGGGGCTCTGCGCCTCAGTGACAGATACCGGGGACTCTAGGTCCGTACCTGTAGCTCACCGGCAGTCGGGGGCTCCTGCGCCTCAGTGACAGATACCGGGGACTCTAGGTCCGTACCTGTAGCTCACCGGCAGTCGGGGGCTCCGCGCCTCGGGGACAGATACCGGGGACTCTAGGACCGTACCTGTAGCTCACCGGCAGTCGGGGGCTCCGCGCCTCGGGGACAGATACCGGGGACTCTAGGTCCGTACCTGTAGCTCACCGGCAGTCGGGGGCTCTGCGCCTCAGTGACAGATACCGGGGACTCTAGGTCTGTACCTGTAGCTCACCGGCAGTCGGGGGCTCCGCGCCTCGGGGACAGATACCGGGGACTCTAGGACCGTACCTGTAGCTCACCGGCAGTCGGGGGCTCCGCGCCCGCACACATGGGATCAGCCCCTTCCCTTCTTCTCCCGCTCTCAGCTGCTCCTGGATGTGTTTTTGTGCCGCCTGCAGCCAGGAGGTTTCCTGCAACCAGAAAAAGAGTCAGGACCTGTTGACAACCAGCATCTCCTCCCATCACAGCCCGACACCCACCTGAGAGCTCGGAATCTCCATGGCAACCAGACACTTTCCTTCCCCAACTTCACTTCATGCTTTACAAACTTCAGGAAGTTCTGGCAAAAAAATCCCGGAAGTGACGACATCCACAGGCATCACTCACTGGCGGAAGTGCTCGTCTGTGGCAACGTTGCCATCAAGCGGTAAAAAATGTGAACTGCGTCCCCTGCTGGGTCAGTATAGTAGTAACTTGGGAACGCTCGCCACCTAGTGTCCAGATATGTAAACTACAACTATTTTACTATGCACTGAAAAGATAAAGGAATCTCGCCACCTAGTGTTGAGAAGTTTGAGTGACATTTGCATACCAATTGCAATGAAACCTTATCGCCACCTGGTGTCCAAACTACGCAATTACACCCATGAAGACATACTCTGCTGCCACCTGGTGATCAAAATGTGAAGTGCACCCAGTTCACAGAACCTCGAAAACATTAAAGCGCAGAAGAAATGGCGCTCAGAATAGGCAAAGAGTGAAATTCTGTGGACTTTCAGCAGCTCAGGCCCAGCAGATCTGCTTCCTATGACTTTCATGGCGGGACTGTAGAGGTTTATATGTTACCACCTGAGATAAACCGAGAATCTACTGCTCTTTCTGCATTTACTATAAGGAGGAATAAAAATAATGGAAATTAGAAAAAAAATCCAGAAATTAGTAATAATGTGTCTGACTGCAGCACTGTGAGCCTCCTGTGACGGTCCCGTCAGCACAGGTAGCGTGGCCGAGCGGTCTAAGGCGCTGGATTAAGGCTCCAGTCTCTTCGGGGGCGTGGGTTCGAATCCCACCGCTGCCAGGAAGCTTTTTATTCTCGCAAACTTCCATTTAATTCAGTGATTCCTGTGTGAACAAGTCATTTCCGGACCCTGAATCGTCCCTTCTATTTATTTACGTTTTTATTTACTTTTCAGCTGTGATGTAAACAGGAAAAATATATTTTTTATGTAATATAAGTTTCTCCCGAATATTAGCGTTGTGTTATCATGGTGCAATCAATATTTCATTATTATATTATTAAAAACAAAAAGTAAGGGCTCGTCCGGATTTGAACCCGGGACCTCTCGCACCCAAAGCGAGAATCATACCCCTAGACCAACGAGCCAGCTGCAGAGTCTTACCATAACGATTTAACATGGCTGCAGTCTCCGCACTCTGGAGCCCCTGGTCTGATGCACTATGAGGGGCGCAGCTTGGAGTGCAGCTCCAGAGGGCAAAACATCTGAGTCACCCCCAACTGTGGACGCCGCCTGTCACCTTCCTCCGGCCGCAGGCATTCAGCACAGTGCCGGCCGGGGCGGGGTGCTCGGGAGCAGTCACTGACATCGCTCAGCGCTCTCTGCCTGCGCTCTGGCTGTCGCTACTTTCCCGCACCAGGACCAGAGCAGAGGAGCTGTAGTCAGCTGTCTCCGGCGCACGCAGAGGACTTCGGATGTCATTGTCTGAGGATTCAGTGACGTCACTGTGCCATCCAGCGCCCACTACTGCACCAGATGGAAGAGGAGACTGATCGCACTGGACAGGTGGTCGGGATTTTAGGGGAGTATCAGATTTTTTAATTTTTATTCTATTATTTTGGCTAATTAATGGAGGCTATTATACAGAGGGCCTGTGGGGACATGGGTATAGGGACATAAGAGGGGCTGGCTATAGGGACATAAGAGGGGCTGGCTATGGGAACATAAGAGGGGCTGGCTATGGGGACATGAGAGGGGCTGGCTATGAGGGCATAAGAGGGGCTGGCTATGGTGACATAAGAGGGGCTGGCCATGGGGGCATAAAGGGCTGGCTATGGTGATATAAGAGGGGCTGGCTATGGGGATATTAGAGGGGCTGGCTATGGGGACATAAGAGGGGCTGGCTTTGGGGGCATAATAGGGGCAGGCTATGGAGACATAAGAGGGGCTGGCTATGGGGACATTAGTGGGGCTGGCTATGGGGGAATAAGAGGGGCTGGCTATGGGGACATAAGAGGGTCTGGCTGTGGGGACATAAGAGTGGCTGGCTATGGGGACATTAGTGGGGCTGGCTATGGGGACATAAGGGGCTGGCTATGGGGATATAAGAGGGCTAGCTATGAGGACACAGTGGAGTTGGCTATGGGGACACAAAGAGGGACTGGCTATAGGAACATCAGAGGGCTCTAATCCTGGTGAGTCAGTGGAAGGGTGAGACGCTGTAATTTGCACCATCTTGGGGTATTTGCTGGGACTGTTCTATATGCTATTTTGTGTTTGTGGTTCAATAAATTATTGCCACACTTACCCTCACCCTGTGATGTCTGAGCAGTGTTCTGCCCACGGGGAGAGAGAGGAGATGTTCAGTGGGATGAGCCCTGGTCCATGCAGTCTTTCTAAAAACAGCCGGGCCAGTGGATGAGAGCACCCACTCACCCTGTGTCTCCACAGGCTGGCTATGGGGATAATAGGGGTTGGCTATGGGGATGTTACGTGGTAGTCAATGGGAAGGCACTCGTCTTCAGCACCCGACACATTACATGAAAGTGTGGCTCCTGCTGAGTGTGTGGACTTGTGTTGTGAGGGCCATAAGCATTGTGGGTACAAAGTCTTATGGATGTTTCCTTTGCAGTATGAAGCATTATTCCACACACTATCCTTCCTCAGTAGCTTACTCCAGGGCTTTCTAGGCACACTGTTTCTCCCTACTTCATAAAAACCCAGCTTTAATGCTACAGTCCTGATTCACAATTCTCTTTTACTTGCTCAGCTGTTCCGCATCCTCTTTCTTCCACTAGTGGCACTCTGGATCTCACACGATTCATATTATACTTACATTACTGTTCACAAGACATGAAATATACAAAAGACACAAGACATTATTCACAATACACATCGTTGACGTAAATGATGTCTTCAGGAGTAGGAAAGTGAGACAGCGGTCCACCATCCTTACATTCCTCCCCTCTTTAACAATGGTCGTCCTCGACCATTCAGACACCTGGAAGACACCAATACACATCGCAGAAGACAAATATAAACATCAGCCTCTCTTTCGGAAGGCAAGTGGCGAAGATGTCACCATAACCACCATCAGAACAGGAATACGAGACCAGAACTACCATTAGTATCAGAATCACAATCAGTTTGTTGCAAACTGTATTTGTGGCATGACGGAAATAAAAACCATCATAGGTATCCCTTTATAATGGGGTCTGTTTAGCTTCCATTGGGGTATCTGTCAAATGCTGCACACCTTAACTTAAGCCAAATGGCCCCCATTATAGTTAAGTAATATTAGTTTCCATGACTGTTCATTGGTTTGATATTTATAATATAGTATGTCAGGGATGAATATTGCTATTTTTCCCTGATATCGTGTAAATGGTCAGCAAGCAATGGATGATTCCATATCTATGAAAAATCAGTCCCCGCTGAGCCTCTCCTCTAAAGTACACCATTTTTTTAACTTTTGCTGGAATTTTTGAATGAAGCAGGCATCAATTATTAGTAGATGTGGTTGTCTGAGCTTGTTACTTGACCCATCAAAGAGGGAGGGTGTGTGTTAGGGTCCTGTTAGCTTAATCTCAGGCCAATTCCAATTCCTTTACATGGGGCTGAGGGTTCATGTTGGGGGGGTGCGCCATTGACTTCATCTGCATAGGGCACCAAAGTACCTTGTTTCGGCACTAACAATGATTACAACTATGTGGCGCCCCCTATTAGTGAGTATAGGGGAACCTCAGCAGATAATAATGCTGTTACTGATAATAAATCTCTACACAAAGACCAACATTGATATTACCGCCATATGGAGACATATATATTGATAGAGATCAGACCTGCATATAAAATATTACAGCACAGTTATAGATGGTGACTTACAGCTGATGTTCTTTCTGATGGAGTCATTCACTTTTAATGTGTCTTAAGTGCCTGTTATCATTCAATGTCCTTTGAGTCATCCATGTACAATACATCTCCCCTATACACAGTATCAAGGGCCCACGCTCCCCTATAAACAGTATGATGGACCCACAGCTCCCCTATTCACAGTATGATGAGTCCACTGCTCCCATATACACAGTACAATTCCCCACAGCTCCTCTATACACAGTAGGATGAGTCCACAGCTCCCCTATACACAGTATGATGAGTCCACAACTCCCCTATATACAGAATGACGAGTTTACAGCTCCCTATACAAAGTATGATGACTCCACAGATCCCCTATAAATAGTATGATGGACCCCAAAAACTCCCCTATAAACAGTATGATGGACCCACAGCTCCTTTATACACAGTATGATGGACCCACAGCTCCTCTTTACACAGTATGATGAGTCCACATCTCTATGCACAGTAAGATGAAAGCACAGCTCCTCTATATACAGTATGGTGAGTCTACAGCTCCCCTATAAACAGTATGATTGACCCACAGCTCCTCTATACACCGTATGATGAGTCAACAGTTACTCTATACACAGTATGATGAGTCCACAGCTCCCCTATACACAGTATGATGAGTCCACAGCTCCCCTATACACAGTATGATGAGTCCACAGCTCCTCTATATACAGTATGATGAGTGCACAGCTCCTCTACATACAGTATGATGTCCCCACAGCTCCCATATACACAGTATGATGGGCCCACAGCTCCTCTATACACAGTATGATGGGCCCACAGCTCCTCTATACACAGTATGATGTCCCGACAGCTCCCCTATACACAGTGTGATGGGCCCACAGCTCCTCTATACACAGTATGATGAGTCCACAGCTCCTCTATATACAGTATGATGAGTCCACAGCTCCCTATACACAGTATGATGGACCCACAGCTGCCCTATACACAGTATGATGGGCCCACAGCTCCTTTATATACAGTATGTTGAGTGCACAGCTCCTCTATACACAGTATGATGGCCCCCAGCTCCTCTATACACAGTATGATAGACCTACATTTCATATATACACAGTATGATGGGCCCACAGCTCCCCTGTACACAGTATGATGTCCCCACAGCTCCCCTATACACAGTATGATGAGTCCACAGCTCCCCTATACACAGTATGATGTCCCCACAGCTCCCCTATACACAGTATAATGAGTCTACAGCTCCCCTATACACAGTATGATGTCCCCACAGCTCCCCTATACACAGTATGATGGGCCCACAGCTCCTCTATACACAGTATGATAGGCCCACAGCTCCCCTATATACAGTATGATGAGTCCACAGCCCCTCTACACAGTATGATGAGTCCACAACTCCCCTATACACAGTATGATGAGTCCACAGATCCAATATAAACAGTATGATGTCCCCACAGCTCCCCTATACACGTATGATGAGTCTACAGCTCCCCTATACACAGTATGATGAGTCCACAGATCCAATATAAACAGTATGATGTCCCCACAGCTCCCTATACACAGTTGATGAGTCCACAACTCCCCTATACACAGTATGATGAGTCCACAGATCCAATATAAGCAGTATGATGTCCCCACAGCTCCCCTATACACAGTATGATGAGTCCACAGCTCCCTATACACAGTATGATGTCCCCACAGCTCCCCTATACACAGTATGATGTCCCCACAGCTCCTTTATACACAGTTGATGGGTCCACAGCTCCCCTATACACAGTATAATGAGTCCACAGCTCCCTATACACAGTATGATGTCCCCACAGCTCCCTTATTACACAGTATGATGTCCCCACAGCTCCCCTAACACAGTATGATGTCCCCACAGCTCTCCTATTACACAGTATGATGAGTCCACAGCCCCTCTACACAGTATGATGGCCCCACAGCTCCCTATACACAGTATGATGTCCCACAGCTCCTTATACACAGTATGTTGTCCCACAGCTCCCTATACACAGTATGATGTCCCACAGCTCCCTATACACAGTATGATGTCACAACAGCTCCCCTATACACAGTATGATGTCCCCACGCTCCCCTATACACAGTATGATGTCACCACAGCTCCCCTATACACAGTTATGATGTCCCACAGCTCCCCTATACACAGTATGATGTCACCACAGCTCCCCTATACACAGTATGATGTCCCCACAGCTCCCTATACACAGTATGATGTCCCCACAGCTCCCCTATACACAGTATGATGAGTCCACAGCCCCCTTACACAGTATGATGGCCCACAGCTCCCTATACACAGTATGATGTCCCACAGCTCCCTTATACACAGTATGATGTCCCACAGCTCCTCTATACACAGTATGATGTCACCACAGCTCCCTCTACACAGTATGATGAGTCCACAGATCCCTTGTAAACAGTATGATGGACCCACAGCTCCTCTATACACAGTAAGATAAATTCACAGCTTTTACCGAGCATGCATGTGTTTTAACAGGAATGTTGAAGTAACCGCCTATCCTTAATCCTTCCTTAAAATGTCATCTGGAGAGACAAGGGAGCCCGCGCCAGTCTTACTGCAATCAAAAGGTTATTCTTATATGGAAGATGCAATCTACAAGAGAAGAAAAGGAAAAAATACAAAAAGCAGAACTATCCCTTTACGGAAAATGTTACAATGAGGCAGAATCTTGACACTTGATCTTCATGTCTCTGTCCACATAGTTACCATCAGCCGCTCCCATGACATTTTCCCACGGATGGGACTTTCTAGTGTTGTGAAAACGCTTTAATGTCAGTGTTCGTCAGAGCAGAGGAAGGCGTCCAGGAGGCGACACAAAGATATACCAGAAAGGTCTGTATGCGTGGAGAACATGTCTGCAGATCCGTCCTAATAAAACATGGCGCAATGTACAGAACTGTGCTGAAGGTTAGGCAGGAAAAAATGCTGCAAAGTCAGAAAGTCAAAAACCCGAAGTGTCAATAGTTTATTTTTGATAAATTAACAAAATGCAAAATGAACGAGCAAAATAAAAATGTAAATCACACCAGTGTCGGGTTTGACCACCCTTCGCCTCCATCATCGTATCTGGTGACGCCTGTCACCTCCATTCATCAGTATCTGGTGACCACCCTTCGCCTCCATCATCAGTATCTGGTGACCTCCTGTCACCTCCATCATCAGTATCTGGTGACCGTCCGTCACCTCCATTATCAGTATCTGATGACCTCCGTCTCTTCCATCATCAGTATCTGGTGACCGCCCGTCAACCTCCATTATCAGTATTGGTGACGCCCATCTCCTCCATCATCAGAATCTGGTGACCGCCGTCACCCCCTTTCATCAGTATCTGGTGACCGTCCGTCTCTTCCATCATCAGTATCTGGTGACGCTGTCACCTCCATTATCAGTATCTGGTGACCGCCTGTTGCCTCCATCATCAGTTTCTGGTGATGCCTGTCGCCTCTATCATCAGTATCTGGTGACCTCCGTCGCCTCCATCTCAGTATCTGGTGACCACACGTCGCCTCCATCATCAGTATCTGGTGCCGCCGTCGCCTCTATCATCAGTATCTGGTGACCGTCCGTCTCTTCCATCATCAGTATCTGGTGCCCGCCCGTCACCCATTATCAGTATCTGGGGGACCACCTGTTGCCTCCATCATCAGTTCTGGTGACCGTCCTCCTTCCATCATCAGAATTGGTGACCGCCTGTCTCCTCCATCACCAGTATCTAATGACTGCTCGTTTCCTCCATTACCAGTATTGGTGCCCGCCCGTCGCTTCATCATCAGTAACTGGTGACTGCCCGTTGCCTCCATCACCAGTATCTGGTGACCGCCCATCTCCTCCATGATCCGTATCTGGTAAACGCCGTCGCCTCCATCATCCGTTTCTGGTGACCGCCCGTCGCCTTCATCATCAGTATCTGGTGACTGCCCGTCGCCTCCATCATCCGTATCTGGTGACGCCCGTCACCTTCATCTCAGTATTGGTGACTGCCGTCGCCTCCATCATCCGTATCTGGTGACCGCCCGTCACCTTCATCATCAGTATCTGGTGACTGCCCGTCGCCTCCATCATCAGTATCTGGTGACCATCCATCTCCTCATTCATCCGTATTGGTGACCGCTCGTTGCCTCTTTCACTCTTCACTGTGGGGCCCAGTGACCGGTGTTATATGCGAGGGTCGCTATGTGTCCCCAGGATGCGCATAGAAGGTATTAAGGCTGCTGGAGTGCATTGCAGTCAAGATATAGCTGTGATTGCAGTGTAAAATAAAAGTAAGTGTGATCTTGGACAAGCTATTTTCCCAAGGCAGATTTAGGAAAACCCGGCATGGGCTTTTATTTTTGGAGCCATCTACAAGATGGTAGTGGGGCAGGTCACTTCCTCCAGGCCGGGTCTTACAAGTGGCTCATAGCCACAGATTCCATTTTAAAAAACCCTGCAGCGAGGGTCGGATGTGTGAGTCTTGGTTTGCAAATTTCAGAGCATTTGGCGCTGCAAAGGTCAGCTGGTGTGAAGTAACTCGGAGTCAAGCAAGCCAAAAGGCCTGGCCCCCTCAGCGTAGCACGTTGGTGCAGTCGGCCATCGCAATCGGTCTCGGATACGGACTGTCTTGATTCCCGGCTGAGATCTGGAGGATTACCGTGTGCTGTTTACTTTGTGAGTTTCTGGACTTTAAAACAAGTTTGGTTTGAACATGTCTGTCATACTGCACCAACCCCGCTGCACTACAGTACTTATCACTTGCACACAGGTTTTGAAGGAACTGGTGATGTATTTGTGTCGACCCGCCACCACAATTGTGGATTACCAGGGCAATGGGGTACTCAGAGCCGAGCCCATGGAAGTCTATGGGGGTTTTGTCACAGGTAGCTGTGGCTCGGTCTTGGGCCCGGGCGGTCTGGCGTATGTTGGGGATATATTTACTGGGGATTGATTTATGTACAGTTCGTGACGCCACCTGTAGTATTCTGGTAATATGTACCAGCGCTGCTGTAGATCTCTGAGGGGATGGTGAGGCAGCTAGATGTGGGTCCCCTACAGGTGGGGACTGGTCCCTCAAAAGTCTATGGGATTTTTGTGAAGTCGGGTGCGGATTAAGAACACAGTCTCTCACGGTCGGTCTTTCCTACCTTTACTTGTTAAGATGGTTCAAGCAGGTCCCAGGGAGGCTGATCCAAGGAGGATGTATTTCGAGATAGCAGCTGGGCAAGTTAGGGGCCTCCTTTACTTCAATATGACGAGTTCAACTAGCATGAAGCGTAGTTCCCTCCAATAAATCTGGTTCTTCTACCACATGCATGAAGCTATGGTGATGCTTCGGTCCCAGTAACCGGTTAACAGTGCAGGACTTCCAATCCTAAAGCACTCACAATATCTACACTGTGCCTTTCGCCTTGCCGTGCTGGTGCATAAGCATCCCTCATTCACAGATATATATATCAGTCAGTTCCTTCTTAGTTCCTTCCAGAGCTTGCTAGCAGAATTCCAGTAATACTTTTAGGCAGGAGCGTCTCTGAACCTCTACGTCCTTAGACAGGCGTCTGAATTATCTGCAGCTCACTCCTCTCTCTGCACAGACTTCTCGCTGATGACTGTCTCTCAGACAACTGAATGACTGAAGGAGGACCTCTCTGATGAACACTCCCTGCTGATGTCACAAGCTTATAACCTGTGGGTTGTCTAAGTGCATGTTGGAATGAATGTTCATTTAGCATTAAACTGCTATCTCTCCACACATCCTCCAGGGTACTGCGTGTGCCTTCACACACCAGGGCTAACACATTCCCCCATGGTAAAAGACAGCACTCCCGGGCTGTGAAATTCAAGAAGACAGAAAATTTTGTTTATGCATAACACAACATTAACTTCTTCCCATCCGGGAGGTACGAATATCTTGAACGTTGATTAAACATAGAAAAATACACAAGTATCAAATAGACATTTTTATATTACGGTTCAACTACTTTCACTTTTATAAAACTTATATACATCTTCTCAGCTGCGGTTAACCCTGTCTGGGTCCTACCGTTCTTCCATTCTTTATTAATTTCTGTTACACTTTCCATCCCGGGGGCTGGAACAATGCGATGATCCCTAGATCTCATGACGAACAGATCATGTGCTGCGTCAGACGTCTGGGTCGCAACGTCTTTGTATGAACCATCAGGGGCGCAACGGGTATCTCTTTCTCGTGAGACGCGACTGCGTCTCAATTTGCGTTGCAGGGGGCGATTCAGCTGTAACCGCGTTTGCGATGTAGATTGGGTCGCCGATTGCGATGCAGAGGTGTACGCAGGGGGCGATGCGGAATAGGCGCACAATGTGGTGTGATGCAGGCAGGAGAGGTGTGCGCAATGCTCAATTGAGGACGGCCTAACCTGCTGCTGTCGTGCTCCATTCTTCCAGTCGCTCTCCATCATTGACGGGGCTGGGTCCCCGCCGTGTCCCTACCAGGGATTGATCATCTGCTGCGGCTCCTGGCCGGCGGGCGTTCCGGAACTGGCGGTACCTCCTCAACCTCCTTTGCCTCCACCGCTCCATCGGTGGGATCAGGATCGGTACTTTTGGGGGCAGCCTCCGGTTTCTCTTCAGCCTTCCTCGCAGGGAATGGGAATTCAGGAGGACGGCATTATGCTTGTAGGAGGAACACTGCGTCCCTCAGCAGCCGCTGTTTCAGGGCACGCCAGCGTCTCTCTATCTCCTTCATTCCTTTTCGGTGGAGACAGGACTTCGTCGCAGGCGCTCTGATGTCAGAGCGTTCACTTCCTGTGCAGGACCTGCCGATGAGTCAGAGGCGGGGGCGGAGCCAGGCAACAGCGCGCTTTTACAGGTACGCCCACCTTCTTCTCCAGCGCCTGAGGGCGCGAATATGGCGGCAAAATGGCGGATTTTAGCGCCAAAAAATAGCAAACAGTCTTTTTCACTAAACAATTCCATAGGCACGCAGGGCTCGCAATTTTGCGAGTTCGCATCCTGTTCGTGACGCCAGTTTTTTGTGTCGACCCGCCACCACAATTGTGGTTAACCGGGCAATGGGGTACTCGAGCCGAGCCCATGGAAGGTCTATGGGGGTTTTGTCACGGTAGCTGTGGCTCGGTCTGTGGCCCGGGGGGTTGGGTATGTTGGGGATCATTTCGGGGATTGATTATGTACAGTTCGTGGACGCCACCTGTAGTATTCTGGTATTTGTTCCAGCGCTGCTGTAGATCTCGGGGGTGGTGAGGCAGCTAGATGTCGGGTCCCCTACAGGTGGGACTGGTCCCTCAAAGTCTATGGGATTTGTGAAGTCGGGTGCGGATAAAGAACACAGTCTCACACGGTCAGCGTCTTTCCATACTTTACTTGTAAGATGTTCAGCAGGTCCCAGGGAGGCTGATCCAAGGAGGATGTATTTCGAGATAGCGCTGGGCAAGTTAGGGGCCTCCTTTACTTCCAATATGACGAGTTCAACTAGCATGAAGCGTAGTTCCCTCAATAAATTGGTCTTCTACCACCATGCATGAAGCTATGGTGATGCTTCGGTCCCAGTAACCGGGTTTAACAGTGCAGGACTTCCAATCCTAAGCACTCACAATATCTACCACTGTGCCTTTCGCCTTGCCCGTGCTGGTAGCATAAGCATCCCTCACTTCACGATTATAATATCAGTCAGTTCTTCTTAGTTCCTTCCAGAGCTTGCTAGCAGAATACCAGTAATACTTTTAGGCGGAGCACGTCTCTGAACCTCTACCGTCCTCTAGACAGGCGTCTGAATTATCTGCAGCTCACTCCTCTCTTCCTGCACGATTCTCGCTGACTGACTGTCTCCTCAGACAAATGAACTGACTGAAGGCAGGACACTCTGACGAAACATCCTGCTGATGTCACAAGCTTATAAACCTGTGGGCGTTGTCTAAGTGCATGTTGGAATGAATGTTCATTTAGCATTAAACTGCTATCTCTCCACAAATCCTCCAGGGTACTGCGTGTGCCTTCACACACAGGGTTACACATATCTGATTAGGACAGTGGTTCTTTATTTAACATATTCATGTACTGATGGTTAGTTCTGAAAATGATGATGGTTTGGGTTATTCTTATGGGTTGTTCTTGGTTGTTTTTTGTACTGTGGTGGTTTTGTGCTGTATTTGTGTACTTTGGTGGTTCTTGTTTCGTATTTATGTATGTGGTGGTTTTGTGTTGTATTTTGTATGCTGGTGGTTTTTGTGCTGTATTTGTGTCTCTTGGTGGTTTTGTGCTGTATTTATGTATGCTGGTGTTCTTGTGCTATATTTGTTTATTAGTGGCTGGTGCTGTTTCTTAAAGGTGTGTTCTGGTGATAGTTTATGACTGATGGTGGTTTGGTGATTTTCTAATAAAGACAGTGAAAGGGAAAAACAAGTGTGAAACTACCAGTATTCTCTAAGTTATTGTTTTATTTGCATGCGTTAGAGCTTCATAAAATGTGGAAAGCCAAGGTAATGTTATATAATAGTTAAGAAGTGGATGAAACTGTACCTGTCGTAGACAGCCTTCGGCGTTTATTTTTGATTTTAGCCAAGCTGAATTTCGCCCCGTCGGACCTCCTGTCCAAGGGTATTAAACACGCTTGGCGGGGTCAGAATGCCAGAAACTCGGAAGGTCTAGTAAAATACCCGGCACTGCCGCCGGCACTCGGGCCGGGTGTGCTGCTGTGCAATCCTGGGCCGCCGTCCGGTGGTGCCGGCGGCAGGCCGGGTTTTGCGTGGAGATTGTGCGAGTTTCTGAGTCTGACCCGGGAAAATAAAGTCTTGACGCGCGTTTCAAATTTTTCTATTGGGGCATGGAGAGGTTGTCCTGTCAGGTGAAGTCATTGGTAAAATTCTTAGTTGGGTTGGGGAGGCTTTTTTAGATCTTTAAGATGGAAATTAAAATTCAACAAGAATTTTCTTAGAGAACATGATTTATCCTGGATATTGCATGCGGGATAATCATCCCCTCTTTGGGGTATATGACGTATTTTTACTGATGATTATTTGTGTTTTATTACATTTGTCTGAGCAGTGATTAACCTGGGCGGAAACTCCAAGATTTCACGTGAGATGTAAGAAGAGACTGAATTATCGAAGTGAAAAGTTTTCTCCGGAGTGCTGCGACGTCTTGTCACCCACTGCCAATCTGTAGGCGGCCAAACCCTCGATGTAGGATGGTGAAGCGGAGGTTGTGTCGGCTTCTAATGTTGGATTGGTCAGGACAAGAAGGGAGATTCAAATCCTCTCATGTGATCAAGGAAAAAAGGCTTGAAGCTGATATTCCGAATAATATTCTGTGGGATGAGGAGGACACAAAAAATAATCACCCATGACTCCAGAGGGTGGAGGAAGTGACACAAAGTCAGGAAGGTTTGGAGGTCGTAAACGAGAGAAATCACAATATGGGATTTATACTTTTTTTCTTTAACTTTTAAAAAACCTTAATATTCCTGTGATGAGCGAAAATGTTTTTGAACGAGTTTTCCAGTTCTTGGGGCGGTGTCGGATAATATGTGAGAGTCACGGGGCCTTAAAATAATCTGCAGCGTAGAAGACGTACAATGTGGAATGCCTGTTTGTTGGAAATTCTGTATGTGATGAGCTGTCTAACCGAGGAATCATAAAGGGATCTGTCCCCCCTAAATTGGCGGGATATTTAATTGTGGGTAGGTCAGATGGGTGGTGTTTTGGGTACTTGCCCCCTTTTTAGTGTTCGCGCTGTCTCCTTTTTCGGGAATTGTAGCGTTGCCCTCCTTATAACGCGCTGCCATTGCAATTTCGGGCAAAGCATACTGCGCGTGCGCAATTCAAGATGGCAATGCGCAGGGCGTTTATGGAGGCAACGACTAAATTCCAGAAAAAATGGGAAGCGGCGAACAAATGTTAAGGCAAGTCCAAAACACGCCCATCGACCTGATGCATCATTTTTTTCCACCATTTGGGTGACAATTCCCTTTAGGCGGGGGGACTTGAAATATTAAAGTACATGGATAACCGTTGTATAATATAATACTATAATACTGTCCTATGTAAAAATAAACTACTATAATTGCCCTATGTCAAGAATATAAACTACTTAATATGCCCTATGTCAGAAATTTTTAGAATTACTGCCCCTATGTACAAGAATTTAACTACTATAATACTTGTTATGGCAAGAAATATAACAAATTTTGCTCCAGACAAGATATAATACTTTAATACTGCCCCCATGTACAAGAATATATACTATAATATGCCCTTTGTTAAAGAATTTTAATACTATAATAGTTTGTACAGAATTTAACTTTATAATCTGCCCTATGGTAAGAATATTAAATACTTTACTTCCTATGTAAAGAATTAACTCTATAAATTTGCCCCCTTGTACTAGATTATATATCTTTTATAATACGCTTATTTAAAGAATAAAACTTTATTTAATACTGCTCCAAGGCAGATTAAACTACTATAATTTGCTTTTTTGTTCAAGAATTTAATACTTTAAAACTGCCCCTATGTACAAGAATAAACTATTAATCCCCGCCCCTTGTACAGAATATAAACTACTTAATACTGTCCTATGTACAAGAATTAAACTAATAATCTGCCCCTTTGTACGATTAAATACTATAATATGCTCTTGTACAAAAAATATAACTACTATAAATGTCCTATGTACAAGAAATAATTTATAATACTGCCCTATGTACAAGAATTAATATTATAATACTGCCCCTATGACAAGAATATAATACTATTTAATAATGCTCCTTGTACAAGAATATAACTACTATAATATGCCCCTTATACAAGAATTTCTTTTAATACTGCCCCTTGTACAAGAATTAAAATATATTTTGCCCCTATGTACAAGATTAACTCTATAATTTCTGTCCTATGTACAAAGAATATAATTATAATATGCCCCTTTTCAAGAATTTTAAATACTTAATACTGCCCCTAATGTACAAGAAAAACTATAATACTGCCCCTATGTAAAGATATAATACTATAATCTGCCCCTTGTACAAGAATATAACTACTTAATACTGCTCCTATGTACAAAATTAAATACTATAATAATGCCCCTTGTAAAGAATTAACATAAACTGCCTCCTAGCTGAGAGGTTGGTTTTGAGTCCCTGAGTCTGGAGCAAGCCCAGGGAGGGGCCACCCTGGGCGGGGAAACTCCCAAGCAAGGCCCGGCTTCCGGCACACTGGGAAGAAGCCCCAAGCTGTTTCAATGCAGATGGGATCCTAAAGTGATTTTGTGGGAAGAAAAGTCCGAATGGAAGTAGCAGCAACAACGGATGAAGTGTGAAAGGGGAGTAAAGTAACGGAAAAGGAAAAAGCCATTGTTGTAAGAAAGTTGCAGTTCAGCGTCGGCCAGCCAAGGCAAGCAAAAGTGAAGTGCAACTAGGGAAATCCACAGAAATCTTGGTGAGAAGTGAATGGGGAAAGCGCCTGAGTCGGAGAGGCCTCAGCGGCTTCGGTGTGCAGGAATTCCCAGCAGGCAGAGGAGAAACCTCACTGGAAGGCGGACATTACAGGAAAACTTGAGCAGAATATGTGGTGACCAGCAGGGAGCTCTGGCGCCAAGGTCGCAGTCGGTGGCAGCAGAAAAGTGCTGTGGAGCCTGGAGCCATGAAACGGGAGGTGAAAAATTTAAAGGGGAGACGTTGGATTCAAGAGCGGGGACACGCTGAATGCGGATCCCGGAGGGGGCGGCACATGACCTGATTTCAGCTGCAGAGGAGATCCCAGGAATGGTCAAGAATTGGGTTTGGTTACAGCAGCAGAAAACTCATCCAGTGCAGATAGAACTTGCTATAAGCTAAAGGTATTAACCCGGGAGTCATGTTTTTTATGAGGACTCGAAAACACACTGGGGTTTGTGGCAAAAGTGGTGGGGACATGGACTGCGTCCTGAGGGATGGGGCCCTGGGGAGATTTAGGAACCGGAACTGTTTAATTCACGAAGCAGAACTTGCAGGTTCCAGGTCAGAAAAATTGTCCCAGGGGACCCGAAGCGGTGCGGCCAGTGCTGCAGCCTGCAAGTTTGTTCAAAGGGGCAAATGCCCCCCCCCCGCAAGCAGCCTGTAGTGCAGACCCAGCGAGGTACCCAAGTCTCAGAATGCCCAGCAAAACTGCCTGCGGCAGATCCAAAGGAAGCTGTATGCAGATTCCGCGAGGTACAAAGTCACAGAATGCCCAGCACAACAACCGTGAGATTCCAAGGCGCTGAAGGGCACTTTCCGTGAGGTACAACAAGTTCAGAATGCCTACCCAAAACCCGCCTGCGCAGTTCCAAGAGCGCTGGACATTTTCAGAGAGGGATACAGGTCTCAGAATGCCAAGCACCCGTGGACAGGCACATGTGCGGTTAGTTCCGTGGTTGCCAGCAGGGCTCTGATGTGGGGATAACCGCACTTTTGAGGGGTCGGGGGTTTGGGGGAGCCGTACTTTGTGGACGCTGCGCGTCTGATGGACATTGATGTTGATGATAATGTAATGATATGTCTGTGATTTCCCCCCTTTATTTTCCCGGCAACATGGTGTAGGAGCCCCCCTGCTGCAGCCCTCCCCCGTCGTCGCTAGTGGACCCCACGGTTCCCCCCAGTAATGTTGGAGTCGTGGCGCTCGTCCTTCCCTCTGGTGCCAATTTACGGGGGGCGTTTAAAGGAGAACGTTTGCGTTTCGGGGCCCGAGGTGAAAAGGAGGATCGCCGTAGGAGGTTTTGGTCAGAGGCTTTGTGTCGCCGATGGGGGGTTTTCGCCAGTCGCTCTTGGGGGTGATTAATTTCCCAGACAGCAGGGCTATGCGTCAGCTTTAAGCTATGGTGACCTGGAAGGTTTTGGTCTATTTCCCCAAGTTTAGAGACTTGAGGGCTGGAGTAAAAATTCGCTTTATTCCTTCTCAGCCAGATACCGTTTGGTTAATTACTTCTGGAATGGTCTGTTTCCCCGCGGACTTGTGGTGGGCTCCGGAGGCATTTTGACTGGTTTTGACCTCACAAAAGCAGAGAAATGATGGTTCTGGACGGGAGGGTGGAGGGTTTTGGTGAAACTGCGCCAATGCGATAATATCCTGCCCCTTACCCAACTCCTTCTTTTTGGGAGGGGGAGGGGTGTGGTTTCTATCCCCGGGCGCCTGTAAGTGTTCAAATGTGGCAAGGCGGGTTCCCTGGCAAATACGTGTATGTGGTTAAGTGAAACTGTGTGGGGAGGTCGGCCATGTGGTGCAGACTGCCAGAACTCAGGTGCAACCTCTTGGGAAAATCGGTCACCCTCCAGGGACTGTCCTGACGTGGACAAATCTGTAAGGACTTTCCTGTTGAGGTTTGGTGGGGGGGGGATTCTGGAGGGGCGCTTGTAAGGTT
Organism: Oophaga sylvatica; assembly: GCA_033576555.1. Taxonomy (NCBI): domain Eukaryota; kingdom Metazoa; phylum Chordata; class Amphibia; order Anura; family Dendrobatidae; genus Oophaga; species Oophaga sylvatica. The sequence goes on from JARQOD010000004.1 coordinate 533,173,179, forward strand.
CTTTGTCTCTTTGACATGTTCCTTGAAATCAGTTTTCCGTCGGCCTTTTGCTTTGTCTTTCTGCAGTCTTGCCCTCAGTTAATTTGGAGTTTAGTTTTCATGTTCCCGCCCCGATTCTTCCCTCTTGCTTCTAAGCGCCTTGCGAACAACAGTGCTCCTGAATCAAGCCCCAGTCAGTCTGTGACCTGTCCTGGAAGCCTTGGTTGTACTCCAGCTATTCCCTATGAGGAACCTGGAACCTTTTGGATCTGGAAACCCCTGTGTTTGTGAATCCTGTTTGCGGGAATTTCGGCAGAGAAGGTCCTGAACCTGCTTTGGGATTTTATTGTGTGTTAAAAGTTACCTTGGCCTGCTGGGTTTGTCGCTGTTCCTGAAACTGTGTGAACTTTTCGATGTTGTATGAAGTAATTACAAGTCATTTCATTTAACTATGTCTCCGGGTTTTTTCTCGCACCCAAGCAAAGACGCTTGGAACTGTACACTATACATGACAAGATTCGGAGCCAATGTTAGTGTCTGCTGGGTTGGGAAAGCCGTGTCTGCTGTGACTGTGGATATAGATGTGTTTAATACCTTTGTGATGACGTGGGTGACTTCCACAACCATTCCAGGTGAGCGCATTCCCTTAAATTTTACTTGGAGTGTTACCAAGGGTAAACACTATTTTTTTTTTTTTTTTTTTTTCCTTTCCCTTCTCCTTCCGCCTTCGCCTTAAAAGTTGGAGATGGAGGCCCGATAAAGGAACTTTGCGGATGACTGATACAATCCTTTCAGTGTACAGCTTAAAAACCGTTTTGCAAGCAAGGACCTCACTAACAAATTTGCAAGTGTTTGGACAGACTTCCCGGAATTGCGAGCCGGATTGAGGCTCTAGAGGAAGAGCCAGGCCCTGCCATAACCCCGAGTTCTGGGTCCCCAAATTACCCCTTTTGTTTTTGGCGGTGAACGGAGAAATTCAGGGGATTTATTTATCATGCAATTTTTTTTTCTGCACATGCTTCACAATTTCCCTGAACGATCCAAAGTGCTTACATAATCTGTTGTTCAAAAGGTTTGATGTGGGCAAACCTCTGATTGAGCTGAGGATGTTGTTTTGAAATCACCTTGTGCTTTTATTTCAGCCATGGGGCAGGTGTTTGATGCCCCAATCGAGGTAACGCTGAAGCGCCATGTTACTTTGCGCCAAGGTAAGCGTTCGTAGCCGAATAGCCCTGGATTTCGGGAGGGTCTTGAAACTTTGGGACACTTCGCTTAAAATCTATTTTTGGGAAAAAGGGTTGTCTCCTGTTTTAGGATGAACTTGCCGTGCCGACCTCCCACTGCGTTGGTGACTTTTTAACTATGTATCCGTATTGATCCGTTGCTGAACGAGCAAGAGAGATGGTTCGAAATAAACGCCTAACCTTTTAAAACCCCCTCCTCAGCTAGGAACCTTGAGTAGGATCAAAGGGAACCAAACCTGAAACCCATGCAGGTGGCTCTTTACAAGACGGGTTAGTGGCACGAAAGAACAGTATAAAGAAAATCTATGTTTCTATGTGGTAAGTCGGGCACTTCTTTAAATGCCCAGCGTTCTGTAAGATCGCAGCGTCATATGTGAGGTTGCGGAGGAGCTCTGTCATGTGAGCCTCAGGCTCCAGGAGATCTGCGCAAGGATCTTGATTTCTCGGACTTAAACTCTGTTGTTTGGGCGACCGGGTTAAACGCTGCATTTTTCAAGTTTCCTCGCGGTGTCCAGTGAGTGTTAAAAGAAACATTCTCATTGCTTCCTTTCCTCAAATTGGGTTGACTCGTCTGGGTGGTCTGCCTGCATGATCGATCAGGAGCAAGTGGAAATTTTTGGATATCTCCTTTTCTGAAACAGGGGATAGTTCGGAAGAAGGTTACTCCAGTACGTGGAGACTGTGGATGGCTCTTTGACTTTGGCCAGTGGTTCAAGAAACGGCCTTTGAGGGCCTTAGGGGTTAAAGTCATAAGGAGAAAATGTCTTTTTGCTTTCTTTCTCCCCACTTTCCCTTATTCTAGGGCTACCAGGCTGCAGGCGCGAATCCTACGATTTCTGGGAGACCAAGGAATTCACTTTCGGAGAAACGATGAGTCAAGGATTTCAGCTTGCTTGTCCTAAAGGAAACCTGTAGTCCCGAAACTCCAGCGGATACCAGGAATTTTGGATTTATGGGCAAGAAGAACCTGATCGCTTCCTTTTTCCTCACCGTCCATATGATTGTCCAATTGAATTATTGCGGAGCGGATTTTTTGGAGATTTACCCCCTGCGGGGCCCGAGCTAAAGCTTTGAAGGATTATATAGACGAAAAATTGCCAAGGGCTTCATACGCCCCTTTCATCTCCCGCGGTGCACCCTCTTCTTTGTGAAGAAAGAAAGAGGATCTCTGGACCCTGCAAACTTAGGGAATCAATTAGGTTTTATTTTAAAACCGTTATCCTTTTCCTTTAATCCTGAATTGTTGGAGAGAGTGCGGATGCCAAAATTTTCTCTAAACTGGTCTCGGTGGGGCCTATAACTTGGTCCGTATTGACCGGGGTTGAATGGAAGATGCTTTAGGTCACGCTATGGCCTTTGAATATTGTTATGCCTTTTGGTTGAGTACCGCCCCAGCCCTTTTCCAACACTTCGTGAGATATCTTCAGGGTCTCCTGTCATTTGTGGGATTTATTGGATGTTTCTAAATTTTTCAACTCCACGAGGAACATCATGGGGCTGTGGAATGGTTTAGAAGCCTAAGACAAAACCATCTCTACACAAAACTTGAAAAATGTGAATCCATAGGCCGAAATTCATTTTGGGGTATGTACTTTACGAAGGGTTTAGTATGGATGGAAGCAAGACCCAACCATCAAGGATTGGCCAATTCCTAGAAATGTGAAGGAGGTGCGCGTTTCTTGGGTTTGCCAACTTCTATAGGTTTCATTAAAATTTTTCTGGAGGTTGTCACCTACACCTAACTTCCCGGAAACACTAGGTTCTCCTGGACCCGCAAGTCAGGAAGATTTTTGTTTAAAGGAAATTTTACCACCGCACCATCTTAGTACATCCCACCCCCAGCTTGCCTTTTAATAGAGGTGGATGCTTCAGCTGTGCCGTTGGAGCTATACTTTCAGAGAAAGGTGAGAAGAATGTTTGATCCCTGTGCCTTCTTTTCCAGCATTGTCTTCGGTGGAGGAACTCGTGTGGGCAAAGAGAATTTGTTGGCCATTTTGCCGCCTTCAAGGATGGGAACCTTCTTCAGGAAGCGCACAGCAATTAGTGTCCTGCGCCATCGTAACCTTGAATTTATCAGGTCGGTAAGTGCCTGACTCTCGCCAGGCTCGCTGGAATCTTTTTTAAACCAATTTAATTTTGTCATTTCTTATAGACAAGGATCGCGCAAGGGAAGGTGTGCATCTCTGGTTTATTCGCAGGACACGTCCATTTTACTCCTCCTAAGATTTCTTCCTGACTCTAGTTCCTGGGAGGATTCATAATAAGACCTATTAAGGAAATCAAGGAAGCATACCTTGCGGTTCTTTGTTGGCTCAACCCCAGGGACGTAAGTCTTGTCTTTAAGAATGGGGTGGATTCGGGACAACGTCTGTATTTACCTGAAAAAGTCAGATTGGAGTATTGAAATCCCACGTTCCAAGATAGGGGGCTAGGGGAATTCTAAAGACACAAGAAATTTCTTTCTCGTTTTTTTGGTGGCCCACCTTACAGGAAGATGTCTTTAAACTATGTACTTCATGTGAAGTTTGCAAGATGCAAAAACCTCCTCCTCACCAATGGTCTGTTGCAACCTCTTCCCACCCCGTCCGCCCGTGGGTCCATTTCTATGGATTATTGTGGAGTTCCAACCTTCAAGGGAAAACACCATTCATGGTGGTTGCCGTTAACAAAGGCGCTATTTTTATCCTTGTGTGGCTTCCCACTGCAAAAAAGACTCAGATTGATGATTAGAATGTGTTTCGCTTCTGGGCCCGGATGAGGTCTTTGGATCGGGGGTCAATTCCTTCAAGGTTTTGGCTAAATTTCTGGCAGCATTGGAATTAAAGAAATCTTTCTTCTTGTTTTTTCATCCCAGACTAGGACGACAGAACGAACCATCAGACCCTGGGAGAGTTTTCCGCTGTTTTATCTGCCACTACAGGATGATTGGGTGGATCTACTTCCATGGCTGAGTTCCTTATAACAAACTTCAGGCGCCTCCATAAGCAGTTCCTTTTTCTCCAATTGGTTATCTTCCTAACATTTCCTCGATTTCCATAGATACGCCCTTGCCGGCGTGGTAAAAGAATCACTTCTTTACAAAAGAATATGGATTTCTAAAGGAAATTCTTGAATTGGTCAGAAGGACAAGAAAGAGCAGATAATTTCGTAAACCTGCACCGCATTGAAAGGTGGGAGATTTGGTTGGCTGTCAACCGAAATCTTAATTAAAGATTCATGTTAAATTGGGAATAAGTTCATTGGCCTTTTAAAATATAAGATTATAAGTGCTGTTGCTTTGTGTTTCAATGCCCAGAATTGAGAATCCACCCTGTCTTTCATGTATTCTAAAGGCGACACCAACGTTTCTGGACGTTCTTCCCTTGCCCTGACCCGTGCTGGTCATGGTCAGGAAGAATTTTTTGGTGGAAAGGTTCTAGATTCCAGGGTTGTACAGAATCAGTTGAATATTTGATTAAATGGCGGGTACCGTGGAGGACAATCTGGGAAAGTCAATAATGTAAATGCTCTCGCCGCTCCGCGTTTCATCAGAGGTACCTGACAAGCCTGGTTGGGTCTCCGGGGTGTCCCTAAGGGGGAGTAATGTAAGGTTCTTTGTTTGTTGACTTTCCTTGAAACTCTTTTTCCGTCGGCCATTTTGTTTTTCTTTCTGCGCTCTTCCTCAGTTAATATGGAGTTTCCGTTTTCATGTTCCCGCCCGATTTTCCCTTGCTTCTTAAGCAGCCTCAGCTGAAAATCGTGTCCTAATCAAGCTCAGTCAGTTTCTGGACGACTCCTGGAAGCCTTGGACTTGTACTCAGCTATTCCTCTGGGAATTGGAACATTTTGGATCTGGAAACTGGGTTTGGTGAATCCTGTTTGCGGGAATTACGGTTACAGGAAGAGTCTTGACCCTGCTTTGGAGATTTATTGTAGTGCTTGAAGTTACCTGGCCGCTGTGTCTCCTGTCGCTGTTCGCAAACTGTGTGAATTTTCGCGCTTGTATGAAGTAATAAAGTCATTTCATTTCAACCTATGTTCTGTGTTTTCCTCGCACCCAAGACAAGACGCTATGGAACTGTCATATACATGACACGCTTTTGTCAGGGGGAAATACTGGCCAGGACGGAGGCCCACCAGGGGTTATCAGGTGACACCAGGCAGCAGGGTTCGAGGGTGCACAGGGGAGTTTGGGGTTGTCTTAGGGGGCAGTCACGGGGGCATTATTTCGTTTACCCTGTGTCTAGACTAAAAAGGAAGAAAAAGGCAAGACCTCCCGTAAACCTGAGAAGGAGTATGACACTGACCAAGGAGGCCAGGAAGAAGGTCCAGGTTTCTGCGGTATAATGGACTTATCTAATAGGTTTGGGTTTGTCTGAGGCTGACGGTGATTTTGGGTGACCTTAGAAGATTGAGCAAGTTTGATAGGGACGTGAGGACTGTCCTACGCCAAAGCGGAAGCCTTACCTGGGGCCTGGGTGAGTCGAATGGAGCCCGGGGGGTGCCAGAATAATCCGATAGATCTGTGACCGTCAACACTAAATTTGAGCCCAGTAGATAAAATTTCATTAGGAAAATTAGGAATGTTAGTTATGGAGGATGTGTCACTGGGTTGAAATATGATGTTTTTTTTTTTTTGTTTTTTTTTTTCCAACCAGGTGATGGCTCTTTAAGATAATTTATATGTTATCCGGATATGTTAATGAAGTAAATCCAGGTGAATTTATTTTTTCTTTCTGGGAGGAATGCGTATATTTGTATTTGTTTGGTTTTTTTCAATAAAAATTGCCCCTTGTACAAGAAATAATACTTATTATGTCCAGTCAAGAATTAACTACTTATACTGTCTATGTACAAGAATATCTCTATATACTGCCCCAGTACAAGATTAACTCTTAATCTGCCCCATTTACAAGTTTTAATACATAATACGCCCC
>JARQOD010000004.1:533179417-533300451 GCA_033576555.1 Oophaga sylvatica
AATCTCCAGACCTGAACCCCATTGAAAACCTCTGGAATGTAATCAAGAGGAAGATGGATAGTCACAAGCCATCAAAGAAGAACGACTTACATTTCTGTACCAGGAGTGGCATAAGGTCACCCAAAAGCAGTGTGACAGACTGGTGGAAAGCATGCCAAGACGCATGAAAGCTGTGATTAACAATCATGGTTATTCCACAAAATATTGATTTCTGAACTCTTCCTGAGGTAAAACATTAGTATTGTTGTTTCTAAATGATTATGAACTTGTTTTCTTAGCATTATTTGAGGTCTGAGCTGCATTTTTTTGTTATTTTGACCATTTCTCATTTTCTGAAAATAAATACAAAATGTATTGGTTGGAAATTCGGAGACATGTTGTCAGTTATTTATAGAATAAAAGAGCAATTTACATTTTACTCAAAAATATAAAGAGAAAAATCAGAGAAACTGAACATTCTGCAGCGGTCTCTTAATTTTGGCCAGCGCTGTATGTACGTCATGTATATGGGTGGTCCCGTGACCCTGACCTAATGTCACATATGGGGGTGCCGTTCTCGGCCCCCCGCCTCTTGCTGACCGCTTACCTCCCCGTCGCTCCGCCCGTCCACGGTCACCCGGGGGTCTGTTTCGCTGACCTGCTCCTTCAGGCCCTGAGCAGCTCCTTCTTCTCCCTGGTGGTCCACATCAGCTGCTGGCTGGTCTCTGGCATCAGATAGCGGCGGGGCGCGCAGCGTCTGCGAACCGGAGGCTTCATTGTGCCCGGACTGCGGAAGGGGGACGGTATTACGTTACGGGACATTATAACGGGCTCGCTTCTGAAATCACCGCGTTAACCCCTTACACACTGCAGACAACACTGAACGCAGCACATAGACGGTGAGGCGGAACGATTTCGGCCAAGTCCTAATCATCACCAGTCTGCAGCTCCATTATATCCAGGAAAGCTGGGTGACAACCAATATGGTGCCCAGAACAGCACTCACAGGTTGCCACCAAGCTTTCCCAGTCTCCTGTGTGCCAAGGAGTCTCTGCATATACTGGGAAAGCTGGGTGACGACCCCTGGGAGCTGTGCTGAGCACCATATTGGTTGTCACCCAGCTTTCCCAGTTACCTGTATGCCCAGGACACTCTACAGATACTGGAAAAGCTGGGTGACAACAGATATGATGCCCAGTACAGCTCCTAGGGGTCGTCACCCAGCTTTTCCAGTATCTGCATTCTGCAGAGACTCCAGGGCACACAGGAGATTGGGAAAGCTGGGTGACGACCCCTGGGAGCTGTTCTGTCACCCAGTTTTCCCCAGTATCTGTAGAGTATCCTGGCCATACAGGTGACTGGGAAAGCTGGGTGACAACCAATATGGTGCTCAGCACAGCTCCTAGGGGTTGTCACCCAGCTTTTCCAGTATCTGCATTCTGCAGAGACTCCAGGGCACACAGGAGATTGGGAAAGCTGGGTGACGACCCCTGGGAGCTGTTCTGGGCACTATATTTGTTGTCACCCAGCTTTCCCAGTATCTGTAGAGTATCCTGGCCATACAGGTGACTGGGAAAGCTGGGTGACAACCAATATGGTGCTCAGCACAGGTCCCAGGGGTTGTCACCCAGCTTTCCCTGTCTCCTATGTGCCCAGGAGTCTCTGCACACACCGGGAAAGCTGGGTCACCGTGCAAGATACAGTCTGACATCATCTGTAATTCCGGTATACGTGTTGCAACAGAACTACAAGTCACAGCACGCCCTCCCGCCGCGCCAGGCTTGCAGCAGGCCGCACACAGCCCTTGCACACCGGCTCTCCAATCTCCTCACCTCCGTAGCTCCTGACTCCTCTGTACAACGGATTTTCTCGCGGGATCTGAGGTCTTTATTCCTGCCGACGCCCCGTACGGTGACGTCACAGAGAGGGCAGCGAGGCCGCCAGGACTGAGGGCGGAAGTGAATTACATTTCCGTTTTCTTGTAACAAAATTAAGAGAACTTTGAAAACAGTGAAATAAAGAGACACAGAAAGGATAAGAGAGATAAATAATGAAAGAGAGAAAAAAAAGGAATCTGGCAGCGGTGGGATTCGAACCCACGCCCCGAAGAGACTGGAGCCTTAATCCAGCGCCTTAGACCGCTCGGCCACGCTACCTGATGGTAAGCTGGAACCTGTACTGCTATATATAACACTGTGTGCAGCAGATATCCAGCATGCTGGGAGATGTAGTCCCACCTGTGTGAGCTGTATAGACTGCAAGTATCTGATATATAGCCCCCATCCCCCTCCCTATGCCATGGACTTCCATAGCCCCCACCCTGGATCTGCCCCATCACTCCTCCCTATGCCATGGACTTCCATAGCCCCCACCCTGGATCTGCCCCCATCACTCCTCCCTATGCCATGGACTTCCATAGCCCCCACCCTGGATCTGCCCCCATCACTCCTCCCTATGCCATGGACTTCTATAGCCCCTACCCTACATCTGCCCCTACCCAACATCCCTATCCCTATTCCCCTTTTGTACCCTTGCTTTGGCAAAACTAATGTGTATTTAGTCCTGCCAATAAAGCTTCTTTGAATCTTGAATCTTGTATTCAAGTATCTTATGTATTCGTAGACCAGGCTGGGCCAATCAGGCAGCGTGTACACCAGCTCCTTTTCTGTAGGCGTCGGTGTGTGTCGTCCCAGAAATGTCGCACGCCTGCGCTGCCACTGATCGTAAATAACTGGAAAAAAAGAAATTACCCATGACCCCGACGTGATTTGAACACGCAACCTTCTGATCTGGAGTCAGACGCGCTACCGTTGCGCCACGAGGTCAGTTGTGCTTTGCTGTGTCAGGGCTATATCCAGCATCTGGAGGATGAAGGAGGAGGGAGGTGGTGGGGTCCCCACACACATTACTGCCCCTCTCTATAGCCTCCTCGCAGTATGATGCCCCCAAAACACACAGATGTCACACAGAGCCTCCTGGGGCGTCCCATACACGATGCCCCCACAGTGCCCCCCACATGCTCTAAGAGCTCCATACACATCATAACACCCCTACAGTATCATTCTCTACAGATCCCCCATATAATAATGCTCACAGTGCCCTCCTCCATAGTATGATTCTCCCACAGCCCCCATATAATAATGTCCAAAGCAGCCCATACACATCATGATGCCTCACAGTGCCCTCCCCATAGTATGATTCTCCCACAGAGCCCCCCATACAATAATGCTCAATGCAGCCTATACACATCATGATGCCTCACAGTGCCCTCCTCCATAGTACGATTCTCCCACAGAGCCCCCAAACAATAATGCTCAAAGCAGCCCATACACATCCTGATGCCTCACAGTGCCCTCCCCATTGTATGATTCTCCCACACAGCCCCCATACAATAATGCTCAATGCAGCCCATACACATCCTGATGCCTCACAGTGCCCTCCCCTATTGTATGATTCTCCCACACAGCCCCCATACAATAATGCTCAAAGCAGCCCAGACACATCCTGATGCCTCACAGTGCCCTCCCCTATTGTATGATTCTCCCACACAGCCCCCCATACAATAATGCTCAATGCAGCCTATACACATCCTGATGCCTCACAGTGCCCTCCTCCATTGTATGATTCTCCCACACAGCCCCATATAATAATGCCCAAAGCAGCCCATGCACATCCTGATGCCTCACAGTGCCCTCCTCCATTGTATGATTCTCCCACACAGCCCCCCATATAATAATGCTCAATGCAGCCCATACACATCATGATACCTCACAGTGCCCTCCTCCATAGTACGATTCTCCCACAGAGCCCCCATACAATAATGCCCAAAGCAGCCCATACACATCATGATGCCTCACAGTGCCCTCCTCCATAGTACGATTCTCCCACAGAGCCCCCAAACAATAATGCTCAAAGCAGCCCATACACATCCTGATGCCTCACAGTGCCCTCCACATTGTATGATTCTCCCACTCAGCCCCCCATACAATAATGCTCAATGCAGCCCATACACATCCTGATGCCTCACAGTGCCCTCCCCTATTGTATGATTCTCCCACACAGCCCCCATACAATAATGCTCAAAGCAGCCCAGACACATCCTGATGCCTCACAGTGCCCTCCCCATAGTATGATTCTCCCACACAGCCCCCCATACAATAATGCTCAAAGCAGCCCATACACATCCTGATGCCTCACAGTGCCCTCCTCCATAGTATGATTCTCCCACAGAGCCCCCATACAATAATGCCCAAAGCAGCCCATGCACATCATGATGTCTCACAGTGCCCTCCCCATAGTATGATTCTCCCACACAGCCCCCCATACAATAATGCCCAAAGCAGCCCATACACATCATGATGCCTCACAGTGCCCTCCTCCATAGTACGATTCTCCCACAGAGCCCCCATACAATAATGCTCAAAGCAGCCCATACACATCCTGATGCCTCACAGTGCCCTCCCCATTGTATGATTCTCCCACACAGCCCCCCATACAATAATGCCCAAAGCAGCCCATACACATCATGATGCCTCACAGTGCCCTCCCCATAGTATGATTCTCCCACACAGCCCCCATACAATAATGCTCAATGCAGCCCATACACATCATGATGCCTCACAGAGCCCTCCCCCATAGTATGATTCTCCCACAGAGCCCCCATATAATAATGCTCAAAGCAGCCCATACACATCATGATGCCTCACAGAGCCCTCCCCATAGTATGATTCTCCCACACAGCCCCCATATAATAATGCTCAATGCAGCCCACACACATCATGATGCCTCACAGAGCCCTCCTCCATTGTATGATTCTCCCACACAGCCCTCCATACAATAATGCTCAATGCAGCCCACACACATCCTGATGCCTCACAGTGCCCTCCTCCATAGTATGATTCTCCCACAGAGCCCCCATATAATAATGCTCAATGCAGCCCACACACATCATGATGCCTCACAGTGCCCTCCCTCATTGTATGATTCTCCCACAGAGCCCCCATATAATAATGCTCAATGCAGCCCATACACATCATGATGCCTCACAGAGCCCTCCCCCATAGTATGATTCTCCCACAGAGCCCCATACAATAATGCTCAATGCAGCCCATACACATCATGATGCCTCACAGAGCCCTCCCCATAGTATGATTCTCCCACACAGCCCCCATATAATAATGCTCAATGCAGCCCACACACATCCTGATGCCTCACAGTGCCCTCCTCCATAGTATGATTCTCCCACAGAGCCCCCATATAATAATGCTCAATGCAGCCCATACACATCATGATGCCTCACAGTGCCCTCCCTCATTGTATGATTCTCCCACAGAGCCCCCATATAATAATGCTCAATGCAGCCCACACACATCCTGATGCCTCACAGAGCCCTCCCCATAGTATGATTCTCCCACACAGCCCCCATATAATAATGCTCAATGCAGCCCACACACATCATGATGCCTCACAGTGCCCTCCCCATTGTACGATTCTCCCACACAGCCCCCCATACAATAATGCTCAATGCAGCCCATACACATCCTGATGCCTCACAGTGCCCTCCTCCATAGTATGATTCTCCCACACAGCCCCCAAACAATAATGCTCAATGCAGCCCATACACATCATGATGCCTCACAGTGCCCTCCCTATAGTATGATTCTCCCACACAGCCCCCATACAATAATGCTCAATGCAGCCCATACACATCATGATGCCTCACAGAGCCCTCCCCATAGTATGATTCTCCCACACAGCCCCCATACAATAATGCTCAATGCAGCCCATGCACATCATGATGCCTCACAGAGTGCCCTCCCCATAGTATGATTCTCCCACACAGCCCCCCATAAAATAATGCTCAATGCAGCCCATGCACATCCTGATGCCTCACAGTGCCCTCCCCATAGTATGATTCTCCCACACAGCCCCCATACAATAATGCCCAAAGCAGCCCATACACATCATGATGCCTCACAGAGCCCTCCCCATAGTATGATTCTCCCACACAGCCCCCCATACAATAATGCTCAATGCAGCCCATACACATCATGATGCCTCACAGAGCCCTCCTCATAGTATGTTTCTCCCACACAGCCCCCGCAAATTTTAGGCCACACCCCTGGTCACACCCATTTCACAACTAATCACACCCATGTCCACGCCCCAACTACACCCATTTAGCACTGCTGATCACACTGACTGGTACTGAGGGCACAGTGGCTGGCATTATGGGATCAGTGGCTGGTACTGTGGGCACACTGACTGGTACTGAGGAAAAGAAAGAAAGAGCAGAGTTTTAAAGTGCTCCTCAGAGCTCCACCGTGTACTCCTGTGTCCACGGGAAAAGTAAGCTCCCAGCCGGGACAGCGGGGCAGACTCTGTAACGCTGGTATTGTCTGTACTTTGTTTTCCAGCGTTACTTTGCATGTTTTTTTGCATTAACCCTTTTGCTCCTTTCCCCCTAACCAGCTGGGATACTGTTGTCTGTTACCTATATGGATGCTGCTCAGTTCCCGGCTCTGCTGCGTACCCGTACTTGCGTGAGTGGCTCCGCTGCTTTGCATGACCGCCCGCATGTGCGGTTCCTGACCTGCTGTGAAAGCCGTCCGTAGCTTGCAAAGTCCTCTGCAGTGGTGCATGACTTACTGCGTGGTTGGCAGCAGCCATTGTTGGGTTCCCTCTGTGTTGTGCTGTCTGGCTCTGCATAGGGGGCGCGGCCCACACCTGTCCTGCTTTTATGTGGATTGGGTGTTAACTAGAATTACTGCTCCAGCCTATCGCTGTGAAGCAGCTCATATATAAAGTTCCCCAGCCCTAGTGGGCGTGGCCAGAGCTTCACATTGAATCCCTGAACCTAGCCGTATGTGGTTGTGTGTTCAGCTCCTGCTCTGAATTTGATCAGCTCTGGAGAGCTGATTCCCTGTTCCTGTTGTGTCTTGTTCCCTGATCCTGGATCAAACCCGGTACCTGAATGTCTGAACTGTGTCTTGTGTTTCCGCCTATGCTGGGGGCTGATTACCCAGATCGCCGTTCCTGGAGGCTGTATATCCAGGCCTGTTCCTGCTGTGTCTAATTACCTGAACCCCTGATCTTGGATCGCATCCTGTACCTGTCTGTCTGAACTGTGTCCTCTGTGTTATGTTCCTGAAATCCTGCTGTGTCCAGAACCCTGTGCCAGTGACTGTGAATCCTTGCTATATAACCTGAGTTCATCTTGGAAGGAGGAGTCCGGTGTGTGCTGAGTTTCTGTTACTCTGTGCTCAGCCTCTGTGCAATCCCCGGTCAGCTCCCGTTGAGCCTGGCGGGGCTTGCACCAGACCGCTGGGGTTCCTTTTCAGGTCGCTGCCAGATGTCCGGATCCTATGCCTGATGACCATGGCCTGATGTCCGATGTCCGACGACCACTTCCAGATGTCCGGATCCTATCCTTCCTGCCTGATGTCCGGATCCTGCCGATCATTGCCAGATGTCCGGAGTCCGAGGCCTGTGTTCCAGTCCGTGTTCCTGTGATCCAATCCATGTTCCTGTCCGTGTTCCTGACTCCCTGAGACCCAATCCGTGTTCCTGACTCCCTGAGATCCAATCCATGTTCCTGTCCGTGTTCCTGACTCCCTGAGATCCAATCCATGTCCCTGTTGTTCCTGTGCAGTCTAACTCTGTTTCAGCCATCAGCTCCTGATTCCAGTTTCCTGCCTGTTACCTGTCGGCTTGCCTGTCTGCCATCCGACTGCAGCTCCATCCGGAAGTTCGGACATCATCTGCAGAGATCCCCGGCTCTTGCCTGCTCACCTGGGAGCGATCATCTGCCATCCGACTGCAGCTCCATCCGGAAGTTCGGACATCATCTGCAGAGATCCCGGCTCTTGCCTGCTCACCTGGAGCGATCATCTGCCATCCGACTGCAGCCTACCTGGAGGCTCCACCATATCAGGTCGTATATACCTGCCTGTCCCAGAGACTGCCTGGTCACTAGCCGTGACAACCTGCCTGTCCCAGAGACTGCCTGGTCACTAGCCGTGACAACCTGCCTGTCCCAGAGACTGCCTGGTCACTTGCCGTGACAACCTGCCTGTCCAGAGACTGCCTGGTCACTTGCCGTGACAACCTGCCTGCCCTGGTCACTAGCCGTGACAACCTGCCTGTCCCAGAGACTGCCTGGTCACTTGCCGTGACAACCTGCCTGCCCTGGTCACTAGCCGTGACAACCTGCCTGTCCCAGAGACTGCCTGGTCACTTGCCGTGACAACCTGCCTGCCCTGGTCACTTGCCGTGACAACCTGCCTGTCCCAGAGACTGCCCTGGTCACTTGCCGTGACAACCTGCCTGTCCCAGAGACTGCCCTGGTCACTTGCCGTGACAACCTGCCTGCCCTGGTCACTAGCCGTGACAACCTGCCTGTCCCAGAGACTGCCTGGTCACTTGCCGTGAAACCTGCCTGTCCCAGAGACTGCCCTGGTCACTAGCCGTGACAACCTGCCTGTCCCAGAGACTGCCTTGGTCACTTGCCGTGACAACCTGCCTGTACTGCCGGTTCCTCCTTGGTCTACCCTGTGATGACGTCTGTCCTGGGTCGGTGTCTGATGTTCTCCTGCTGAGCCTGTGCTACGCCTGAGGCCTGAGAGAGAGGCCGTCCTAGTATGCCCGTGCCAGATGACCCTGGACTTCATCAACCCGTGATGACCCCGCCATCGTCTGACGTTCGTCCTGGGCCGGTGTCTGATGTTCTCCTGCTGAGCCTGTGCTACGCCCGAGGCCTGAGAGTGAGGCCATACTAGTATGCCCGTGTCAGATGATCCTGGACTTCATCAACCGTGATGACCCCGCCATCGTCTGAAGTCTGTCTGAGGTCGGTGTCTGATGTTCTCCTGCTGAGCCTGTGCTACGCCTAAGGCCTGAGAGAGAGGCCGTCCAAGTATGCCTGTGCCAGATAACCCTGGACTGCATCTACCCGTGATGTCCTCCAGCACCCGTCTGTGATCCTGAGTTGTGTACCCTTCTCTGATGTGCGGAATCGGGAGCCCGGTCTTATGTTCTGTTTATGTACTTTGTTTCTTTAAGTAAACTTTATGTTTCTTCTTACCTGAAGTTGTGCGGTGTTGTCTAGTCCTGCAGGTCGCCACCTTGCCCACATGCTCAGCTGCCACGGATCCCGGTCGCTGCCCTTCCCTAGTCCGGGCAGGCCCGGGTCTCCCTCCGTGGTCCAGTGGGTCCACATTCTCTTACCATCTGGGACCCATGCCTCACGTCGTCGTGGACTGGCGGCGTGGGAGCATTGGCTAGCTAGGCAAGCTATGCCATGTCCCGACGCCCCACAGCCGTGGGAAGCGCTACAGAAAGCTCTGACCATGGACTCCGCTGAGCATGTGCAGTCTGCAGGACTTTCTCCAAGCTCCACCTGATGTGCGAACTAGACTACTTGGTCCCCACAGGGTAAGTGGACTAGATGGCTCGATTCCCCGCTTGGTCAGCGGTTCGGACTTTTCGAGCTATTAACTCTGCTGCCATATTGTGAACTATGGGACTTACCGCCAAACCCGTGAATTTTTCTGGGGAATTTTTTTTTACTTGGGTCTTCAGAAGAGGGGGCCTGAGGAGGGGGATACTGTAACGCTGGTATTGTCTGTACTTTGTTTTCCAGCGTTACTTTGCATGTTTTTTGCATTAACCCTTTTGCTCCTTTCCCCCTAACCAGCTGGGATACTGTTGTCTGTTACCTATATGGATGCTGCTCAGTTCCCGGCTCTGCTGCGTACCCGTACTTGCGTGAGTGGCTCCGCTGCTTTGCATGACCGCCCGCATGTGCGGTTCCTGACTTGCTGTGAAAGCCGTCCGTAGCTTGCAAAGTCCTCTGCAGTGGTGCATGACTTACTGCGTGGTTGGCAGCAGCCATTGTTGGGTTCCCTCTGTGTTGTGCTGTCTGGCTCTGCATAGGGGGCGCGGCCCACACCTGTCCTGCTTTTATGTGGATTGGGTGTTAACTAGAATTACTGCTCCAGCCTATCGCTGTGAAGCAGCTCATATATAAAGTTCCCCAGCCCTAGTGGGCGTTGCCAGAGCTTCACATTGAATCCACACTGAATCCCTGAACCTAGCCGTATGTGGTTGTGTGTTCAGCTCCTGCTCTGAATTTGATCAGCTCTGGAGAGCTGATTCCCTGTTCCTGTTGTGTCTTGTTCCCTGATCCTGGATCAAACCCGGTACCTGAATGTCTGAACTGTGTCTTGTGTTTCCGCCTATGCTGGGGGCTGATTACCCAGATCGCCGTTCCTGGAGGCTGTATATCCAGGCCTGTTCCTGCTGTGTCTAATTACCTGAACCCCTGATCCTGGATCGCATCCTGTACCTGACTGTCTGAACTGTGTCCTCTGTGTTATGTTCCTGAAATCCTGCTGTGTCCAGAACCCTGTGCCAGTGACTGTGAATCCTTGCTATATAACCTGAGTTCATCTTGGAAGGAGGAGTCCGGTGTGTGCTGAGTTTCTGTTACTCTGTGCTCAGCCTCTGTGCAATCCCCGGCCAGCTCCCGTTGAGCCTGGCGGGGCTTGCACCAGACCGCTGGGGTTCCTTTTCAGGTCGCTGCCAGATGTCCGGATCCTATGCCTGATGACCATGGCCTGATGTCCGATGTCCGACGACCACTTCCAGATGTCCGGATCCTATCCTTCCTGCCTGATGTCCGGATCCTGCCGATCATTGCCAGATGTCCGGAGTCCGAGGCCTGTGTTCCAGTCCGTGTTCCTGTGATCCAATCCATGTTCCTGTCCGTGTTCCTGATTCCCTGAGACCCAATCCGTGTTCCTGACTCCCTGAGATCCAATCCATGTTCCTGTCCGTGTTCCTGACTCCCTGAGATCCAATCCATGTCCCTGTTGTTCCTGTGCAGTCTAACTCTGTTTCAGCCATCAGCTCCTGATTCCAGTTTCCTGCCTGTTACCTGTCGGCTTGCCTGTCTGCCATCCGACTGCAGCTCCATCCGGAAGTTCGGACATCATCTGCAGAGATCCCCGGCTCTTGCCTGCTCACCTGGGAGCGATCATCTGCCATCCGACTGCAGCTCCATCCGGAAGTTCGGACATCATCTGCAGAGATCCCCGGCTCTTGCCTGCTCACCTGGGAGCGATCATCTGCCATCCGACTGCAGCCTACCTGGAGGCTCCACCATATCAGGTCGTATATACCTGCCTGTCCCAGAGACTGCCTGGTCACTAGCCGTGACAACCTGCCTGTCCCAGAGACTGCCTGGTCACTTGCCGTGACAACCTGCCTGCCCTGGTCACTAGCCGTGACAACCTGCCTGTCCCAGAGACTGCCTGGTCACTTGCCGTGACAACCTGCCTGCCCTGGTCACTAGCCGTGACAACCTGCCTGTCCCAGAGACTGCCTGGTCACTAGCCGTGACAACCTGCCTGTCCCAGAGACTGCCTTGGTCACTTGCCGTGACAACCTGCCTGTCCTGCCGGTTCCTCCTTGGTCTACCCTGTGATGACGTCTGTCCTGGGTCGGTGTCTGATGTTCTCCTGCTGAGCCTGTGCTACGCCTGAGGCCTGAGAGAGAGGCCGTCCTAGTATGCCCGTGCCAGATGACCCTGGACTTCATCAACCCGTGATGACCCCGCCATCGTCTGACGTTCGTCCTGGGCCGGTGTCTGATGTTCTCCTGCTGAGCCTGTGCTACGCCCGAGGCCTGAGAGTGAGGCCATACTAGTATGCCCGTGCCAGATGATCCTGGACTTCATCAACCCGTGATGACCCCGCCATCATCTGAAGTCTGTCTGAGGTCGGTGTCTGATGTTCTCCTGCTGAGCCTGTGCTACGCCTAAGGCCTGAGAGAGAGGCCGTCCAAGTATGCCTGTGCCAGATAACCCTGGACTGCATCTACCCGTGATGTCCTCCAGCACTCGTCTGTGATCCTGAGTTGTGTACCCTTCTCTGATGTGCGGAATCGGGAGCCCGGTCTTATGTTCTGTTTATGTACTTTGTTTCTTTAAGTAAACTTTATGTTTCTTCTTACCTGAAGTTGTGCGGTGTTGTCTAGTCCTGCAGGTCGCCACCTTGCCCACATGCTCAGCTGCCACGGATCCCGGTCGCTGCCCTTCCCTAGTCCGGGCAGGCCCGGGTCTCCCTCCGTGGTCCAGTGGGTCCACATTCTCTTACCATCTGGGACCCATGCCTCACGTCGTCGTGGACTGGCGGCGTGGGAGCATTGGCTAGCTAGGCAAGCTATGCCATGTCCCGACGCCCCACAGCCGTGGGAAGCGCTACAGACTCTCTCTCAAAATCAGGACTGTCCCGCTGGATCTGGGACAGTTGGGAGGTATGAATGCTCCTGACTATACACCTTGTACACGTACGGCTCCGTACACCTCGCGCACACACGGCTCCGCTCCGTACACCTCGCGCACACACGGCTCCGCTCCGTACACCTCGCGCACACACGGCTCCGCTCCGTACACCTCGCGCACACACGGCTCCGCTCCGTACACCTCGCGCACACACGGCTCCGCTCCGTACACCTCGCGCACAACACGGCTCCGCTCCGTACACCTCGCGCGCACACACGGCTCCGCTCCGTACACCTCGCGCGCACACACGGCTCCGCTCCGTACACCTCGCGCGCACACACGGCTCCGCTCCGTACACCTCGCGCGCGCACACGGCTCCGCTCCGTACACCTCGCGCGCGCACACGGCTCCGCTCCGTACACCTCGCGCGCGCACACGGCTCCGCTCCGTACACCTCGCGCGCGCACACGGCTCCGCTCCGTACACCTCGCGCGCGCACACGGCTCCGCTCCGTACACCTCGCGCGCACACACGGCTCCGCTCCGTACACCTCGCGCGCACCACGGCTCCGCTCCGTACACCTCGCGCGCACACACGGCTCCGCTCCGTACACCTCGCGCGCACACACGGCTCCGCTCCGTACACCTCGCGCGCAACACACGGCTCCGCTCCGTACACCTCGCGCGCACACACGGCTCCGCGTACACCTCGCGCGCACCCACACGCGCTCCGCTCCGTACACCTCGCGCGCACACACGGCTCCGCTCCGTACACCTCGCGCGCACACACGGCTCCGCTCCGTACACCTCGCGCGCACACACGGCTCCGCTCCGTACACCTCGCGCGCACACACGGCTCCGCTCCGTACACCTCGCGCGCACACACGGCTCCGCTCCGTACACCTCGCGCGCACACACGGCTCCGCTCCGTACACCTCGCGCGCACACACGGCTCCGCTCCGTACACCTCGCGCGCACACACGGCTCCGCTCCGTACACCTCGCGCGCACACACGGCTCCGCTCCGTACACCTCGCGCGCACACACGGCTCCGCTCCGTACACCTCGCGCGCACACACGGCTCCGCTCCGTACACCTCGCGCGCACACACGGCTCCGCTCCGTACACCTCGCGCGCACACACGGCTCCGCTCCGTACACCTCGCGCGCACACACGGCTCCGCTCCGTACACCTCGCGCGCACACACGGCTCCGCTCCGTACACCTCGCGCGCACACACGGCTCCGCTCCGTACACCTCGCGCGCACGCGGCTCCGCTCCGTACACCTCGCGCGCACGCGGCTCCGCTCCGTACACCTCGCGCGCACGCGGCTCCGCTCCGTACACCTCGCGCGCACGCGGCTCCGCTCCGTACACCTCGCGCGCACGCGGCTCCGCTCCGTACACCTCGCGCACGCGCTCCGCTCGTACACCCGCGCGCACGCGGCTCCGCTCCGTACACCTCGCGCGCACGCGGCTCCGCTCCGTACACCTCGCGCGCACGCGGCTCCGCTCCGTACACCTCGCGCGCACGCGGCTCCGCTCCGTACACCTCGCGCGCACGCGGCTCCGCTCCGTACACCTCGCGCACACGCGGCTCCGCTCCGTACACCTCGCGCACACGCGGCTCCGCTCCGTACACCTCGCGCACACGCGGCTCCGCTCAGTACACCTCCACACAGGCGGGTTTGCACCATACACCTCGTACACATGCAGTTCCGTTCCGTACACCTCGTACACACGCGGTTCCACTCCATACACACGCGGCTCCACTTCTCTACACCCCGTACACGCACGGCTCTGCTCCGCTCAGTACACACATGGCTCAAGCACGGAGCCCTGTGTGTACGGAGATGAGCGGCTCAGCTCCGTACACTTCGTACTCACAAGGCTCCGTTTTGTATGTCCCGTACACACAAAGCACTGCTACAGCCACCTCGTACACACACAGCTCCGCTCCATACACCTCGTACACACACGGCTCCGCTCCATACACCTTGTACACACGGCTCCATTCCATACACCTCGTACACACACGGCTCTGCTCCGTATACCTCGTACACACACGGCTCCGCTACATACACCTCGTACACATACGGCTCCGCTCCATACACTTCGTACACACACGGCTCTGCTCCGTACACCTCGTACACACGGCTCCGCTCCGTACACCTCGTACACACACGGCTCCGCTCCATACACCTCGTACACACACGGCTCCGCTCCGTACACCTCGTACACACGGCTCCGCTCCGTACACCTCGCACACACACGGCTCCGCTCCGTACACCTAGTACACACACGGCTCCGCGGCTCTGCTACATCCACACTGTAAATCCCTCCTGATCCCTCACATAAACTTACCCTCATCAAGCACCATGACAACCACAGCACAGCTCAGCACAACAGAGACCTGCACATGGAGGAGCCTGACCATGTGACACCCAACTCCTCCCCTCCTGTGACCTCATCACAGGTCCTGCTGGCACAGAGGAGTACTGCTCAGCAGGTCATTGCTGTGCTGTGATAAGCTAAAGTGGAGCGCTGGGAGGGCAACTATAGGGTGTATGGGGGGCGTGGCGGCTTGTCTCACTGCCAGCGGGAGGGGGGTCAGAATCGGGACTGTCCCGGTCAATCCAGGACGGTTGAGAGGTATGATAGTATGATTCTCCCACAGAGCCCACTGCACAACGATGCCCCCCCAGCACCTCTTACACAGACTATGATGCCTCACAGTGCCCTCCACATAGTATGAAGGCCCCATATGATGCTCAAACACAGCACTGGAAAAGCAGTACATGCCGTTCACCTCCCAGGATAGCAGGACAACCCCCAAATCTAGGACTGTCTCACTGGACACTGGATCTGACAAGGTTGGGAGACACCCTAACAGTAACCTCCGATCACTTAGTATAAGTATCTGCCCCTTGTCTCCATGCACGTCGCACAAGCATCGGGGCGATCCAGGTCTCCACGACACATGGCGGCTAACACAGTCCCAGACCAAGTCCTTGCTGGGGAGCGTGCCGTCCGTCTGCTAGACGAGAAGATGGGGAAGTCAGACTGTCTCTGCTGTGACACAGTCCACACTGACCAGGGAAAGCGCTACCAATCAAGAGCACAACTGGCGTCTCATGGGCCACACGGCAGATTTGGGCACAGGCTTGTTCGGGCTGGAACTTCATAATAAAAAACAGATTTTCCCCTTCCTGCAAAAAAATAAAATAACAGACTGTATGTATAAGTGTATAGCGGACGGATGTCTGCAGGGGGCGTCTTCTCTGAATGGAGTCTCGCATTTCAGTTTTTGTTCTCCGTTTGGTCCAGACCGTCACAACGACTTCTTTTATCTTCCAACCGGAAAATACAGACACCAGTGATACAATAAAATAATAATCGGAATGGAGCAATATCCGAGGCTCGTAGAGTGAGAGAACAAGGAATATTACAGAAAGATAGGCTCCTGAAGGCGGAAATGGAGCCCACACGTGTATCACTGCCATTGATGAGTCCTCACGTGTACCTCCACTGATGAGTCCACACATGTATCGCCACCGATGAGTCCTCACGTGTATCTCTACTGATGAGTCCTCACGTGTATCGCCACTGATGAGTCCTCACATGAATCGCCACCTGATGAGTCCACACGTGTATCTCCACTGATGAGTCCCCACATGTATCGCCACTGATGAGTCCACACGTGTATCGCCACTGATGAGTCCTCACGTGTATCGCCAATGATGAGTCCTCACGTGTATCGCCAATGATGAGTCCACACGTGTACCTCCACTGATGAGTCCACACATGTATCGCCACCGATGAGTCCTCACGTGTATCTCTACTGATGAGTCCTCACGTGTATCGCCACTGATGAGTCCTCACATGAATCGCCACTGATGAGTCCACACGTGTATCTCCACTGATGAGTCCCCACATGTATCGCCACTGATGAGTCCTCACATGAATCGCCACTGATGAGTCCCCACGTGTATCGTCACTGATGAGTCCTCACGTGTATCGCCAATGATGAGTCCTCACGTGTATCGCCACTGATGAGTCCCCACGTGTATCGCCACAGATGAGTCCTCACGTGTATCGCCAATGATGAGTCGTCACATGAATCGCCACTGATGAGTCCACACGTGTATCGTCACTGATGAGTCCACACGTGTATCGCCAATGATGAGTCCTCACGTGTATCGCCACTGATGAGTCCCCACGTGTATCGCCACAGATGAGTCCTCACGTGTATCGCCAATGATGAGTCCTCACGTGTATCGCCACTGATGAGTCCCCACGTGTATCGCCACTGATGAGTCCTCACGTGTATCTCCACTGATGAGTCCTCACGTGTATCACCGCCACCGATGAGTCCACACGTGTATTGCCACTGATGAGTCCTCACGTGTATCTCCACTGATGAGTCCCCACATGTATCGCCACTCATGAGTCCTCACATGTATCGCCACCGATGAGTCCCCACATGTATCGCCACTGATGAGTCCCTCCCTATATGTGTCGTCACTGATGAGTCTGTGAGACCACACAGTAATAGTGCCTCCTCTGTGAGACCACACAGTAATAGTGCCTCCTCTGTGAGACCACACAGTAATAGTCACCCCCTCTGACTCCACACAGTTATAGTGACCCCCTCTGACTCCACATAGTAATAGTGCCCCCTCTCTGACTCCGCATAGTTATAGTGCCCCCCTCTGACTCCACATAGTAATAGTGACTTCCTCTCTGACTCCACATAGTTATAGTGCCCCCCTCTGACTCCACATGGTAATAGTGACCCCCTCTATGACTCCACATAGTAATAGTGACTTCCTCTCTGACTCCACATAGTTATAGTGCCCCCTTGACTCCAATAGAATAGTGACCCCTCTTGACTCCACATAGTAATAGTGACTCCTCTCTGACTCCATATTAAGCCCCTCTGACTCCACATAGTAATAGTGCCTCCTCTCTGACTCCACATAGTAATAGTGCCCCCTCTGACTCCACATAGTAATAATGACCCCCTCTGACTCCACATAGTAATATGACCCCTCTGACTCCACATAGTAATAGTGCCCCCTCTCTGATTCCTCATATAATTGTGCCCCTCTGACTCCACATAGTAATAGTGCCCCCTCGACCTCTCTGATCCATAGTAATGTGCCCCTCTGACTCCAATAGTAATATGACCCCCTCTGACTCCACATAGTAATAGTGACCCCCTCTGACTCCTCATAGTAATAGTGCCCCCTCTTGATTCCTCATAGTAATAGTGCCCCCTCTGACTCCACATAGTAATAGTGCCCCCTCTGACTCCCATAGTAATAGTGCCCCCCTCTGACTCCTCATAGTAATAGTGCCCCCTCTGACTCCACATAGTAATAGTACCCCCCTCTGACTCCTAATAGTAATAGTGCCCCCTCTGACTCCCATAGTAATAGTGCCCCCTCTGACTCCACATAGTAATAGTGCCCCCTCTGACTCCACATAGTAATAGTGCCCCCCTCTGACTCCACATAGTAATAGTGACCCCCTCTGACTCCACAAGTAATAGTGACCCCCTCTGACTCCACATAGTAATAGTGCCCCCTCTGACTCCACATAGTAATAGTGCCCCCCTCTGACTCCACACAGTAACAGTGCCCCCTCTGACTCCATAGTTATAGTGACCCCCTCTGACTCCTCATAGTAATAGTGCCCCCTCTGACTCCACACAGTAAAAATGCCCTCGACTCCTCATAGTAATAGTGCCCCCTCTGTCCACACAGTAACAGTGCCCCTCTGACTCCTCATAGTAATAGTGCCCCCCTCTGACTCCACATAGTATAGTGCCCCCTCTGACTCCACATTAACATGCCCTTGACTCACATAGTTATAGTGACCCCCTCTGACTCCTCATAGTAATAGTGCCCCCCTCTGACTCCACACAGTAATAGTGACCCCCTCTGACTCCACATAGTATAGTGACCCCCTCTGCTCCTCATAGTAATAGTGCCCCTCTGACTCACATAGTAATTAATAGCGCCCCCCTCTGACTCCACACAGTAACAGTGCCCCTCTGACTCCACATAGTAATAGTGCCCCCTCTGACTCCACATAGTAATAGTGCCCCTCTCTGACTCCACATAGATAGTGCCCCCTCTCTAACTCCACACAGTAATAGAGCCCCCTCTCG
Source organism: Oophaga sylvatica (assembly GCA_033576555.1). Taxonomy (NCBI): domain Eukaryota; kingdom Metazoa; phylum Chordata; class Amphibia; order Anura; family Dendrobatidae; genus Oophaga; species Oophaga sylvatica. The sequence goes on from JARQOD010000004.1 coordinate 533,197,852, forward strand.
ATCCACATAGTATAGTGCCCCCCTCTGACTCCACATAGTATAGTGCCCCCCTCTGACTCCACATAGTAATAGTGCCCCCCTCTGACTCACATAGTAATAGTGCCCCCCTCTGACTCCACACAGTAACAGTGCCCCCTCTGACTCCACATAGTTATAGTGACCCCCTCTGACTCCTCATAGTAATGTGCCCCTCTGACTCACATAGTATTAATAGCGCCCCCTCTGACTCCACACAGTAACAGTGCCCCTCTGACTCCACATAGTAATAGTGCCCCCTCTGCTCCCACAGTAATAGTGACCCCCTCTGACTCCACATAGTAATAGGACCCCCCTCTGCTCCCAAGTAATAGTGCCCCCTCTGACTCCACATAGTAATATAGGCCCCCCTCTGACTCCACATAGTAAAGTGCCCCCCTTGACTCCACATAGTAATAGTGACCCCCTCTGACTCCACATAGTTAATAGTGCCCCTCTGACTCCCATAGTAATAGTGCCCCCCTCTGACTCCACACAGTAAAGTGCCCCTCTGACTCCACATAGTAATAGTGCCCCCCTCTGACTCCACATAGTAATAGTGCCCCCTCTGACTCCACAAGTAAGTGCCCCCTCTGACTCCTCTAGTAAGTGCCCCCCTCTGACTCCACATAGTAAAGTGCCCCCTCTGACTCCACATAGTATAGGCCCCCCTCTGACTCCACACAGTAAAGGCCCCCTCTGACTCCACATAGTAATAGTGCCCCCCTCTGACTCCACATAGTAATAGTGCCCCCCTCTGACTCCACATAGTAACTAGTGCCCCCTCTGACTCCAATAGATAGTGACCCCCTCTGACTCCACATAGTAATAGTGCCCCCCTCTGACTCCACACAGTAACAGTGCCCCCTCTGACTCCTCATAGTATAGTGCCCCCCTCTGACTCCACACAGTAACAGTGCCCCCTCTGACTCCTCATAGTAATAGTGCCCCCCTCTGACTCCACATAGTAATAGTGCCCCCCTCTGACTCCACACATTAACAGTGCCCCCTCTGACTCCACATAGTTATAGTGACCCCCTCTGACTCCTCATAGTAATAGTGCCCCCCTCTGACTCCACACAGTAATAGTGACCCCCTCCTGACTCCACATAGTATATGACCCCCTCTGCCTCCTCATAGTAATAGTGCCCCCTCTGACTCCACATAGTAATTAATAGCGCCCCCCTCTGACTCCACACAGTAACAGTGCCCCCTCTGACTCCACATAGTAATAGTGCCCCCCTCTGACTCCACATAGTAATAGTGCCCCTCTCTGACTCCACATAGATAGTGCCCCCTCTCTAACTCCACACAGTAATAGAGCCCCCTCTCTGACTCCACATAGTAATAGTGCCCCCCTCTGACTCCACATAGTAATAGTGCCCCCCTCTGACTCCACATAGTAATAGTGCCCCCCTCTGACTCCACATATAATAGTGCCCCCTCTCTGACTCCACATAGATAGTGCCCCCTCTCTAACTCCACACAGTAAGAGCCCCCTCTCTGACTCCACATAGTAATAGTGCCCCCCTCTGACTCCACATAGTAATAGTGCCCCCCTCTGACTCCACATAGTAATAGCGCCCCCTCTCTGACTCCACATAGATAGTGCCCCCTCTGACTCCACACAGTAATAGAGCCCCCTCTCTGACTCCACATAGTAATAGTGCCCCCTCTCTGACTCCACATAGATAGTGACCCCCTCTGACTCCACATAGTAATAGTGCCCCCTCTCTGACTCCACATAGATAGTGACGCCCTCTCTGACTGCAGACAGTAATACACAGTGTTATTCCCAAATAGGAGCATGAGGCAATTTTGTTACTAACCCTAACGCCGTCATAATGGAGGCTCTATGATAAAATGCAAGTGAATTAGATTTTTCGTTAAAAAAACAAAAACTGCAAAAGAAAGGTTTATTATCACTTTTTAAAAAATGATAATTATAAGAAAAAAAAAATGTCTTGACCCCGACGTGATTTGAACACGCAACCTTCTGATCTGGAGTCAGACGCGCTACCGTTGCGCCACGAGGTCCTCTTCAACTCAAACCTTTTCCTGTGTTTATAGCTGCAACAGCACAGCCCACAGCCAACAGTACACACCAACTTTCTCGTTTCTATATATTTCTGATGACCCTTGAAGGTCTCCAGAGATGAAACCGCAGCAAATAGAAATATTAATGTCTGAATTCCGCTATAAACACATTTAAATTAAAAGAAAAAAAAAAAACAAGGGCTCGTCCGGGATTTGAACCCGGGACCTCTCGCACCCGAAGCGAGAATCATACCCCTAGACCAACGAGCCATGTGACTCCACATTCTGTCACCTGACTTCTTAGCTGCTACGTCACTCGACTGTTCCATTGTATCCGCTATGGAATGTTCGGCAGCTGCAGAGAAGCTCAGGCCGCGCAGGAGATCGCCGAGGGCTGCAGTGCGGCTGCTCCTGCCTGGCTGAGGGACCATTTGGACATTACTCACTGTTTTTTTGGGTGGGAGGAGATTTTAAGTTCTTTTAAGGGAATGTTCATGTTCACTTCTGTACTTTAAATTCCTTTATTTTTTTGTGGTTCCAGTTTCTTATTCGGCAATTTTTTCTATACTATTTTTTATAAGTTTAACAACAAAAAATAAACATCACAATGATAACATCATCAAAGTGGGCATCAAAGTGGGCGCGTGTGACACGCCTCTGATTTAAGGTCATTAAAATTAAAATTAAATGTTTGAAAATTGCTACATTTTCCCCTCGGTTCCTATTTTTTTCACAAATAAACGTAAGTCACATCAAATAAATGTTCCCACCATCATGGAGTGCGATATGTCACGAGAAACATCTCAGAATCAGCGGGATCCATGGAAGCTCCAGAGTTATGACCTCATAAACATTGGCCCGGTCAGGAAGATGAAAACAGGCTGATGAAGGGGTTAAACTGTAGGGATGGGTCATTAAAGGGAATCTGTCACCAGTTTTTTGTCCTATCAACTAAAAATATCATCTAATAGAGTGTGAGCTATACATTCTACCCCGACTCCCCACGAATCCCCCATAAAAATCTTTTACATTGCTCCCGCGCTGTAAGTAAATATCCTCGGTCCGATGGGCGTTGTTTCTGGTCCCTCCACCCCTCCTCGGCGTGCTGCACGCATTCCGTTCTGTGAATAGCGTTGTTCGCGTACAGGTCCCGCGCATGCGCATTCAAATTGCCTCCCGTGCGTGCGCAGTATGCTTTGCCCAACTGCGGGCAAAGCAGGAAAGCATTAGTGCGCATGCGCTGGAAGTACTATGTCCCAGAAGTATTTCACCACATACCGGAACATAGTTCACTGGCGCATGTGCACCAATGCCTTCTGGCTTTGCCTGCAGTTGGGCAAAGCATACTCCGCACGCGCGGGAGGCAATTTGAATGCGCATGCGCGAGACCTGTACGCGAACAACGCTATTCACATAACGGAATGCGTGCAGCACGCCGAGGAGGGGTGGAGGGACCAGAACCAATGCCCATCGGACTGGACCGAGGATATTTACATATAGCGCCGGAGCAATATAAAAGGTTTTTATGGGGGATTCGTGGGGAGTCGGGGTTTCACAAGTAGTTGGAGAATGTATAGCTCACACTCTATTAGATGATATTTTTAGTTGATAGGCCAAAAAACGGGTGACAGGTTCCCTTTATTCTATAACAACATTTTGAATGAAAATATTTGGAAAGTGTGATTTATGCACTCCTATACTCATAAAGGCTTTGCAGAAAGTGCAAAGCCAGACAAAAAACTATGAGGAGGGTCATCCATAGACCCCTGAAAGGCAGCAACTGACAGGCCTCAGTCAAATATTTTAAAATTGTACTTGCAGTACTCCTACACTCATAAAGGCTTTGCACAAAGTATCATGCCAAGAAAAAATTATAAGCAGGGCAATACAGTAATTATCTTCAGGTGTCTGCTTCTTCTCCTCCTTCCTCTTGAGGCTGGGGGACTGCCTCTATCTGCTTCCTGGAGCCCAATTCCCAGGTGCCTGGGCTGCCTATAAGGCCGGCGTCACACTGGCGAGTGTGATCCGAGTAAGTCGCACGACTTTCTCGCATCAACACCCGGCACGGCCGCCCGCTCTCGGACCCGAGTGTGCGGCTGCATGTATTTCTATGCCGCCGCACACTCGGGTCCAAGAGCGGGCGGCCGTTCCGGGTGTTGATGCGAGAAAGTCGTGCGACTTACTCGCATCACACTCGCCAGTGTGACGCCGGCCTTAATGACCCAGCTTCAGGTAGTGCCGGAGCGCCTGACATATAGAAATGGGCAACACACTCTGACACAGCCTCCCCTGCTGTGCTGTGTTACGGCGGCCTCCACTTCACCCACACCCCTTGCCCTGGCAACAGACACGGTGGAGGAGTGGGTATTCTCCTTTCCTCTAACTGCACCTTTAAGCCAATCCCACCTCTTCTCTGCCTAATCCTCCCCTCTTTTGAAGTCCACTCTGTCCGCATCTACTCTCCCTCCAACCTCCAAGTGGCCGTCATATACCGACCTCCAGGCCCGACCACTGCCTTCATTGACCAATTCTCTACCTGGCTTCTTCACTTTCTTTCCACTGACATCCCCACTATCTTCATGGGTGACTTCAACATCCCTGCTGATACCCTTCAGTCAGCAGCCTCCAAACCCCATGCCCGTACTTCATCCTTTGGACTTACCCAGTGGTCCTCCTCAGCCACCCACACAGATGGACACACATTAGACCTGGTCTTCACCCGCCTCTGCTCTCTGTCTAACTTCACTACCTCCCCTCTCCCGCTATCCGATCACCATCTACTCACTTACTCATCCCTGTCCTCCTCTCCTGTCACCCATGTCCAGCAACATGCGCACCCCCGCAAAAACCTTGCACACCTAGACACCCACACACTCATTGACTCTATTCTACCACTGGTATCCATATCTTTACTCCATGACACAGACAGTGCCACTGCTTTCTACAATGCCACTCTCGCATCAGCTATTGACACGGTCGCCCCTCTTGTTCATGGCAGAGTGCAACGAATCAACAGACAACCCTCTCACAATAACACCAGTAAAAAGCTCTGGCAAGTGTCCAGGATTGCAGAGCGGCGCTGGAAGAAAACAAATTCGCAAGATCATTTCACTGCATTCAAACAAGCAACACTTGCATTCAAATCTGCCCTCACCTCTGCTAAACAGGCCTACTTCACAACCCTCGTATCTTCCCTATCCTACAACCCCAAAATTATTCAAAACTTTTAACTCCCTCCTCCGCCCACCACTGCCCCCTCCAACTTCCCTCATCTCTGCTGAGGACTTTACCACACACTTCAAAAATAAGATCAACCAAACAAGGCAAGTCTTTATTGTTCAACCACCACGACCCCTTTGTATACCAGACCAATGCCCTAACCCCATAACCTCCCTCTCCAACATCACCGAAGGGGAGCTTGTCTCCTCTCCAAATCGCACCTCACAACCTGTGCACTCGACCCCATCCCATTCCACCTCCTCCCCAACCTCACCACCACTATTATCCCATCCCTAACCCACCTCTTCAACCTATCACTAACTTTTGGTACCTTCCCTTCCGCTTTAAAACATGCCACAGTCACACCTATCATTAAAAAGCCAAACCTCGACCCAACCGCTATGTCCAGCTATCGCCCAATATCGCTGCTCCCATTCACTTCCAAACTCCTGGAGCTGCACGTCCACGCTGAGCTTTCCTACCACCTCTCATCTAACTTGCTCTTTGACACTCTACAATCTGGTTTCCGCTCCCATCACTCCACTGAGACAGCCCTGACCAAAATTACTAACGACCTACTTACAGCCAAAGCGAACGGACAATACTCTATACTCCTGCTTCTTGACCTGTCCTCTGCTTTTGACACAGTTGATGACTGCCTCCTACTACAGATTCTCTCCTCCTTTGGTGTCAAGGACCTCGCCCTATCCTGGATCTCCTCATACCTCTCCAACCGCACATTCAGCGTCTCTCACTCCCACACTACCTCCTCATTCCACCCTCTCTCTGTTGGAGTCCCCCAAGGCTCTGTTCTAGGACCCCTACTCTTCTCAATCTATACACTTGGCCTGGGGCAACTCATAAAGTCCCACGGATTCCAATACACTTTTATGCCGATGACACTCAGATCTATCTCTCTGGCCCAGATGTCACCTCTCTGCTGTCCAGAATCCCTGAGTGTCTATCAGCCATATCCTCCTTCTTCTCCTCCAGCTTCCTCAAACTCAATGTGGACAAATCTGAACTCAACATCATTCCCCCATCCCACAGATCTTCCTTACCTGATCTATCTATCACAATTAACGACATCACGCTTTCCCCCATACCGGAAGTCCGCAGCCTCGGAGAAACCCTTGACTCTGCCCTGGCCTTCAAACCGTACATCCAAGCTCTTTCTACCTCCTGTCACCTTCAGCTCAAAAATATTTCCAGAATCCGTCCTTTCCTGTCACGCTGTCTAGCAGATATATATATAAATAATGTCAGTAATCTATCAAGTGGGACAACATTCTATATAACATATAAATAGGTAACATTAACATGTATATATAGCATAGTATTACCTGACATAATATCCTGTGGGTCAATACTGAATCCTTTTCACGCTGTCTCTGGCTAGAGGTGGACCGGGGTCTATGCTGACCCTAAACTGGGGTCCTGACTAGTCCCTCTACCTGGAGGTACTGTTAATGGTACAGAGGTCCAGGCCGCCAGCGTAAACCCTGTCTCCTATAAATCCCTGACCACTATAATCTAGTCCTTAGAAGGACCCTGATTACCACCATAGGGAATGGACAGGTAAAGGTTAACCAACAGTAAAGACAAACGAGACAGACAGGGGATAAAGTAAATACTGTCTTGCATACAACATATAAACACAGAGGGAACACCAAAGGTCTAGGAGATAAACTATAAGCAAGGTGAGGAGAAAACAACAAAGGAGCTCTTAGCTTAAGTCTTCTCAGAACCGATCCTATCTGCAGTCTGTATGAATGCTTTCACCGGCATCTAACACACAGACTGGCAGGAATATAAAGGAAGCTAATTAGTACATAATCAAAAGCAGCCGGGCGAGGCTGGACCTAGTCTTAGCAAAGAGCTAGGTAAAATTAACTCCCTCACCACCAAACACAAAGTAACAGCAACTCAGCTGCGAGAAGTCAGAATGTGCAATCGCGACGATCCTCGTGGCGATGCACCCATGACAGTACCCCCCCTTCTACGAGGGGCCTCCGGACCCTCAGGGCCAGGTCTGCCCGGGTAAGTTGTGTGGAAGGTCCGAACCAATCGATCTGCGTTAACCTCTGACGCAGGGGCCCACGTCCTCTCCTCAGGACCATACCCCTTCCAATGAACTAGGTACTGAAGGGACCGACGATTCAGACGTGAGTCAATGATCTTCAACACCTGAAACTCCAAGCTACCATTGACCACCACCGGAGGGGGGGGGCAGAGGCGACGGTATAACTGGCGCCACGTACCTTTTAAGCAACGATTTGTGGAACACATTGTGGATTTTAAACATAGGAGGGAGGTCCAGACGAAATGCCACAGGATTAACTATAGAACTGATCCTGTATGGACCGATGAACCTGGGACCCAGTTTCCAGGAGGGAACCTTGAGTTTTATATTCTTGGTAGACAACCACACCAGATCGTTCACACTTAGGTCCAGACCAGACACTCTCCTCCTATCAGCCCTCCGCTTGTAACGGTTCCCCATAGCACTCAGACCATTCAGCACTCCTCTCCAAACTGAAGCAAGTGACGATGAGAATCGTTCCTCCTCAGGAACCCCAGACGGACGGGTATGTGGGGTCTTAGAGCGAGCACAAACTCCACATGACGCGACAAAAGTTATTACCTCTTTATTTAAGTTAGGCCACCAAAACCGGCGAGAAAGGAGATCCACAGTTGCTTTACTCCCTGGATGTCCTGCTAAAACAGAATTATGATGTGCCTCGATAACTTTTTGTCTTAACTGATTAGGAACAAACAGTTTCCCTGGAGGTCCTACAGGGGCATCCCCCTGAGCCTCCAATACCTCCTCCTCAAGCTCAGAGCATACAGCCGACACTACCACTCCCTCCTGTAAGATAGGAACCGGGTCATCCGTCTTTCCGGCCCCTGGGAAACTACGAGATAAGGCATCAGGCGGCAATTTTATTGAGCAGTCATACGCGCGATGAGGAGGCAACTCTTGACACCCCTCCTCTGAGAACACATCCCCCAAGTCCTCCAGAAAAGGAGGCAAGGTCCTAGGCACGACCGCACCGATGACCGTGCTCATGCAGTTATTCTTGCAAAATTCACCCCACTGGCTTATCTCTCTGGATTGCCAATCAATCACTGGGTTATGTTTAGCCAACCAAGGAAGTCCCAACACAATAGGAGTAGGAAGACCCTCCAACACATAACAAGACAACTGTTCTTTATGTAGTGCCCCTACTCGAAGGTCTATGTTATGAACAGCTTGTACAAAGCTACCTTGACCGAGAGGTCTGGCGTCAATAGAAAGTATAGGGATCGGTTTGGCCAATACACTCAGTTGCATACCTTGCACCTGGCCAAACCGAGCGTCCACCATATTAGCCCCAGACCCACTATCAAGAAGAACAGAAATCCTCTCAACTCTCGCACCAACCACCACCTCCGCAGGCACGAGAAATTGAGACGGACCTGGGGACGAAATACCTACTCCCAGGTTGTTGTCCACCACACAACCTGGGATTAACAGTTTTTCGGTGACTTTTTTGCTCAATGAGGCATGGAAGGGACACCCCCCAACAAAATGTCCCTCTCTCCCGCAGAAGAAACACCTTCTTGTCTTGCGGCGCACCGCTGATTCCCTCCTACAAAATGATGTCCCTCCCAACTGCATAGGTTCCTCAGAACAGGCCAGGGGAACCTCAATATAAGGGACTTTAGTAGTGGGTGGAGTCATAACAGGGGGCGGAGTTACCTCGCACCTCCCCCAAAGCCGTCTATCAATACGAATAGCAAGGGCCATAGCAGCCTCCAGTGATGGAGGAGAATCATACTGAGCCAAAACATCTTTTAATTTGTCAGATAACCCTTGACAAAACTGGCTCCTAAGAGCTGGGTCATTCCACTGAGTATCTGTGGCCCATCTACGGAACTCAGAAGAAAATTCCTCTGCCGGACGATCTCCCTGCTGTATCCTACGTAACTTCGTTTCAGCAAGGGAGACCCGATCCGGGTCATCATACACCAGACCCAGGGCAGCAAAAAATCGATCTACTGACTGGAGGGCCGGGGAACCCGGGGGAAGAGAGAACCCCAAGATTGAGGGTCCCCTTGTAAGAGCGAGATGACAATTCCCACCCTCTGCTCTTCACTCCCGATGACCGAGGCCGCAGCCGAAAGTATAATTTACATGCCTCCCGGAAGGTAAAAAATTTGTCCCGCCCACCAGTGAACCTGTCTAGGAGAGCAACCTTAGGTTCAGACCTGGTTTGCTCCGGGGGGGACAAAACCTTGGACTTAATGTCCGTAAGCTCCAAGGACAACTTCTGCAACTGCAGGGCAAGCTGGGCCACTGGATCCATGGTAGCTGGGGAGAATCTTTAGTAGGGCCGGTGAAAATGTCACGCTGTCTAGCAGATATATATATAAATAATGTCAGTAATCTATCAAGTGGGACAACATTCTATATAACATATAAATAGGTAACATTAACATGTATATATAGCATAGTATTACCTGACATAATATCCTGTGGGTCAATACTGAATCCTTTTCACGCTGTCTCTGGCTAGAGGTGGACCGGGGTCTATGCTGACCCTAAACTGAGGTCCTGACTAGTCCCTCTACCTGGAGGTACTGTTAATGGTACAGAGGTCCAGGCCGCCAGCGTAAACCCTGTCTCCTATAAATCCCTGACCACTGTAATCTAGTCCTTAGAAGGACCCTGATTACCACCATAGGGAATGGACAGGTAAAGGTTAACCAACAGTAAAGACAAACGAGACAGACAGGGGATAAAGTAAATACTGTCTTGCATACAACATATAAACACAGAGGGAACACCAAAGGTCTAGGAGATAAACTATAAGCAAGGTGAGGAGAAAACAACAAAGGAGCTCTTAGCTTAAGTCTTCTCAGAACCGATCCTATCTGCAGTCTGTATGAATGCTTTCACCGGCATCTAACACACAGACTGGCAGGAATATAAAGGAAGCTAATTAGTACATAATCAAAAGCAGCCGGGCGAGGCTGGACCTAGTCTTAGCAAAGAGCTAGGTAAAATTAACTCCCTCACCACCAAACACAAAGTAACAGCAACTCAGCTGCGAGAAGTCAGAATGTGCAATCGCGACGATCCTCGTGGCGATGCACCCATGACATTTCCTCAACCCTCAATCTACTAAAATGATTTTGCATGCCCTCATCATCTCCCGTCTCAACTACTGCAACATCCTTTTCTAACATCCTCGCACCTCTCCAGTCCATCCTTAACTCTGCTGCCCGACTAATTCATCTCTCTCCTCGCTACTCCTCCATTTCTCCCCTCTGCAAATCTCTTCACTGGCTCACATTCCCTCAGCCTATCCAGTTCAAATTACTAATACTGACCTACAAGGCCATCTATAACCTGTCCCCTCCACATGTCTCTGAACTAATCTCCCGATACCTTCCCTCACATAATCTCCGGTCCTCCCAAAACCTCCTTCTCTCCTCCACACTTATTCGCTCCTCACCCAACCGCCTCCAAGACTTCTCCTGAATATCACCCATCCTCTGGAATTCTTTGCCCCAACACGTCCGACTATCAACCACATTCGTATCCTTCAGACGGAACCTGAAAACCCACCTCTGCAGGAAAGCCTACAGCCTGCAATGACCCTGCTACCTCCTCCCCACTATCGGAGATATTGCCTCAACCATCACTGGAACTGCTTCAACCCACCAACCTGCTGTCTCCTTCCCCATCACCCCGTTGAATGTAAGCCCGAAAGGGCACCGTCCTCTCCCCTCTGTATCAGTCTGTGATTGTTAGTTTACTGTGATATCTGTAATTTGTATGTAACCCCTTCTCATGTACAGCACCATTGAATCAATGGCGCTATATAAATTAATAATAACAGCCTCATGTGTCAACCTGCACCATTGGCTGCTCACGCATAGGAGGTGGGGAACGCCAAGGACAGTACGATCTCTCAGGAGTGGTAGTAGCCCTATCTCAAGCCACCTCAAGGAGCCCATTCATTCATCAGGAAGGGTTCAACATTCTCCTTTCCTTCTGGGATCACACCCACTGCATACCATTGATGTTGAGCCTCCATTTTGTGGAACGTGACACTAGTTCCAGTCGTCAGCTCTTGCAGCCTTCGAGGGAAGTGTTCCTTCTCTACTGCCCGATGGTTGAACGAGATGTGATGACGGGTCACAAACTCTTCAAATGACCCCCTTTCTCCATTGACGGTCGTAGGCAACTACCACCCCCGGAGATGCCAACTCTCTGTACCTTATAGCTAGTGGGCCGATAACATTTGTCCAGACCTAGTCCTGGCTCACATCCCTGTCTCTTCCGACCAGCCTAGGCCCCGCAGTTTGTTTTATAGAGCACAGGAAATGTACCCCAGACTACGGAATAGTGTATGGAGGAGAACTGTAATCCAGCCAATTTTTTAAATGCTTTTTTGGAGTGTTAGATAATATCACAGAAATTTGCAACATTACACGGAATAGTGTATGGGTGAGAAATGTAATCCAGCTACTTGTTTTAACACTTTTTTGGAGTGTTAGCTATCACAGAAATGTACCCCAGAAAACGTGAAACTGTATGGATGAGAAATTTAAGCCGGCAATATTTTTGAACGCTTTTTTAAGCTTTATAGATCGCAGGAAATATACCCCACACCACGTAATACTGTGTGGGTGACAAATTTAACTTATATATAAATTCATCCAGAACACAGAATAGTGTATGGGTAAGAAATTTAACCCAGTGAAATTTTTAAACGATTTTTTGGAGTGTTATATAACACAAAAAAGTAACATAAATCACAAAATACTCGATGGATCAAAATATATTCCATTTTTTCACCTCCCAAAAAAAGCTGCAACTATATATTTGCCAACAGACTGCACAGGCCTAGTCCCTGTCTACACTCTGGATTCTGTGTCTCTCCCTGCTCCTGCGACTCTCTCTCCCTTCTTAGGCTAAATGCAGATTGTATGTGATTCAAATGATTAGCCCTTAGAAGGGCTGTTAGTATGGTGGCTCAGCTCCAGCACCAGAATCTACACTACGCAGGTGAATTCCAGCAGGATCCACAGGAAATCTTGATTGCTTAAAAAATAACATACCATGATTAAGACCTAGAGTCGAAACGCATTGGATAACGCTGCCATGTGTGTTGCACTGTTAGTGCTTCTTTTGCATCGACCATAATTTGTTCTGATTTTATGACACGAATAAAAGTTATTTTTTAAGCAATAAAGATTTCCTGTGGATCCTGCTGGAATTCACCTGCTTTCTGATTACCTCCTTTGTGGCTGCTCAGTCCAGTCCGTGCGGGACCAGGAACTTGGAACTATGGATAATCTGGGTGAGCTGATGAACCAGTCTGTGCTCACTAGATCCGGGCACCAGACCTGTGCCAATTTCATCCAGCGGTGAGTCCACGTTACTGTATGATGTCACCGTCACAGCACTGGTGTTCACATCTGGTGCTCACTCACTGGTCATTACTGTGATCTGAGTAGAGCCATCATGTCATTCTGGCGCTCAGATCCCAGTATTGACCAAGTGAGTGCTCACTAGATCCGGGCACCAGACCTGTGCCAATTTCATCCAGCAGTGAGTCCACATTACTGTATGATGTCACCGTCACAGCACTGGTGGTCACACCTGGTGCTCACTCACTGGTCATTACTGTGATCTGAGTAGAGCCATCATGTCATTCTGGCGCTCAGATCCCAGTATTGACCAAGTGAGTGCTCACTAGATCCGGGCACCAGACCTGTGCCAATTTCATCCAGCAGTGAGTCCACGTTACTGTGAAAATGAAGGAAAAAGGGATCCAGCTTCAATAAAATCTTCATCTTTATTGATTCATAAAAACATGAATAATGGCATGCTCCTGGACAAGCTCAGGACAAGGCTACGCGTTTCGATCACAGGGATCTTTATCACAGCTGACATATTCAGACAAGGGCACATATTTAAGACAAAGGAAGACCAATCACGATCAGAAAAAATGTCATGTGATTTTTGACAAGTCCTTTAACAATTTTCACATAACGAATAAAGAAAAAAAAAAAAAAAAAAACAATATTTGCACAAATAAAATCAATGCAAAGAAATAAAATTAATAATGGAACATCAATTCGTTTCTTTTGTTGAGACCAAATGGATGTCTGGTATGTAGATTAAAGATCCAGAAAGCTTCACGTGTGAGGAGTCGCTGACGTGCATCTCCACCTCGGGAAGACAGGTTAACACTTTCAATACCTGTGACTTGGAAGGAAGAAACATTGCGAGCATGCTGAAAAATAAAATGTTTAGCAGCAGCAGAAATATTGCGATTCGAAGAAACATTCTTTACATCCTGCAAATGTTCAGCGATCCTGATTTTTAGTTTCCTAGTAGTGCAGCCTATATAAGATAAATTGCAAGTAGTGCACGTAATTTTATATACCACATAGCATGAATTACAATTGATATATTTGTTAATGGTATAGATCGCAGTGATGTCATTATTTTCAGAGGTTTTCGTTACACAAACATATTTGCAAAGTGCACATCTATTGTGGCCACATTTATAAAAACCTTTATGTTCTAACCACAATGTTTTATGAGAAGAGAAATTATTACTGAACATGCTTGGAGAAACTTTGTTACCAATAGATGGCGCTTTCCTTGAAACAACATTAATACCTGATGAAAGAATGTCAGCAAGAGAGGGATCTTCATATAAAATAGGCAGCGATCTCAAAATGATTTTTTTGATGTCCCCAAATTGAGGACTATATTGAGCACAAAAATATGGTTTCACTGCAAGATCATTTTTTTGTTGTCGCCCTCCACTAATGAGATCCTCTCTGTTTTTATTACTTACAATTGTTCGTGCTCTTTTTAATGACCATTTAGGATAATTTCTGTTTTTTAATCTTGTATCCACACAATTAAATTCCGTTTCCAAAGCTGTAGGATCGCTGCAGTTTCTCAAAATTCTGGTATATTCACCCAAAGGAATCGATTTAATAGTATGTTTGGGGTGACTGCTTGCTGCATGCAAGATAGAATTACCAGCACAAGGTTTGCTGAACGTTTTAGTAATAATAACAGAGTCATGTACCCCATATAAATCAAGATCCAAAAAAGAAATTTTGTTATGATGAAATTTATGAGTAAAATGTATGTTGAATGAATTAGAATTGATATAATCAATAAATCCGGATATGGCAGGTACATCACCACTCCAAATGATGAGTAAATCATCAATATATCTACCATACCAAGCAATCGAGTCAATAAATGGATTAGTAGCTGAAAAAATAAAAAAATATTCCCAATATGACATAACAAGATTAGCTAGGGATGGCGCGAATTTCGCACCATCGCCACGCCAGATTTTTGTAAAAAAAATTTATTGTCAAATGAGAAAAAATTGTGGGTTAATAAAAATTGATCTGAGTAGAGCCATCATGTCACCATCACAGCGCTGGTGGTCACACCTGGTGCTCACTCACTGGTCATTACTGTGATCTGAGTACAGCCATCATGTCATTCTGGCGCTCCGATCCCAGTATTGACCAGTGAGTGCTCACTAGATCCGGGCACCAGACCTGTGCCAATTTCATCCAGCGGTGAGTCCACGTTACTGTATGATGTCACCATCACAGCGCTGGTGGTCACACCTGGTGCTCACTCACTGGTCATTACTGTGATCTGAGTACAGCCATCATGTCATTCTGGCGCTCCGATCCCAGTATTGACCAGTGAGTGCTCACTAGATCCGGGCACCAGACCTGTGCCAATTTCATCCAGCGGTGAGTCCACGTTACTGTATGATGTCACCGTCACAGCACTAGTGGTCACACCTGGTGCTCACTCACTGGTCATTACTGTGATCTGAGTAGAGCCATCATGTCATTCTGGCGCTCAGATCCCAGTATTGACCAGTGAGTGCTCACTAGATCCGGGCACCAGACCTGTGCCAATTTCATCCAGCGGTGAGTCCACGTTACTGTATGATGTCACCATCACAGCGCTGGTGGTCACACCTGGTGCTCACTCACTGGTCATTACTGTGATCTGAGTACAGCCATCATGTCATTCTGGCGCTCCGATCCCAGTATTGACCAGTGAGTGCTCACTAGATCCGGGCACCAGACCTGTGCCAATTTCATCCAGCGGTGAGTCCACGTTACTGTATGATGTCACCGTCACAGCACTAGTGGTCACACCTGGTGCTCACTCACTGGTCATTACTGTGATCTGAGTAGAGCCATCATGTCATTCTGGCGCTCAGATTCCAGTATTGACCAGTGAGTGCTCACTAGATCAGGGTACCAGACCTGTGCCAATTTCATCCAGCGGTGAGTCCACGTTACTGTATGATGTCACCGTCACAGCACTGGTGGTCACACCTGGTGCTCACTCACTGGTCATTACTGTGATCTGAGTAGAGCCATCATGTCATTCTGGCGCTCAGATCCCAGTATTGACCAGTGAGTGCTCACTAGATCCGGGCACCAGACCTGCGCCAATTTCATCCAGCGGTGAGTCCATGTTACTGTATGATGTCACCGTCACAGCACTGGTGGTCACACCTGCTGCTCACTCACTGGTCATTACTGTGATCTGAGTAGAGCTATCATGTCATTCTGGTGCTCAGATCCCAGTATTGACCAGTGAGTGCTCACTAGATCCGGGCACCAGACCTGTGCCAATTTCATCCAGCGGTGAGTCCACGTTACTGTGTGATGTGTCCGTCACAGCACTGGTGGTCACACCTGGTGCTCACTCACTGGTCATTACTGTGATCTAAGTAGAGCCATCATGTCATTCTGGCGCTCAGATCCCAGTATTGACGTTAGTGCTCATTAGATCGGGGCACCAGACCTGCGCCAATTTCATCCAGCGGTGGGTCCACGTTACTGTATGACATCACCGTCGCATCGCTGGTGGTCACACCTGGTGCTCACTCACTAGTCATTACTGTGATCTGAGTAGAGCCATCATGTCATTCTGGCGCTCAGATCCCAGTATTGACCAGTGAGTGCTCACTAGATCCGGGCACCAGACCTGCGCCAATTTCATCCAGCGGTGAGTCCACGTTACTGTATGATGTCACCGTCGCAGTGCTGGTGGTCACACCTGGTGCTCACTCACTGGTCATTACTGTGATCTGAGTAGAGCCATCATGTCATTCTGGCGCTCAGATCCCAGTATTGACCAGTGAGTACTCACTAGAGCCGGGCACTAGACTGGTGCCAATTTCACTGCCGCAGTGTCGGTGCGCGCACGTGATGATCACTCACTGGTCATTACTGTGATCTTAGCGCCGCAGTGACATGACAGCTCTGCTCAGATCCCAGCCATTACTGCTCCAGGCTACAGTAACATGGCGTCAGGCTCCACTTACAATTGAGAGGTGACTGCACCCGACGATGTGCCCGGCTTAGAGCTGATGCGGACGCCAACCGCAGACTCCTATGTACAGGGGCAGCAATATTTGCGGTGTGACGCACCGACATTTATACACCAGCAAATAAAAATGTCCTCCCCAGCGGCTGAGGTGAAAGAATGCTATACTGTATGTGTATAAATGATCTTAACATTAACCCTGTGTGCGGCCTCTGCTGCAGTGTCAGTGCGATCTACGGGATTATCTGGCGGAGTAATCCGGTTCCTGAGTGCACGGCACTATATAACAATGGTGGAGGGATAAAATGACGACGAGGATGGGATTCGAACCCACGCGTGCAGAGCACAATGGATTAGCAGTCCATCGCCTTAACCACTCGGCCACCTCGTCTCCTTATATGGAGACATTGCTGCTGTCAGTATTTCTAGGGGAAGCTCCGGCTACGACAAGATGGCGGCCTAACGCAGGAGAAATAACCCGTCAGACGCCATTTTGCTTTGCGCACGGTGACATTGCAGAGGCGTGTTTATGTGCAGGAGGATCTAGCCGTCCAATCGCTGGTCTTTAACAGCCAGCCAATCGTGGCCTGTTATGCTAATGAGCGCCGCAGTGCATCCTGGGTGTATCACATTGGCGAGTGATAACTGAGGTAAAATTAATCTGTGATTCATACTCTGCGTCACGTGGGCGCCTGATTAGCATAATACACATATTAATGAGCCCGAGCCGCCGCTCTCCCTCAGCTGCTCCGGGGGAGGCCGCGGGGTGGTCGCCGGTGGCGGCTGTCACTCAGTATCGTCAGTGAGGTTAATCCTTACCTGTTCCTCCTCCGGGAGAAACAGACATGATGAATGGAGGAGGCTGAGTGTGTGATTACACGAACTCCCGCACCGTCCTGACCGACAACTCAGGGCGCGTGACATTCTGAGACGATCACAATGTGTTCACAAAAAATAGCAATAAAGATGCGGACTTTTGAATGTATCGAATGAGAATGAAGTTACTTTCTTTTGTGCAAGGCATGATGGGATATGTAGTTTCTCTCCTCCCCCAGCTGTTCTGCGGCCCTGAGCCGTCACCGCGTCGTTTTCTTTCCAGACCTCTCACTCCCCCGCCCCGGACTAATAACCTCCATTTCATTCAGCAACAAAATGGCGGCCAGCACCTCTGTGACTTCCCCGCTTCTCTATGACAACAGCAGCGTCACAAGAGCCTTATCGACCAATCGAGAGAAAGAGAACGCGTTAACCAATCATTATTCACTTTGTTTCTGCCAAAAATCCACGCCGGCCAATCAGATTAGCCGACGTCACGACCAATGATGAGATGAGCGGCGGCTTTTAAACTGACGTCCACCAATCCGCGCGTAGTTTTAGCTGTCCTCCCTTTTTGACCAATCAGAGGAGGGAGAGTGGGTCAGGTGACCGGTTGTGGCGGTTTTTGTTTGAATCGAGCGAGGGAGCGTTCAGTGTAGGAGAGGTGCGCGGAGAGAGAGGAGCGACCGTGGACGAGCAGGTAACCGGCGGGGGCGGAATATGGCGGCTGCTCGGGGTGGGGCATTTGTATTGTGCTCGCATCTCGCCGCATTTAGAGTTACTCTTTATGGCAGTGGTGTTCAGCTGCTGCAAAACTCCATCTCCCAGCATGCCCTGACACCCCACAGAGCTGTGCAGAGGTGTGTGGCTGCCGGGCATGCTGGGAGTTGTAGTTCTGCTCACTATTCCAGCCCTTCCTGCTTTTCTGAGCTCCTGACTGACCTTTGTGTTTCTTTGTGCTCCTGACAGGATGTCTTACAAGGAGAACCTGAACCCTTACTCCAAGGTGCGCCCCGGGACAGGGCGGGGGGCGCGTTCCTGCATGGCTCCTGGCCCCCAATCCTTATTAACCCCTTGTCTCCTGCTTTCCACAGTTCGCCACCCCGACCAGTGCGTCAGGGCCCCAGCGAGTCCTGCGGAAGGATCCCGGCTCCTCCGTCTCAGGTGTGGTATGCGGGGCCAGCTCTTCTCACAGCTGAGGCTTCGTAACAATGTATCCAGTCTACACAGGTATGACCAAGCCGTACTGGGTCAGTAATGGCTGCTGTTCTCTCCTGCAGTGACGGCCGGCCGAGTGACAGCGACTGACAGCCAGGGGGAGAAGGCGATGGACTGGTGAGTGCTCCTGTCTGCTCATACTCCGCTGTATGGAGCAGGTTAGTGGAGGAGGCACTAACACGGGGGCCGCGGGGCCCCTGTCCTGGCTGCAGCCGCTCTGATGTAGCCGTTACTTCATCTTCCGAGTGCCCCACAACACACAAGAATGACCTGTGCGGGTGCTAGCTGAGTTCAGCTAGCGGTGTTACTCTGCGTGCTGACTGGGGTGTTAGAGAGAGAGCGTGCTGACTGGGGGGTTAGAGAGAGCGTGCTGACTGGGGGGTTAGAGAGAGCGTGCTGACTGGGGGGTTAGAGAGAGCGTGCTGACTGGGGGGTTAGAGAGAGCGTGCTGACTGGGGGGTTAGAGAGAGCGTGCTGACTGGGGGGTTAGAGAGAGCGTGCTGACTGGGGGGTTAGAGAGAGCGTGCTGACTGGGGGGTTAGAGAGAGAGCGTGCTGACTGGGGGGTTAGAGAGAGAGCGTGCTGACTGGGGGGTTAGAGAGAGAGCGTGCTGACTGGGGGGTTAGAGAGAGAGCGTGCTGACTGGGGGGTTAGAGAGAGAGCGTGCTGACTGGGGGGTTAGAGAGAGCGTGCTGACTGGGGGTTAGAGAGAGCGTGCTGACTGGGGGGTTAGAGAGAGCGTGCTGACTGGGGGGTTAGAGAGAGCGTGCTGACTGGGGGGTTAGAGAGAGCGTGCTGACTGGGGGGTTAGAGAGAGCGTGCTGACTGGGGGGTTAGAGAGAGCGTGCTGACGGAAGGGTTAGAGAGAGCGTGCTGACGGAGGGGTTAGAGAGAGCGTGCTGACGGGGGGGTTAGAGAGAGCGTGCTGACGGGGGGGTTAGAGAGCGCGTGCTGACTGGGGGGTTAGAGAGAGCGTGCTGACGGAAGGGTTATAGAGAGCGTGCTGACGGAGGGGTTAGAGAGAGCGTGCTGACGGGGGGGTTAGAGAGCGCGTGCTGACGGGGGGGGTTAGAGAGAGCGTGCTGACGGAGGGGTTAGAGAGAGCGTGCTGACGGGGGGGTTAGAGAGCGCGTGCTGACGGGGGGTTAGAGAGCGCGTGCTGACGGGGGGTTAGAGAGCGCGTGCTGACGGGGGTTAGAGAGCGCGTGCTGACGGGGGGTTAGAGAGAGCGTGCTGACGGGGGGTTAGAGAGAGCGTGCTGACGGGGGGTTAGAGAGAGCGTGCTGACGGGGGTTAGAGAGAGCGTGCTGACGGGTAGAGAGAGCGTGCTGACGGGGTTAGAGAGAGCGTGCTGACGGGGGTTAGAGAGAGCGTGCTGACGGAAGGGTTAGAGAGCGCGTGCTGACGGAAGGGTTAGAGAGCGCGTGCTGACGGAAGGTTAGAGAGCGCGTGCTGACGGAAGGGTTAGAGAGCGCGTGCTGACGGAAGGGTTAGAGAGCGCGTGCTGACGGAAGGGTTAGAGAGCGCGTGCTGACGGAAGGGTTAGAGAGCGCGTGCTGACGGAAGGGTTAGAGAGCGCGTGCTGACGGGGGGGTTAGAGAGAGCGGTGCTGGGGGTTAGAGAGCGCGTGCTGACGGAAGGGTTAGAGAGCGCGTGCTGACGGAAGGGTTAGAGAGCGCGTGCTGACGGAAGGGTTAGAGAGCGCGTGCTGACGGAAGGGTTAGAGAGCGCGTGCTGACGGAAGGGTTAGAGAGCGCGTGCTGACGGGGGGGTTAGAGAGAGGCGTGCTGGTGGGTTAGAGAGCGCGTGCTGACGGAAGGGTTAGAGAGTGCTGACGGGGGTTAGAGAGAGCGTGCTGACGGGGGGTTAGAGAGCGTGCTGGTGGGTTAGAGAGCGCGTGCTGACGGAAGGGTTAGAGAGAGCGTGCTGACGGGGGGTTAGAGAGAGCGTGCTGACGGGGGGTTAAGAGGCGTGCTGACGGGGGGGGGTTAGAGAGCGTGCTGACGGGGGGGGTTAGAGAGGGCGTGCTGACGGGGGGGGGGGATTAGAGAGGGCGGCGCTGACTGGGGTTGTTAGAGAGACCGTGCTGATGGTCCGACACCCTCCATGATGTAGATGTCAATCTTGGAGCATTAAGACTATAAAATGAGCATTTTTATAAAGGAAGAACCAAAAATAAGAAATAAAACGCAAAAGTAAACTGCAGCCGGTATCACAGCCTCTGCAGACACACAAGGCAGCCTCAGAAGAAGCCTGCCCAGTAGTTCAGTCTTTCGACACAATGTGTTTCCTGTCTGAACAGCCCCAAGAGGAAATTCACCATTGAGGACTTTGACATCGGACGACCTCTGGGCAAAGGCAAATTCGGCAACGTGTACCTGGCCCGGGACAAGCAGAACAAGTTCATCATGGCCCTGAAAGTCCTGTTCAAGTCCCAGCTGGAGAAGGAAAGTGTGGAGCATCAGCTGCGGAGGGAGATTGAGATCCAGTCCCACCTCCGGTACGTCACCCCCCGGTCTATCGTGGGCCCACCCCGGGGGTCTGCTTCATGTAACTTTCTTACCTGCAGCCATATTACATGAAACCGTTACCGCCATGTCTGATCCTCAGCCGATTCCTTCCACAGACACCCGAACATCCTGCGCATGTACAACTACTTCCATGACAAGAAGCGCATCTACCTGATGCTGGAGTTTGCCCCCGGGGGAGCTGTACAAGGAGCTGCAGAAATATGGCCGCTTCGATGAGCAGAGAAGTGCCACGGTGAGTTGTCCTCCATGTTGAAAGCCTGATGTCATCCTGCAGGTTACTGTACCATTAAAGGGGTTGTCCATTGATTACCTATTACAAAAAAACAGTGGTCTGTATCAGATCGGGGTGGGAATGTTTCTATCAGCTGCTCTCACATAGTGTAAGCATGCGGTCTAGTGGCCGTTCGTGGGTACTGCTGCTCAGATCATTCACTTCAATACGAGCTGAGCTGCAGCCATCTGATTGGTGGAGGCGTTGGACCCCCATTGATCTGGGCATTGTTATGTCTTTGTGGGTCCCTGATGTAGAAATGAAGGTTCCTGGTTCTTTGCAGTTCATTGAAGAGCTGGCGGACGCCCTCCATTATTGCCACGAGAGGAAGGTTATTCACAGGGACATCAAGCCTGAGAACCTGCTGATGGGGTACAAGGGGAGCTGAAGATCGCAGACTTTGGGTGGTCTGTCCATGCCCCCTCACTCAGGTATGTCGGCTGATGGGTACTGATGGTGGGTGGGCCGCTCGCAGGTCCCGATACTGATGATATGGTTTGTGGACACCAGGCGTCGGACAATGTGTGGGACTCTGGACTACCTACCCCCGGAAATGATTGAGGGGAGGACTCACGATGAGAAGGTGGATCTGTGGTGCGCGGGGGTGCTCTGTTATGAGTTCCTCGTGGGTGTGCCCCATTCGAGAGCCCCTCCCACTCGGAGACCCATCGCAGGATAGTGAAGGTATCTGGTCCTTATATCTTTGTTTTTTGTTTAGTCCACATGGAAGATGGAGATCACAACTCTTTCTGGTCCCTTAGGTCGACCTTAAGTTTCCGGCCTTCCTATCAGACGGATCCAAAGATCTCATCAGCAAACTGTTGCGGTACGTTCCAGCGCAGCGCCTCTCACTCAAGGGAGTCATGGAGCACCCATGGGTGAAGGCCAACTCTCGCCGGATCTTGCCTCCCGCCTACAGCTCCGGCCAGACAAAGTAATCCCTGGCCTGGCCTCTACTGTAACGCACCCGCACCTCCGAGCATCCGTGCGAGTGTGCCTGAACCCCGGAAACCACCTTCTCCAGCCCTCTACCGCGCTTTGTGTCCTTGTTTCACCCCTGCTGCGGAGGGATGAGGATACAAAGGGCCAAAACATCCGTGATCGCATTTTAGAGCCATATTGATGGGCTCCTCTTAAAGGGGCTGTCGACTCCTTGGACAACCCCTTCACTTCTACAGGCTCCCCGTGTTACATGAACAGCCTTCCACACCACTGCTGACTGGCTGCAGCGCTCATGTGGCAAGAGCTGGGGGCGAGAGGTGAGGACACTTTTTGTTTTTCGCTGGAGACTTCAGCACTTATGGGGCTGTCGGAGTAGGGGACAATTACCTTTAAGTGGAGTCTGACTTGCTCCTCACAATCTTCTATCCTGTCCCTACATGTTGGGTGCTGGACAGATGCTTACAGCAAGTGCTCGTCCGGACTGTTTGTGGTTGGAAGGGCATGCTGGGAGTTGTAGTACTTGCGGTGTGTAAATATGCTGTATTGTATAAAGGTCTTGTTATTGGGGAGTCTATTTATGCACTGGGGGTTTAAGTGTCTTCATCCTCACTTATTTGTTATTTTTGTTTGTTTTTTCATGTAAATAAATTGTATATTTTTTAACAATTGTATTGTTTTTATTACTGAAGATCCTCTCCTTCCCCAGTTAAAATACCGTTTTGTGAGCCTGGAGCTAATGTGACAGTCGGGGTGGGATTTCTTGCCTCCTCCCCATAAACTACTTTTTGCAGCGGTCATAAAGTGCACTGTACAGCCTGATGCCAGATCAGGCACTGAGAAGCTGGGGGTCCGTCCATGTGTGACATCAGGGGGAAAATGCTGAACTCCAGTCCGACGTGCTCACAGCAGCCCTTCCCTGCGAAGATGTAATGTAACATGGCTGCCATACATATTAAAGGGGTATTCTCTTGTTTGGGTGTTCCCGCCTATCCTCCGGTGCTCAGCTTCTCTTCTGCCCTCCCATGAGTGACTGGAGCAGTGATTTGTGCGATCGATCACCGCACTAGACAGACGCCCTGAGTCTTGGGGTTGGTGGGGGGTCTCAGCGATTGGGATGTGATCATCATCAATACCCATCCTCAAAGCTTCTCTCATTGATGTATGATCATCCAGCACCACCGCCGATCAGCTGTTATTGGTGTCGGCGTCCGCCACCGGGAGTGCTTACTTGCGGAGCTTGGCTGTCTGCTTGTAGTGACCAGGGCTTGGTATTGCACATCTGCTTTTTATTGAATTTGATAGGGGGCGGTTGTTTAGTACCCCACGACTGCCACTTCAAGTAGATGGCCAAGATCCACAAATAAATATTTTGGGCCGGCACCAATAACGGCTGTTCGGCAGGGGGGCTGAGCGCCAGACCCTGGCCAATCAGACATTAGTGCCCTATCCATAGGATAAGGCATCAATGTAAAAGTAGTGGGCACCCTCTTTTTATCTTCTAAAGTGGGTGTTGTGAGACCATTTTTACTGGAGGCCTGTCTTTCTCCCTCTAGATGCTGACCAAGCGTAAGCAACACTCAGTGGAAAGAACACAACACCCACTATAGCTTAGAATAGGTTTCTCAGTTTGAGATGTAAGGATACAGCTCTGATCTACACAAGTCAGTGTGGGCATGGGCAGTACAGCAGAGTTTAGCTGTGTCACATTACAAACCCTCCTTCAGCTCCTCTGACACATCTCTGGACATAGTGTGGGGGATGGGCAGTGCAGTAGAGTTGATATTTTAATGAGGAAAGCTGATTGAAGGGTTTGTAATGTGATACAGCTAAACTCTGCTGTACTGCCGTCTAAGAGGTCTTTATCAGAAAAATGTGAATCATCTGTGTTGTCTAATCATGCATGAGGCGAGACCAGGAGATCAGTTGTATCCTTACATCTCGCACACACTGAGAAATCTGCTTTCTGCTATGGTAGGCGTGTTCTTTGCTACTTGCTTATGATTGGTCAGCATCATACAGGGGAAACATAAGACCTAGAACTATAATGCACAACTAAGTTGATATGTATTTAAAATAAACATAAAAAGGGAAAGATCAAACAGCTGGAGAAAAAGAAGCAATACACTGACCGGCAAAGGAGCCCTGTAACAGCCTGCACCTGCCCTGACGCGCGTTTCACTGCGATTTGATGAGGGGCTTTCCCTTGTTCTTTGTTTGTTTTTAAAAATTTTAAATAGAAAAACGTATCTATCAATTTAGTTGTGTATCATATTAATAGGTTTTATGTTTATTCTAGTGGAGACACAACCCCTATAATACTGGTTTTGAATTTATATTCTCCTACGGGGTGGGAGGGAGTACAAGAACCAAGTGAAAACTGTCTCACACCCACTTGGACCTAACAATTTAACTCCTTAGGTGCCAAATACTTTAATTTCATGTTTCCATTGTGGAGATATTGGCAATAAAAAATATTTTTTATAGCGCTCTGCAGCTACTAACAAATCATGTGTTTAAGTTCAACATGAAAAATTTGTTGAGGTCCTCTTTAAGTCACCGAAGACTTCTCTTGTGCTGCACCTTCTTATCTCTTCTTTCATCTCTACCACCCTCAGTTGATGTATTATCCCCATTATTCTCCCTCACCAGTCTTTCTCGCGTCCCCAAAGGCTTCTCTCGTGCTGCACCTACTATAGTGCTCTTCCTTCTGTTTGCTCTTTCTTTAATGGCTTATTCCCATTATTCTCTACCGTGGCCTCTTACATTCCTAAAGGCTTCTCTTGTGCTGCACCTCTCACCCCTGTCTACCACCCTGAGCATGTTATTTCATTATCAGACGACCGGTCACTAGTTTCACCTCGTCCCGTACTTTTAGAGAAGGCCGTCTCTTACAGGACATGGGAAGAATGTCAATTCTATGGTAGATTGGGAATAAATCCATGAAAAGTTCCATCAATCTATGCGGGATGGACGCTTGCGCATTTTTTTGCCTTCTCAGAGTGTTACCTAAATTCCTGCATCCTGTGTTGATGATCTCCATAGTCTCATGCTGGTGAAACCTTCAACCGAGCAATGATACGCTGCGATATGTCAAGGCCTTAGACATATATTTATGTATTAAGAACATGGTCGGACGCTTACATACAGGTACAGAAAACTACACTTATGGGACTGAGTTACGTTGGAAAAGTAACTATCGCAATCAGTCTTTTTCCAGAGCACTACAAGAAATGGAAGCTGTGGTCGGTTTCTACAGCGCAGTAGTTTCTTTTGAACGGTTTCATAAATTTCTTCCAATACTTCATGTGTGATTTGATTGTGATTGTTGTAGAGAAAAATTAAAAAAACATTTCCAGAGAGGGCACATGTGTCCCTCACATTGGACATATGGGATTAATTATAACTGGGGAAGTGAGAGAGATGACACTTCAACCGCCATTGAAGTAGGACCTCCTGCAGTGACCACATCATTACAGCAGGAGATTTGCTCTGAGAACCAGACACTAAGGCTAGGATTTGTATATTCAGAGGCAGAGAAGTACACTTCCGAGGCAAGAGCTTCCGCTGCACAAAGGACTGGGGCCAGTGATGAATATTGGGGTTTGCATCTATCCGGTATTTATAGGAGATATGTTTTTGGCATTATAGCGAAGGTACGAACATAACTCATTCACTCACATCACCGTGAGGCTGGCAAAATCACTCAACTTAATATCGGTCAGATGAATGATGCTATCCATGCCATGTTTCCTCTCTATAGAAAGGTAAAATTGCGATAGGAAACAGGATGACAATATTCCCCGCCTGGGACCACCAGGGGTGAAGATATCCTTCCTTGGCAGAAGCTGCCTGGCATCAGTTCGTTCATGTATATACTGTGATATAGAGGCTCAAGCACTGTGTGGTTTTAGGATGCACTGTACCAGGCAAACATCTACTCATACGTCCCTCTTACACCTACGGCCCATTACTATAGACTTCTAAACTTGGGGTTCATGAAGGAAGTTTCTTTGTAATTATTCCTGTGGTCTATATGCTTATAACAGGGAGCGGATTGTCATAATGTGTGCATATACAGTTAGTGGAGCTGCCTTTTAAGTACCTTAATTAGTACAAAATTAAAGTTGAGGTGTTGTCTTTAACAGCTAATTAGATTTTTTTTCCCACTATACAATGTCTAACAGTGTAAATAATACTGCTATACAATGTATAAAATATAAATAATACTGCTACATGATGTCTAATAATATAAATAATACTGCTACACCAGGGTTCGACAAACCCGGTCGCCAGTGGCGCCTAGAAAATCATGCCTGGCGCCCGGGTGGAGCGCAGCCGGGTGTCAGCTTATTATCACAGCTGACACCCGGCACTATGTGTCAGGAGTGGTCACGGACCGCTCCCGGCACAATAACCCCTGGCACACCGCGATCAAACATGATCGCGGTGTACCGGGGGCACAGGGGAGGATCGCGCAGGGAGGGGGCTCCCTGCATGCTCCCCTGAGACCCTCAGAACAGCGCGATGTGTCGCGCTGTTCCGAGGGTCCCTCCTCCCTGCAGGACCCCGGATCCAAGATGGCGCCGGGGTCCATCCGGGTCCTGCAGGGAGGCGGCTTACTCAGTGCCTGCTGAGAGCAGGCACTGAGAAGCCTGCAGCGATGCCAGAGCGATTGCTGGTGTGAAAGAGTGCTGTGCACACTGTCACACCAGCGATCTGGAATTATACACTGTATAATACCATGTATAATATACAGTGATGTCCCACCCTGGGACACAGTAAAAAAAAAAAGTGTTAAAAAAAAAAAATATTCCCAATAAATTCATTTATTCCTGTAAATAAAAAAAAAACAAAACAAAGCACGTATTTGGTATCGCCGCGTCCCGAACGGCCCCCCCATAAAACTAGAATATTGCCTAAAATCTACCGTATTCAATCATGTATAAGCCGACCCGTGTATAACCCCCCTAATTTTGCCACAAAAAACTGGGAAAACTTATTGACTTGCGTATAAGCCTAGGGTGAAAAATGATTATGCTCCAGATTATGCCCCATATGCTCCATATTATGCCCCATGTTCCACAGATTATGCCCCATATGTTCCACAGCTTATGCCCCCATATGCTCCATATCATGCCCTCATATGCTCCAGATTATGCCCCATATGCTCCAGATTATGCCCCATAGTATAGGCCTCATATGCTGCTGCTGCTGCAAAAAAAAAAATGACATACTCACCTCTCGTCGCTGGGGGCCAGGTGCCGGTGTCCTGAGCAGGCAGTGACACCGGCGCGCTATGGGGGACAGGTGCCGGTGTCACTGCTGGCTCAGGACCCCGGCACCTGAGATATTTACCTGTCCCGTTCCACCGCTGCACGCTGCGTCCTCGTCTGACTCCTCTGGCTGTGAATGATCAGGCAGGGGGCGCGGCGCTCACTAACGACGTCATCGCGCCCTCTGCCTGATCATTCACAGCCAGAGGAGTCAGACGAGGACGCAGCACAGCGGTGGAGAGAGGACAGGTAAATATATACAGTACAGACCAAAAGTTTGGACACACCTCATTTAAAGATTTTTCTGTATTTTCATGACTATGAAAATTGTAAATTCACACTGAAGGCATCAAAACTATGAATTAACACATGTGGAATTATAGACTTAACAAAAAAGTGTGTAACAACTGAAAATATGTCTTATATTCTAGGTTCTTAAAAGTAGCCATCTTTTGCTTTGATGACTGCTTTGCACACTTTTGGCATTCTCTTGATGAGCTTCATGAGGTAGTCACCGGGAATGGTTTTCACTTCACAGGTGTGCCCTGTCAGGTTTAATAAGTGGGATTTCTGACCTTATAAATGGGGTTGGGACCATCAGTTGTGTAGTGCAGAAGTCTGGTGGATACACAGCTGATAGTCCTACTGAATAGACTGTTAGAATTTGTATTATGGCAAGAAAAAAGCAGCTAAGTAAAGAAAAACGAGTGGCCATCATTACTTTAAGAAATGAAGGTCAGTCAGTCCCAAAAATTGGGGAAACTTTGAAAGTGTCCCCAAGTGCAGTTGCAAAAACCATCAAGCGCTACAAAGAAACTGGCTCACATGAGGACCGCCCCAGGAAAGGAAGACCAAGAGTCACCTCTGCTTCTGAGGATAAGTTTATCCGAGTCACCAGCCTCAGAAATCGCAGGTTTACAGCAGCTCAGATTAGAGACCAGGTCAATGCCACACAGAGTTCTAGCAGCAGACGCATCTCTATAACAACTGTTAAGAGGAGACTGTGCAGCAGCCTTCATGGTAAAATAGCTGCTAGGAAACCACTGCTAAGGACAGGCAACAAGCAGAAGAGACTTGTTTGGGCTAAAGAACACAAGGAATGGACATTAGACCAGTGGAAATCTGTGCTTTGGTCTGATGAGTCCAAATTTGAGATCTTTGGTTCCAACCACTGTGTCTTTGTGCGACGCAGAAAAGGTGAACGGATGGACTCTACATGCCTGGTTCCCACTGTGAAGCATGGAGGAGGAGGTGTGATGGTGTGGGGATGCTTTGCTGGTGACACTGTTGGGGATTTATTCAAAATTGAAGGCATAGGCTTCTTTCACACTTCCGTTGTGTGATGTCCGCCCATCCATGAAAATGGCGGATCCGTCAGAAAAGTAAAAAAACGGATGGAAAACTGGTTAGTTTTCTGACGGATCCGCCAAGAAGATTTCACCCGGAAATGATGAAAATTTCGTTCCGGAAATGTAAGTCCCGGGGGAAAAAAAAAAGAGAGAGAGAGAGAACAGTGTTTTCTGCATTTACAATGGTTTTCTATAGAGGCGAAGGATCCGCAGGTGGATTACGTCAAAACGGATGCCAGCGGATCCGCCGCCCATAGGTGGCCATTATGCAAAATAGCGGATGCGGCGGATCCGCCGTTGTCCGCCATTTTGGCGGAGAAAAAAAAACGTTGCATTGAACGTTTTTTTGTAATGACGGCCGCCAATTTTTTGGCGGATCCGTCAAAAATGGACCTAACGGACGACCATCCGTCAAAATCCGTCACTAATGCAAGTCAATGGGAAAAAAACGGATCCCCCCAAAAAAATTGGCGGATCCGTTTTTTTCACATTTTGACGGATTTTGACTGACGTCGCACGACTGAAGTGTGAAAGAGGCCATAGTGAACCAGCATGGCTACCACAGCATCTTGCAGCGGCATGCTATTCCATCCGGTTTGCGTTTAGTTGGACCATCATTTATTTTTCAACAGGACAATGACCCCAAACACACCTCCAGGCTGTGTAAGGGCTATTTGACCAAGAAGGAGAGTGTTGGGGTGCTACGCCAGATGACCTGGCCTCCACAGTCACCAGACCTGAACCCAATCAAGATGGTTTGGGGTGAGCTGGACCGCAGAGTGAAGGCAAAAGGCCCAACAAGTGCTAAACATCTCTGGGAACTCCTTCAAGAGTGTTGGAAAACCATTTCTGGTGACTACCTCTTGAAGCTCATCAAGAGAATGCCAAGAGTGTGCAAAGCAGTCATCAAAGCAAAAGGTGGCTACTTTGAAGAACCTAGAATATAAGACATATTTTCAGTCGTTTCACACTTTTTTGTAAAGTGTAATGTATAATTCCACATGTGATAATTCATAGTTTTGATGCCTTCAGTGTGAATGTACAATTTTCATAGTCATGAAAATACAGAAAAATCTTTAAATGAGGTGTGTCCAAACTTTTGGTCTGTACTGTAGGCCCCCAAAGTAATTTCAAATGTGATGTGGTCCCTAAAAAAATGGTTTTGTAAATTTTTTTGGAAAAATGAGAAATCGCTGATCAACTTTTAACCCTTGTAATTTCCTAACAAAACCCAAAAATATGTTAAAAAATGATGCAGGTATAAAGTAGACATGTGAAAAATGTTATTTATTAACTATTTTGTGTAACATAAATTTCTGATTTAAGGGCATAAGAATTAAAAGTTTGAAAATTGCAAAATTTTCAACAAATTTCCGGTATTTTCACAAATTATCAAAAGTCAAACCGAACAAATGTTACCACTATTACCAAGAACAATATGTCATGAAAAAACATTCTCAGAATTAGTGGGATCCGTTGAAGCGCTCCAGAGTTACTACCTCATAAAGTGACACTGGTCAGATTTAAAAAAAATTTAGCCTTTTCATTAAGGTCAAATTTGGCTCGGTCACTAAGGGGTTAAATGAAGGTCTTTATTATTAAGGTAAAAAGAAATTCAAACCTACAGGGCCCTGTGTGAAAAAGTGATTACCCCTAGACCTAATACCTGGCTGGGCCGCCCTTAGCAGCAACAACTGCAATCAAAGGTTTGCGATAACTGGTAATGAGTCTTACAACGCTCTGGAGCAGGGATGGGCAATTAATTTTCCAGAGGGGCCACAAGAAAGGACCGTGACTGTTGTGGAGGCCGAACCAATAGACTGAAATTCATTTTACTCAATATTAATATCAATATATTATAATATATTATTTATAATAATATTATTTGTATTACTTAATATTGAGCAGAATTAAGTATGCTGACACCCCTATATACACTGCATCAGCCTCGCACAGCCTCCCTATATATACTGCATGAGCCTCGCACAGCCTCCCTATATACACTGCATGAGCCTCACACAGCCTCCCTATATACACTGCATGAGCCTCGCACAGCCTCCCTATATACACTGCATGAGCCTCGCACAGCCTCCCTATATACACTGCATGAGCCTCGCACAGCCTCCCTATATACAGCATGAGCCTCACACAACCTTCATATATACTGCATGAGCCCCACACAGCCTCCCTATATACAATGCATGAGCCTCGCACAGCCTCCCCATATATACTGCATGATCCCACACAGCCTCCCTATATACTGCATAAGCCCCACACAGCCTCCCTATATACAGCATGAGCCCCACACAGCCTCCCTATATATACTGCATGATCCCCACACAGCCTCCCTATATACACTGCATGAGCCCCACACAGCCTCCCTATATACACTGCATGAGCTCCACACAGCCTCCCTATATACAGCATGAGCCTCGCACAGCCTCCCTATATATACTGCATGATCCCCACACAGCCTCCCTATATACACTGCATGAGCCTCGCACAGCCTCCCTATATACACTGCATGAGCCTCGCACAGCCTCCCTATATACACTGCATGAGCCACACACAGCCTCCCTATATACAGCATGAGCCTCACACAACCTTCATATATACTGC
This sequence comes from Oophaga sylvatica, assembly GCA_033576555.1. Taxonomy (NCBI): domain Eukaryota; kingdom Metazoa; phylum Chordata; class Amphibia; order Anura; family Dendrobatidae; genus Oophaga; species Oophaga sylvatica. Next base: position 533,229,543 of record JARQOD010000004.1, read on the forward strand.
ATGAGCCCCACACAGCCTCCCTATGTACACTGCATGAGCCCCACACAGCCTCCCTATATACAGCATGAGCCTCACACAACCTTCATATATACACTGCATGAGCCTCGCACAGCCTCCCTATATACACTGCATGAGCCTCGCACAGCCTCCCTATATACACTGCATGAGCCCCACACAGCCTCCCTATATACACTGCATGAGCCTCGCACAGCCTCCCTATATACACTGCATGAGCCCCACACAGCCTCCCTATATACAGCATGAGCCTCACACAACCTTCATATATACTGCATGAGCCCCACACAGCCTCCCTATGTACACTGCATGAGCCCCACACAGCCTCCCTATATACAGCATGAGCCTCACACAACCTTCATATATACTGCATGAGCCCCACACAGCCTCCCTATGTACACTGCATGAGCCCCACACATCCTCCCTATATACACTGCATGATCCCCACACAGCCTCCCTATATACACTGCATGAGCCTCGCACAGCCTCCCTATATACACTGCATGAGCCTCGCACAGCCTCCCTATATACACTGCATGAGCCCCACACAGCCTCCCTATATACAGCATGAGCCTCACACAACCTTCATATATACTGCATGAGCCTCGCACAGCCTCCCTATATACACTGCATGAGCCTCGCACAGCCTCCCTATATATACTGCATGATCTGTTGTGAATGGGCTTGAGATGAGTTCTGAGCAGAGGCTCCCTCTGGTGGTTACAAGCGGTACTGGTCTGTCCAGTGAAGATTGTGAGGATTGGGAATCAGGTGTTACTGACTGGTCTTATATAAGGGAGTCGCCTTCCCATCAGGGTTGCCGGTGATCAATTGTTCTGGTCTCAATCCTTGAATCCTGTTTCCCTTGTAGCCTGCTGTGTCGTGTCTGCATCTCCTGCTATCAGATAAGACATTTTCTTCTTTTTGTTTTTGTGCTAGATTTTTGCATTTTGTCCTGCACTTCTGTGGGGGCCTTCAGGGTCCCCTCCGGGGGCTTTTGCCCTCTCAGTTTAGTTCAGCCACTGATGTTTGTACTTTTGCTTTTTCCAGTTTTTTCAGTGGCTGCTGTTTTGATTTTGTTACACCAGAGAACTAATTTAGGTGGTAGAGGTCGTGTGATCTCAGGTGTTTTTGAAATTAGTAGAGTTGGTGCTTTTCAGGGTTTTCTGAGATTGCAGTAAGTACCCTTCCTGTCCTTTTCTATTTAGATAGTTTGGGCCCCAGCGTTTGCTCATACTATTTTCTTTCTGTGTCAGTATTTCCTCTTGTCTAACCGCCATTACATGTTTGGGGGCTTTCTATTATCTTTGGGGTTCTGCTCCGGGGCAGATAGCTTTCCTATTTCTATCTTTAGGTGTAATTAGTTTCTCAGGCTGTGACGAGGCGTCTAGGACCAACGTAGGAACGCTCCACGGCTGCCTCTAGTTGTGGTGGTTAGTCAGGGTACTGCAATCTCATAGATTCCAACTGCTCTGGTGTATTGCCTTTTTACCTGCACTCCTCAGCTACCAAATCAAAACAGTATCACCGGCCCAAAATTTAATATTGTATGGTACTCACAGAAGGGAAAAATATTGTGAAAGAAAAAAAAAAAGGTTGTCAGAGTTGTCAGAGATATTTTTCTGTTTGTTGCATTTTTTTTTTTTTTTTTCCCTCTGTATCTCTGGGTGCTGGGGAGGATCTTTTCTCTCAATGGAGTTTGCACAGTTGTCTGGCCGTGTGGATCATCTTGCCACTGAGGTTCAGAGTATTGCTGCATATCTTGCTAGGTTGCCTGTTGTGGAACCTAGGATCCCATGCCAGATTTGTTTTTAGGGGATCGAGCTAAGTTTCAGAATTTCAAAAATAATTGTAAATTGTTTTTTGCCTTAAAATCTAAGTCCTCAGGGAACGCAGCGCAGCAGGTTCAAATTGTCATCTCTCTCCTGCGCGGCGATCCTCAGGATTGGGCTTTTTCCCTGACACCTGGGGATCCTGTTTTGACACCTGGGGATCCTGTTTTGAGTGATGTTGATGCATTTTTTCAGGCTTTGGGGTTATTGTACGATGAGCCTAATGTCACTGATCAAGCTGAAAAAGCCTTGTTGGCATTAAATCAGGGGCTTGATGACGCTGAGTTATACTGTCAGAGATTCCGTAGGTGGGCAGTCCTGACCAAGTGGAATGACGACGCTTTGGCGGCCCTTTTCCGGAAGGGTCTGTCAGATAATGTAAAGGATGTTATGGTGGGATTCCCTGTCCCCTCTGGTCTCAATGATTCTATGTCATTAGCGATTCAAATTGACAGACGTTTGCGTGAGCGGAGAAGTATGCGTGGAATGGTGTTGCCTTGTGAACCTGTTTCTGAATCCATGCAGTGTGATAGAGTGGTGTCTGGGGCACAGCGTCATGAGTTTCGAAAGCGCAATGGGTTATGTTTCTACTGTGGTGATGCCTCTCATGCTATTTCAGTCTGCCCTAAGCGGGGAAGACGTTTTGCACGCTCAGTTGTCTTGGGTAATGTTCAGACTAAGTTTTTATTAACTGTCACTCTGATATGCTCTCTGTCCTCATTTTCTGCTCAGGCTTTCGTTGATTCTGGCGCAGCTATTAACCTGATGGATTATGATTTTGCTAAACGTTGTGGGTTTCCCTTGATACCCCTACAGAAGTCTATTCCCCTACTGGGGATCGATTCTACCCCTTTGGCTGAGAATAAAACCTCAGTTCTCTACTCAGGTGATAATGAGGGTTGAACCTGATCATCAGGAGAGCTGCAAATTTTTGGTTCTGTATAATCTGCATGATATTATCGTACTGGGTTTCCTTGGTTACAGTCTCATAATCCTGTTTTGGATTGGAAATCTGTGTCTGTAACCAGTTGGGGCTGCCAATGTGTTAATGCCAACACTCCTGTTTTTTCTGCCTCCCCCAGGCTCAGGATGTTCCTGACTTTTTGATTGATTTTTCTGATGTGTTTAGCGAAAGTAAATCTGCATCCTTGCCTCCCCATAGGAGCTATGACTGCGCTATTGAATTAGTGCCGGGTAGTAAATTCCCTAAAGGTCGCCTTTTTAATTTGTCTGTACCTGAACATGACGCTATGCGGTCTTATATCAAGGAGTCATTGGAGAAGGGTCATATCAGACCATCCTCTTCACCCTTAGGTGCCAGTTTTTTTCTTTGTGGCCAAAAAGAATGGTTCATTAAGGCCGTGTATTGATTATCGTCTTTTGAACAATATTACTGTGAAATATCAATATCCGTTACCCTTGATTTTCTGACCTGTTTTCCAGGGTGAAAAACGCTACTTGGTTTACCAAGCTTGACCTCAGGGGGGCGTATAACCTTATTCGCATTAAGCACGGGGATGAATGGAAGACGGCATTCAATACCCCTGAAGGGCATTTTGAGTACCTAGTGATGCCCTTTGGGCTCACTAATGCTCCTTCCGTCTTCCAGTCCTTCATGAATGACATTTTCAGGGATTTTGTGGACAAATTTCTGATTGTTTATTTGGATGATATCTTGATTTTTTCTAATGACTGGGACTCTCATGTGAAACATGTTCGAACTGTATTCCAGATTTTGAGAGAGAATGCTCTGTATGTGAAGGGATCAAAGTGTCTTTTTGGCGTACAGAGGATCTCATTTCTGGGATTCATTTTGTCCCCATCTGTTATTGAAATGGACCCGGTCAAGGTTCAGGCCAATCTGTGATTGGGTCCAACCTACTTCATTAAAGGCTCTTCAAAGATTTTTGGGTTTTGCCAATTTTTATCGTAAATTTATTGGTAATTTCTCGGTTATTGTTAAACCATTAACTGATTTGACCAAAAAGGGTTCTGATGTGGTGAATTGGCCTCCTGAGGCAGTCTCTGCATTTCAGGAACTTAAGCAAAGATTCACTTCTGCTCCTGTTCTACGGCAGCCTGATGTTTCTCTGCCATTTCAGGTGGAGGTTGATGCCTCTGAAATTGGGGCAGGTGCCGTTTTGTCCCAAAAAGATCCAGAGACCTCTAAAAGTAACCCTTGTGCCTTTTTCTCTCGAAAATTTTCTCCTACTGAACGTAATTATGACGTGGGTAATCGGGAGTTATTGGCCATGAAGTGGGCTTTTGAAGAGAGGAGACATTGGCTGGAGGGAGCCAAACATCAGGTGTTGGTCCTTACGGACCATAAGAATCTGGTCTATCTGGAATCTGCCAAGCGACTCAATCCTAGACAGGCCAGGTGGGCCTTGTTTTTCACACGTTTTAATTTTGTGGTTTCCTTTCTTCCTGGCACTAAGAATGTTAAGGCGGATGCCCTCTCGAGGAGTTTCCTTGCGGACTCTCCTGAGTTATCTGATCCTTCTGTTATTTTGAAAGAGGGTGTAGTTCTTTCCGCCATCTCGCCCAATTTGAGACTTGCTCTGGAGGGGTGTCAGGAGGATAGGCCCGAGTGCTGCTCTGTTGGAAAATTGTTTGTCCCGGACCAGTGGAAAAAGAGTGTGATGTCTGAGATTCATTGTTCCGCATTGGCTGGGCATCCCGGAATTTTTGGTACCAGAGACTTGGTTAGTCGGTCCTTTTGGTGGCCTACCTTGTCTCGTGATGTCAGGGAATTTGTGCAGTCCTGCGGGACTTGCTCTCGCTCCAAGCCTTGCTCTCGCTCTAGTGGTTTGTTGATGCCATTGCCTGTGCCCAAGAGACCATGGACCCATATCTCTATGGGATTTCATTTCCGACCTTCCTGTTCTCAGAGAATGACCGCCATCTGGGTAATTTGTGATAGGTTTTCCAAAATGATACATCTTGTGCCATTACCTAAGTTGCCTTCCTCCTCTGAATTGGTGCCGTTGTTCCTTCAGCACGTGGTTCGTTTACACGGCATTCCTGAGAACATTGTGTCTGACAGAGGAGTCCAGTTTGTTTCCAGATTTTGGAGGACTTTTTGTTCTAAACTGGGTGTTCAATTGTCTTTCTCCTCGGCATTTCATCCTCAGACCAATGGTCAAACTGAGAGAACAAACCAGACATTGGAGACTTATCTAAGATGCCTTGTGTCTGCTGATCAGGATGACTGGGTCTCTTTTTTTGCCTTTGGCTGAGTTTGCTCTTAATAATAGGGCTAGCTCTGCCACTTTGATGTCTCCGTTTTCTGTAAATTCTGGGTTTCACCCTCGATTTTCTCCAGGACAGACGGAGGCTTCTGTCTGTCCAGGTGTTGACTCTGTTGTGGAGCGTATGCAACAGATTTGGGGCCAGGTAGTGGAGAGGTTGTCCCCTCTCTCAGGAGAAGGCCCAGCGGTTTGCTAACCGGCATAGGACTGATGGTCCTCGGTTTAAAGTAGGGGACTTGGTCTGGTTGTCCTCAAAAAATATTCCTATGAGAGTAGCATCTCCTAAATTTAAGCCTAGGTTCATTGGACCTTATAAGATCATGAAACAGGATTAATAATCTCCTTTTCGTTTGCTTCTTCCAGGGACATTTAAGATCCATAACGTGTTCACAAGTCCTTGTTGAAGAGGTTTGTTGAGCCAGTGGTTCCTGCTGCTGTGCCTCCTGACCCTGTTTTGGTTGAGGGCAATCTGGAGTATGTGGTTGAGAAAATATTAGATTCTCGTTTTTCTAGACGGAAACTCCAGTATTTGGTTTAAATGGAGAGGTTATGGTCGGAAGACAATTCTTGGGTGTTTGCTTCGGACATCCATGCTAGGAGACTTATCCGTGGTATCATAGAACTCATCCTGACCGACCTGGTTGCTCAATGAGGGTTCGGTGACCCCCCTCAAGGGGGGTACTTTGTGAATGGGCTTGAGATGAGTTCTGAGCAGAGGCTCCCTTGGGTGGTTACAAGCGGTGCTGGTCTGTCCAGTGAAGATTGTGAGGATTGGGAATCAGGTGTTACTGTGGTCTTATATAAGGGAGTCACCTTCCATCAGGGTTGCCGGTGATCAATTGTTCTGGTCTCAATCCTTGAATCTGTTTCCCTTGTAGCCTGCTGTGTTGTGTCTGCATCTCCTGCTATCAGATAAGGAAATTAGACCTACCGGTAATTCTATTTCCAGGTAGTCCTCAGGACAGCACCATGGAGGACATCCTCCCTTGCCTATAGCGGGACAGGATCACAGAGAGGTTAAAAGGCCCCTCCCACCTCCACCCTCCAGTGTTTTTTCAAAGTACCACGAAGGATGGCAGGAAATGGTCTAAACGCGCCCTTACAAACGCGTATGTAAGAAAACCATTGAACAACTTCTTCTTTATCTCTAGCCTTGGCAACTCGACGGACCATCCGCCGAAGATGATCCCTTGCAATCCTAAAGAGAAACATAAGGGAGGGAATTAAGGGTGCTGTCCTGAGGGACTACCTGGAAATAGAATTACCGGTAGGTCTAATTTCCTTTTCCCATTACGTCCCTCAGGACAGCACCATGGAGAATACCAAAGAAATATCCCAGGGTGGGAACAGAAGCTCAAGGACCAAAGTCCCAGGTAAGAACCAGGTTAGATATAGAATGATCTGAAAGATCAAAAAGAAATAGATATCTAAAGAAATTCGTAAAGATAATCACAGTAGTGAGTGTCCGATATATGTTTATAATGGCCAATTCAGTATGAATGTGGTAAACAAGATATGCCGCAGAGACGGAGAGTGAAACACAGCCGTTGTACCCCAATACCACTAATGAACCGCAGAGAATTACGTTATTGTGATAGATATAGACACCGCAGCCACAGAATAGCCTTAAAAATCTTATTGCCCAGCAAAAATTTGTGATAGTTACAGTCACCACACAATGAGGACTGTACAGACCAGTAATCAGCTGGATGTGCTTAACAAGGGACTGTTCCTTCATTGGTCCTCCTGGGCTCAGATTAAACCTTGGTTAGAGACCGGCTTTACCATACTACGAGGAGACCTGCAGGACAGAGACCCTGGACTGCTGAAAGATCAAGCCAAATAACAGTTAGTACATGGAAAATGGCAGAGCATTGGGATGTATGTACCCTACTCATTCTGGAGATCATGTCTACTTCGAAACCTTAGAGGTCTCAACCCCAGTAAGGGTTGGATATTATTGGAACTAAGGAAATACTCCATCTGGCAGGTAATATCTCCTGCTAGTACCAACATTGGGCTTCTCGGTAGAAGTGTTAAAAGGAAGATATGGATCACCACTCTTGCTTTACTGATGTTAGACACGGGGAGTCTGGACTCTGGAAACGATGACAGTAAGCGGTGGGGGGGGGAGGGGGAGGATGTTGGTAAAATCCTTTGACACAGGATATTTGCTGTCTCTATATGAGTTATTAGCTACGACATTATATATACCGTATGTGCAACTTATTTATATATTTATCGTAAAAGGCAATTTTTCTTAGAGATGTTTATACACCCGACTGCCCTGGTGGGAGGAACCATATTCTAAAACTAGAGGGAAGTAGTTTCCTTCCCCTCGAGAGGGAGATTTTTTACTGTGAGTCAGAAAGGGTATGGGGCCTCAACTGTAAGAGTCCTGATACAGATTCTTTTACATTAGGAGCCCTGATGCTGTACAAGCAGTGGGTATGGGATCTTCTGCCACATGACAGTGCTGCCGATTTGCCATAAAGTACAAAAGGGAGTAATGCCGACCCTGGTAAACGTAATACAACGGATTTAGGGGTCAAGAATCTGTTTACGGGTGTTGATCAAGGAAACTAGTGCGACTGCCATATGTGGGTCGGGAAGGATTCTTTTTCACCTCATGAGATTTCCTGCTTTCAGCACAGTAGTATGTCCACTTACAGGATGAGCCCCAAAGACGTCTGTCTCCCTTTAAAGCCAACTATGGAAGAGACTTGCCTTTAGTTCTCAAGGCAGTAACTCACTTGAGAGTTCTGTTCCAATCCTGAAGAAATGCTAAGTTACTAGGCCAATTCAGGCATAGCTGTTCTCTGGCTAAGCCCAGTTGCAAGGAATGAAGCAACCGAAGCTGGACCTGGGTCCTAAAATATGAGGATTCTATAACCGGAGTTGGCCCGAGACAAATGTGAAGTGGTGGGCCGACCATACAATGTACGGCGACGCAATAAGGCACAAGTCAGAAGGTCTAAGCCAGAGGCACAAAACCACAATATCCGATGTACTATGAAGCACTGAGGTACTATGACACACGAATGACACGTCTCGAGGCACTGAAGCATTATGATGCAATATGCACAGAAGCACTATGATGCAATATTATTATAGAGCCATTAATTCCATGGTGCTGTACATGAGAAGGGGCTACACACAAAGTTATAGATTTTAGTCTACAGTAAACAAATTTCCAATGACAGAGTGATACAGAAGGGAGAGAACCCAGTCCTTGCGGACTTACAATATGATGCATATAATGCACAAAGACTATGATGCAGTATGATGCAATAAAAATGCACCAAGACACTATGATGCAGTATAATTCACAAAGACACTATGATGCAATATGATGCAGAAGACACTATGATGTAATATGATTGCAATATAATGTAGAAAGACACTATGATGCAATATGATGCACAAAGACACCATGATGAAATATGATGCAGAAAGACACTATGATGTAATATGATGCAATATAATGTAGAAAGACACTATGATGCAAAATGATGCACAAAGACACCATGATGAAATATGATGCAGAAAGACACTATGATGTAATATGATGCAATATAATGTAGAAAAGACACTATGATGAAATATAATGCAATGTAATGCAGAAAGACACTATGAGGCATAGACACTATGATGCAATATGATGCACAAAGACACTATGATGAAATATAATGCAATGTAATGCAGAAAGACACTCATGTAGTATGATGCAACATAATGCACAAAGACACCCATGCAGTATGGTGCACCCTGATGCAACCTGATGCATAGAGGCACTATAAAGCACCATGATGCAATCTGCTGCACAAAGGCACTATGAAACACCAAGATGCACCCTGATGCAACATGATGTAATATGATGCATAGAAGTACTATGTAGAACTATGATGTAATTATAATGCATAGAGGCACTATGAAGTACTATGATGCCCAAAGGCACCATGATGTAATATGACGCATAGAGGCACTATGATGTAATATGACGCATAGAGGCACTATGATGCACACAGTCACTATGATGCAATATGATGTTATATGAAAGCATAGAGGTACTATGAAGCACTCTGATGCAATATGATACACAGAGGCAATAAATATGATGCATAGAGGCACTATGATACAAAGTGATGTACAGAGGCACTCAATATGATGCATAGAAACACTATGATGCAATGTGATGTACAGAGACACTCAATATGAAGCCTAGAGGCACTATGATGCAATACGATGCCCAGAGGCACTCAATATGATGCATAGAGGAACAATGATGGAATATGATAAATGATGTAATATAACACATAAAGGCACTATGAAGCATTCTGATGCAATATGGTGCACAGAGGCAATCAATATGATGCATAGAAGCACTATGATGCAGTACCACGCACAGAGGCACTCAATATGATGCATAGAGACAACATGATATATGATGTAATATGACACAAAGGCACTATGAAGCACTATGATGCAGTACAAGCACAGGGCAATCAATATGATGAATAGAGACACCATGATGCAGTACAATGCACAGGGGCACTCAATATGATGAATAGAGGCACCGTGATGCAGTACAATGCACAGTGGCACTCAAATGATGAATAGAGGCACTATGATGCAGTACAATGCACAGAGGCACTCAATAAGATGCATTGAGGAACAATGATGCAATATGATATATGATGTAACATGACACAAAGGCACTATGAAGCGCTATGATGTCGCACTCTGATGCAATATGATGCACAGCGGCACTCAATATGATGCACAGAGGCACTCAATATGATGCATAGAGGCACTATGCTGCAGTACAACTGCTATACCATGCTTGAAGGTGTCCAAACAAGAGACCAGGTCCCAGTTAGAGCCAAGAGAGCAATCTCTCAGAGTTCCAGATAAATCTCAAGCCTGAATAGTAGTTCTCAATTGTCAGACTGACCCCACCCGAAGGAGCTAATTAATGCACCACAGCTGGAGGGCAGTCTTCATGGAGACGATGTGCTGCATTAACACTATGCGTCCTCCTATGGATGGAGTAGTTAAGTTGCAACTAACTGAAGTCAAATCATGAGATGTAGCCTGGACATATGGCCTTATCATAGCTTAGAGGTCCAAGGCCTGACTGCATACATGTGAAACACACCTCAGCATATGAGGCTCTATGCTCAGCTTCGGCACAAAGGCATGAGACTAGCATCAGTCCAGAGGCCTAGGCCATCAACACATTCCATGATGCACTCACCTGTGCTGGCTCCATACCTGCTAAAAAGACAGGGGGAGCTGGTAACGCCGAGAGAGCCCAGCATGGAGGGAAGCGGCGTCCCGCCAGGAATGCTGCATTACTGCCAGTGATTTCCTCTCTTGTGCCCCCCGAGATCCAGGAAACCTGTCTGTTGCCTGTCTCGTTCTGCACCTCCGCGTTCAACCATGGAACGCACGCTGGCCTCTAGCTCCGGCGCCCTGACGTCACCAGAAGCGCCATGGCTCCCCCGCACGACTTCCGGTATCTTGCGCTGGAATGCCGGCCAGTGTCAGAGCCGAGAGCCTCCACTGAGGAGGAAGCGGCTCTACCCAGGAGCTTCCTCCACTCACTGGTCTTTGTGGCTGAGGGACTCCCCCAGGAGAGTTTCAGCCCCAGGCTACTTGACAGGGGGAAGGATTGGACCGGCAGCACGATCCCCCTGGGTCTTGTAAAACGTCCACCTTCTATCTTCGCTCCACTCCTGGAGCAACCTCTCATACAACCGTCCCCTGTTGGGACAGGAAAAACACTGGAGGGTGGAGGTGGGAGGGGCCTTTTAACCTCTCTGTGATCCTGTCCCGCTATAGGTCAAGGGAGGACGTCCTCCATGGTGCTGTCCTGAGGGACGTAATGGGAAAAGACATTTTCTTCTTTTTGTTTTTGTGCTAGATTTTTGCATTTTGTCCTGCACTTCTGTGGGGGCCTTCAGGGTCCCCTCCGGGGGCTTTTGCCCTCTCAGTTTAGTTCAGCCACTGTGTTTGTACTTTTGCTTTTTACAGTTTTTTCAGTGGCTGCTGTTTTGATTTTGTTACACCAGAGAACTAATTTAGGTGGTAGAGGTCGTGTGATCTCAGGTGTTTTTGAAATTAGTAGAGTTGGTGCTTTTCAGGGTTTTCTGGGATTGCAGTAAGTACCCTTCCTATCCTTTTCTATTTAGTTAGTTTGGGCCCCAGCGTTTGCTCATACTATTTTCTTTCTGTGTCAGTATTTCTTCTTGTCTAAACGCCATTACATGTTTGGGGGCTTTCTATTATCTTTGAGGTTCTGCTCCGGGGCAGATAGCTTTCCTATTTCTATCTTTAGGTGTAATTAGTTTCTCAGGCTGTGACGAGGCGTCTAGGACCACGTAGGAACGCTCCACGGCTGCCTCTAGTTGTGGTGGTTAGTCAGGGTACTGCAATCTCATAGATTCCAACTGCTCTGGTGTATTGCCTTTTTACCTGCACTCCTCAGCTACCAAATCATAACAATGATCCCCACACAGCCTCCCTATATACACTGCATGAGCCTCGCACAGCCTCCCTATATACACTGCATGAACCTCGCACAGCCTCCCTATATACACTGCATGAGCCTCGCACAGCCTCCCTATATAGACTACATGAGCCCACACAACCTTCATATATACTGCATGAGCCCCACACAGCCTCCCTATGTACACTGCATGAGCCCCACACATCCTCCCTATATACACTGCATGAGCCCCACACAGCCTCCATATATACTGCATGAGCCCCACACAGCCTCCCTGTATATACAGCATGAGCCCCACACAGCCTCCCCATATACACTGCATGAGCCCCACACAGCCTCCCTATATATACTGCATGAGCCCCACACATCCTCCCTATATACACTGCATGAGCACCACACAGCCTCCATATATACTGCATGAGCCCCACACAGCCTCCCTGTATATACAGCATGAGCCCCACACAGCCTCCCCATACACACTGCATGAGCCCCACACAGCCTCCTATATACACTGCATGAGCCTCACACAGCCTCCCCGTATACACTGCATGAGCCCCACACAGCTTCCCTATATACACTGCATGAGCCCCACACAGCCTCCCTATATATACTGCATGAGGCCCCCACAGCCTCCCCATACACTGCATGAGCCCCACACAGCCTCCCTATATACACTGCATGAGCCCCACACAGCCTCCCTATATATACTGCATGAGGCCCCCACAGCCTCCCTATATACACTGCATGAGCCCCACACAGCCTCCCTATATACAGCATGAGCCCCACACAGCCTCCCTATATACAGCATGAGCCCCACACAGCCTCCCTATACACAGCATGAGCCCCACACAGCCTCCCTATATACACTGCATGAGCCCCACACAGCCTCCCTATATACACTGCATGAGCCCCACACAGCCTCCCTATATATACTGCATGAGGCCCCCACAGCCTCCCTATATACACTGCATGAGCCCCACACAGCCTCCCTATATACAGCATGAGCCCCACACAGCCTCCCTATATACAGCATGAGCCCCACACAGCCTCCCTATACACAGCATGAGCCCCACACAGCCTCCCCATATACTGCATGAGCCCCACACAGCCTCCCTATATACACTGCATGAGCCCACACAGCCTCCCTATATACACTGCATGAGCCCCACACAGCCTCCCTATATATACTGCATGAGCCCCGCACAGCCTCCCTATATACACTGCATGAGCCCCACACAGCCTCCTATATACACTGCATGAGCCCACACAGCCTCCCTATATTTGCATTTCTCATATCCTCCCTGTCTCACAACCCTAAACAGCTCTTCAACACTTTCAATTCTCTACTCCATCCCCCAGCACCTCCTCCCTCTCCTCTTATTTCTGCCGAAGACTTTGCCTCCTTCTTTTAAGCAAAAGATTGATACTATCAGAGAAGGCTTTGGCCCGCAGCCCCCAATGCCCTCTTAGCCACTCAGCCCTGTTCTTCCAAAACCAGCTTCACCACCATGACAGAAGATCAGCTCTCCACTCTCCTGTCAAGATCACACCTCACCACTTGCGCGCTTGACCCACTCCCGTCCCACTCATCCCTAACTTTGCCACAGTCTTCATCCCTACTCTCACACACCTCTTCAACCTTTCACTTACAAATGGTGTCTTTCCTTCATCCTTCAAACATGCCTCAATCACACCGATCCTCAAAAAGCCCTCCCTCGACCCATCCTCTGCGTCTAGCTATCGCCCGATATCTCTTCTCCCTACGTCTCAAAACTACTGGAACAGCATGTATATCTTGAACTGTCCTCCCACCTTTCCTCCTGTTCCCTCTTTGACCGGTTACAATCTGGCTTTCGACCACATCACTCAACTGAAACTGCCCTAACTAAAGTCACTAACGACCTGCTAACCGCCAAGAGCAAGCGACACTACTCTGTCCTCCTTCTCCTGGACCTGTCTTCTGCCTTTGACACCGTAGACCATTCCTCCTCCTACAGATTCTCTCATCTCTTGGCATCACAGACTTGGCCCTATCCTGGATCTCATCATACCTAACAGACCGAACATTTAGTGTCTCCCTCTCACACACCACCTCCTCACCTCGCCCCCTGTCTGTCGGTGTTCCCCAAGGTTCAGTCCTAGGACCCTACTCTTCTCCATCTACACCTTCGGCCTGGGACAGCTCATAGAATCCCACGGCTTGCAGTATCACCTCTACGCCGATGACACGCGATCTACCTATCTGGACGTGACCTCACCTCCCTACTGACCAAAATCCCACAGTGTCTGTCTGCTATCTCAGCCTTCTTTTCTGCTCGCTTTCTCAAACTGAACATGGACAAAACAGAATTCATCATCTTTCCCCACCTCATTCTACCCCTCCACCAGGCCTATCCATCAATGTCAATGGCTGCTCGCTTTCCCCAGTCCCACATGCTCGGTGCCTTGGGGTGATCATCGACTCTGCCCTCTCTTTCAAACCACATATCCAAGCCCTCGCCACCTCCTGCCGCCTCAAACTCAAAAATATTTCCCGGATCCGCTCATTCCTCAACCATGAAACCACAAAAACACTAGTGCACGCCCTTATCATCTCCCGCCTCGACTACTGCAACCTCCTACTGTCTGGCCTCCCCTCTAGCACTCTGGCACCACTCCAGTCCATCCTACACTCTGCTGCACAACTAATCCACCTGTCTCCCCGCTATTCCCCAGCCTCCCCACTATGCCAGGCCCTTCACTGGCTTCCTATTGCCCAGAGGCTCCAGTTCAAAACCTTAACCATGACATACAAAGCCATCCACAACTTGTCTCTCCATACATCTGTGACATGGTCTCCCGCTACCTACCTACACGCAACCTTCGATCCTCTCAACATCTCCTTCTCGACTCCCCCCCTCATCTCTTCTTCCCACAACCGCATACAAGACTTCTCCCGGGCTTCCCCCATACTCTGGAACTCCCTGCCGCAAAACATCAGACTTTCAGCAACAACGGAGACCTTCAAGAAAAACCTGAAGACCCACCTGTTCCGACAAGCCTACAACCTGCAATGATCCTCAGTCTACTGAACCATCGCACGACCAGCTCTACCCTCTCCTAGTGTATTCTCACCCATCCCTGTAGACTGTGAGCCCTCGCGGGCAGGGTCTTCTCTCCTTCTGTACTTGTGTGTCCCATGTCTAGCACATGTTTATTGTACCTGTCTATATTTTTCCCTTTTCATATGTAAAGTGCCATGGAATAAATGGCGCTATATAAATGTATAATAATAATAATATATACTGCATGAGCCCCACACAGCCTCCCTATATATACTGCATGAGTCCCACACAGCCTCCCTATATATATACTGCATGAGCCCCACACAGCCTCCCTATATATACTGCATGAGCCACACACAGCCTCCCTATATATACTGCATGAGCCACACACAGCCTCCCTATATACACTGCATGAGCCCCACACAGCCTCCCTATATACACTGCATGAGGCCCCCACAGCCTCCCTATATACACTGCATGAGCCCCACACAGCCTCCCTATATACAGCATGAGCCCCACACAGCCTCCCTATATACTGCATGAGCCCCACACAGCCTCCCTATACACAGCATGAGCCCCACACAGCCTCCCTGTATACACTGCATGAGCCCCACACAGCCTCCCTATATATACTGCATGAGGCCCCCACAGCCTCCCTATATACACTGCATGAGCCCCACACAGCCTCCCTATATACAGCATGAGCCCCACACAGCCTCCCTATATACTGCATGAGCCCCACACAGCCTCCCTATACACAGCATGAGCCCCACACAGCCTCCCTGTATACACTGCATGAGCCCCACACAGCCTCCCTATACAGGTCCTTCTCAAAAAATTAGCATATAGTGCTAAATTTCATTATTTTCCATAATGTAATGATTAAAATTAAACTTTCATATATTTTAGATTCATTACACACCAACTGAAATTTGTCAGGTCTTTTATTGTTTTAATACTGATGATTTTGGCATACAGCTCATGAAAACCCAAAAATCCTGTCTCAAAAAATTAGCATATCAAGAAAAGGTTCTCTAAACGAGCTATTACCCTAATCTTCTGAATCAACTAATTAACTCTAAACACATGCAAAAGATTCCTGAAGCTTTTAAAAACTCCCTGTCTGGTTCATTACTCAAAACCGCCATCATGGGTAAGACTGCCGACCTGACTGATGTCCAGAAGGCCATCATTGACACCCTCAAGCAAGAGGGTAAGACCCAGAAAGAAATTTCTCAACAAATAGGCTGTTCCCAGAGTGCTGTATCAAGGCACCTCAATGGGAAGTCTGTTGGAAGGAAACAATGTGGCAGAAAACGCTGTACAACGAGAAGAGGTGACCGGACCCTGAGGAAGATTGTGGGAGAGGACCGATTCCAGACCTTGGGGGACCTGAGGAAGCAGTGGACTGAGTCTGGTGTAGAAACATCCAGAGCCACCGTGCACAGGCGTGTGCAGGAAATGGGCTACAGGTGCGGCATTCCCCAGGTAAAGCCACTTTTGAACCATAAACAGCGGCAGAAGTGCCTGACCTGGGCTACAGAGAAGCAGCACTGGACTGTTGCTAAGTGGTCCCAAGTACTTTTTACTGATGAAAGCAAATTTTGCATGTCATTCGGAAATCAAGGTGCCAGAGTCTGGAGGAAGACTGGGGAGAAGGAAATGCCAAAATGCCTGAAGTCCAGTGTCAAGTACCCACAGTCAGTGATGGTGTGGGGTGCCATGTCAGCTGCTGGTGTTGGTCCACTGTGTTTCATCAAGGGCAGGGTCAATGCAGCTAGCTATCAGGAGATTTTGGAGCACTTCATGCTTCCATCGGCTGAAATGCTTTATGGAGATGAACATTTCATTTTTCAGCACGACCTGGCACCTGCTCACAGTGCCAAAACCACTGGTAAATGGTTTACTGACCATGGTATTACTGTGCTCAATTGGCCTGCCAACTCTCCTGACCTGAACCCCATAGAGAATCTGTGGGATATTGTGAAGAGAAAGTTGAGAGACGCAAGACCCAACACTCTGGATGAGCTTAAGGCCGCTATCGAAGCATCCTGGGCCTCCATAACACCTCAGCAGTGTCACAGGCTGATTGCCTCCATGCCACGCCGCATTGAAGCAGTCATTTCTGCAAAAGGATTCCCGACCAAGTATTGAGTGCATAACTGAACATTATTATTTGATGGGTTTTTTTTTATTTTGTTTTAAACACTTTTATTTTATTGGACGGATGAAATATGCTAATTTTTTGAGACAGGATTTTTGGGTTTTCATGAGCTGTATGCCAAAATCATCAGTATTAAAACAATAAAAGACCTGAAAAATTTCAGTTGGTGTCTAATGAATCTAAAATATATGAAAGTTTAATTGTAATCATTACATTATGGAAAATAATGAAATTTAGCACTATATGCTAATTTTTTGAGAAGGACCTGTATATACTGCATGAGGCCCCCACAGCCTCCCTATATACACTGCATGAGCTCCACACAGCCTCCCCATATACTGCATGAGCCCCACACAGCCTCCCTATATACACTGCATGAGCCCCACACAGCCTCCCTATATGCACTGCATGAGCCCCACACAGCCTCCTTATATATACTGCATGAGCCCCACACAGCCTCCCTATATATACTGCATGAGCCCCACACAGCCTCCCTATATATACTGCATGAGCCCCACACAGCCTCCCTATATATACTGCATGAGGCCCCCACAGCCTCCCTATATATACTGCATGAGCCTCGCACAGCCTCCCTATACACAGCATGAGCCCCACACAGCCTCCCCATATACTGCATGAGCCCCACACAGCCTCCCTATATACACTGCATGAGCCCCACACAGCCTCCCTATATACACTGCATGAGGCCCCCACAGCCTCAACATGTGCAGCTTTACACTCCCATGTTCTGCATGACACCCCTATAGCCTCCCCATGTGCTGCATGTCACTCCCATAGCCTCCCCCATGTGTAGCATGTTACCCCCGTAGCCTCCCCATGTGCAGCATGACACCCCCATAGCCTCCCCATGCGCAGCATGTCATCCCATAGCCTCCAATTGTGCAGCATGTCACCCCCATAGCCTCCCCATGCACAGCATGTCACCCGCATAGCATCCCCATGTGCAACATGTCACCCCCATAGCCTCCCTATGTGCTGCATGTCACCCCCATAGCATCCCCATGTGCTGCATGTCACCCGCATAGCATCCCCATGTGCTGCATGTCACCCCCATAGTTCAGGCCGCTAAATGAGTGTGATCGACAATATTGAAATCGTTCAACACTTGTTTCCCAGCCTCTTTTCACCGTCTGAGGCATGGGCGTACCCAGGATCAAAACTAGGGCGGGGCAGCCAATGTCGCATCTTATACAGGTCACATCATATACACTGTACATTATCCTGAATATTAGGTATGGAGCATTAGAACTGGTGTATATTGTATAATACAGCAGTGTATGCGACACTACGCTGTATATACCATATATTATACATGGCACACTAACCTCTATACAAAGAATAAGAGGCATTATAACCTGTGTATGAAAAGTATAAGACAGAAGTGTATATACACTCTATATACTGCACACGATGTGTATGACCCTGTATACACCATATACTACACTCTATATACCGCACACGATGTGTATGACCCTGTATACACCATATACTACACTCTATATACCGCACACGATGTGTATGACCCTGTATACACCATATACTACACTCTATATACCGCACACGATGTGTATGACCTGTATACACCATATACTACACTCTATATACCGCACACGATGTGTATGACCCTGTATACACCATATACTACACTCTATATACCGCACACGATGTGTATGACCCTGTATACACCATATACTACACTCTATATACCGCACACGATGTGTATGACCCTGTATACACCATATACTACACTCTATATACCGCACACGATATGTATGACCCTGTATACACCATATACTACACTCTATATACCGCACACGATGTGTATGACCCTGTATACACCATATACTACACTCTATATACCGCACACGATATGTATGACCCTGTATACACCATATACTACACTCTATATACCGCACACGATATGTATGACCCTGTATACACCATATACTACACTCTATATATCGCACACGATGTGTATGACCTGTATACATCATATACTACACTCTATATACCGCACACGATGTGTATGACCCTGTATACACCATATACTACACTCTATATACCGCACACGATGTGTATGACCCTGTATACACCATATACTACACTCTATATACCGCACACGATGTGTATGACCCTGTATACACCATATACTACACTCTATATACCGCACACGATGTGTATGACCTGTATACACCATATACTACACTCTATATACCGCACACGATGTGTATGACCCTGTATACACCATATACTACACTCTATATACCGCACACGATGTGTATGACCCTGTATACACCATATACTACACTCTATATACCGCACACGATGTGTATGACCTGTATACACCATATACTACACTCTATATACCGCACACGATGTGTATGACCCTGTATACACCATATACTACACTCTATATACTGCACACGATGTGTATGACCTGTATACACCATATACTACACTCTATATACCGCACACGATGTGTATGACCTGTATACACCATATACTACACTCTATATACCGCACACGATGTGTGTGACCCTGTATACACCATATACTACACTCTATATACTGCACACGATGTGTATGACCTGTATACACCATATACTACACTCTATATACCGCACACCATGTGTATAACCTGTATACACCATATACTACACTCTATATACCGCACACGATGTGTATGACCTGTATACACCATATACTACACTCTATATACCGCACACCATGTGTATAACCTGTATACACCATATACTACACTCTATATACCGCACACGATGTGTATGACCCTGTATACACCATATACTACACTCTATATACCGCACACGATGTGTATGACCTGTATACACCATATACTACACTCTATATACCGCACACCATGTGTATAACCTGTATACACCATATACTACACTCTATATACCGCACACGATGTGTATGACCCTGTATACACCATATACTACACTCTATATACCGCACACGATGTGTATGACCTGTATACACCATATACTACACTCTATATACCGCACACGATGAGTGTGACCCTGTATACACCATATACTACACTCTATATACCGCACACGATGTGTATGACCCTGTATACACCATATACTACACTCTATATACCGTACACGATGTGTATGACCCTGTATACACCATATACTACACTCTATATAGCGCACACGATGTGTATGACCTGTATACACCATATACTACACTCTATATACCGCACACGATATGTATGACCCTGTATACACCATATACTACACTCTATATACCGCACACGATGTGTATGACCCTGTATACACCATATACTACACTCTATATACCGCACACGATGTGTGTGACCCTGTATACACCATATACTACACTCTATATACCGCACACCATGTGTATGACCCTGTATACACCATATACTACACTCTTATTTTGAAGTAAAAAAAATAAAAATAAACAGGAACAAACACAATACTTAAAATAAAGAATAAGTAAAGTTAAAAATCAACAAACTTACTGGTATTTCAGTGGGAACTATGGACCTGCTTTTGGCTAATGAGATGGTCAATGTTCGGTTCCATATTTGTCACAAGTGAAGCAATTTTTCTCTTTCTTGATATCATTTCCTAGGGATTCCAAATTGCTATTAGTAAAATACCAATATATATACAGCGCTACAAAAACAATATACCAGCAATAAAACTGCCCACACAGAGACATACAGCCTGCACTGCCCATCACTGCAGCCTTGCCAATCCATATCATTTCATCCTCATCAGTGCACATAGTGGCGCAACTCCGCTTTTAGCTCAGGCTCAGACTGGTGTGGTGCCAAAGTCCCTAATAGGCAGGTAAATGTCCCCAATAGGCAGCATTGATCCCCAATAGGCAGCATATGTCCTCAATAGGCAGCATATGTCCTCAATAGGCAGCATAGGTCCCCAATAGGCAGCATAGGTCCCCAATAGACAGCATAGGTCCCCAATAGACAGCATAGGTCCCCAATAGGCAGGTAAATGTCCCGATAGGCAGCATAGGTCCCCAATAGGCAGCATAGGTCCCTAATATGCAGCATATGTCCTCAATAGGCAGCATAATCCCCCATAAGCAGCATAGTAGTCCCCAGTAGGCAGCATAATCCCGCATAAGCAGCATAGTCCCCAATAGCCAGCATAATCCCCCAATAGCCAGCATTATCCCCCATAGCCAGCATAATCCCCTATAGCCAGCATAATCCCCCTATAGCCAGCATAATCCCCCAATAGCCAGCATAATCCCCCAATAGCCAGCATAATCCCCCAATAGCCAGCATAATCACCTATAGCCAGCATAATCACCTATAGCCAGCATAATCCCCCTATAGCCAGCATAATCCCCCTATAGTCAGCATAATCCCCCTATAGCCAGCATAATCCCCCATAGCCAGCATAATCCCCCTATAGCCAGCATAATCCCCCTATAGCCAGCATAATCCCCCTATAGTCAGCATAATCCCCCTATAGCCAGCATAATCCCCTATAGCCAGCATAATCCCCCTATAGCCAGCAGAATCCCCCTATAGCCAGCAGAATCCCCCTATAGCCAGCAGAATCCCCCTATAGCCAGCAGAATCCCCCTATAGCCAGCATAATCACCTATAGCCAGCATAATCCCCCTATAGCCAGCATAATCACCTATAGCCAGCATAATCCCCCTATAGCCAGCATAATCACCCTATAGCCAGCATAATCCCCACAGGCCGAGCCCGGCGTCAAAAAAAAAAAAAAAAAAGCCAGTACTCACCTATCTCCCCCGCTGCTCTGAAGAAGCGCGCTCTGGACTCCGTCTTCTCCTGAGTCCTGGCACAGGCGGCGTGACGTCATCAGGGCGCGCAGGCGGCGTGATGACTATCACGTCGCCTGTGCTGCATATGGAAGGCCGCAAGGCCTTCCTAACTCAGCACATTGCGCCCGCGATTAAAGGGCCCGCCGGCAATGAACTGTCAGTTCAATGTCGGCGGGGCCGACGGGCCGGATCATGCACCGTGCGCCCCTGCTTCTAGGGGGGGCACTTGCCCCCCCTGCCCCACGGTGGGTACGCCCATGGTCTGAGGAATAATGATGGGGACATAACAATCACTAATGGATCACTAATAGATCATCATACAGTATCATGTTATCAGCAGCACATCTACAGTGTAAATCTACACATCTACAGTCTACACCGGCGATGTGCTGCTGAGAACAATGATTTTTGTTCCAGCATAAACAATCCAATCACTCGATGAATAGGCAGCATTTTGCTTGTTTAGTATAATACACCCCATAGTCCTCCATATATTATAATGTGCACCACAGTCCTCCATATTGTAAAGTGCACACCCCATAGTCCTCCATATAATATAAAGTATCCATAGTCCTCCATATAGTATAATACACTCCCCATAGTCCTCCATATAGTATAATACACTCCCTATAGTTTTCCATATATTAAAATACACTCCTCAGTCCTCCATATAGTATTATACACTCCCTATAGTCCTTGATATAGTATAATACACTCCCCATAGTCCTCCATATAGTATAATACACTCCATATAGGTCTCCATATAGTATAATATACTCCCTATAGTCCTCCATATATTAAAATACACTCATGAGTCCTCCATATAGTATTATACACTCCCTATAGTCCTCCATATAGTATAATACACTCCCTATAGTCCTACATATTGTATAATACACTCCTCAGTCCTCCATATAGTATAATACGCTCCTCATAGTCCTCAAATAGTATAATACACTCATAATAGCCCTCCATATATTAAAATACACTGCTCAGTCCTCCATATAGTATAATACACTCCTCGTAGTGCTCCATATAGTATAATGCACCGCCATAGTCATCCATGTAGTACAATTCACTTCGCATAGTATAATGCACCCCATAGTTCTTCATATAGTTTAATGTATTCCCCATAGTCCTCAATACAGTATAATGCAGCCCACATATAGTATAACACAGCCATCCTATAGAGCATAATGCAGCCACCCCACAGAGTATAATGCAACCACTCCACGGAATATAATGTAACCCCCATAGAATATAATTCAGCCCCCTCATATAGTATAATGCAGCCCCTCCATAGAATATAATGCAGCCCCCTTATATAGTATAATGTAACCCCTCCATAGAATACAATGTAGCCTTCCTCATATAGTATAATGCAGCCCCTGTAGAATATAATGTAGCCCCCTCATAAAGTATAATGAAGCACCTATACAATACAATCTAACCCCCCATAGAATATAATGCAGCTCCCCATAGAATATAAAGTAGCCCCCTCATATAGTATAATGTAGTCCATTCATAGAGTATGATGCAATCAAATCACCCCTCATAGAATATAATAAATCTAATACAGCCCCCCATAGAATTTAATGTAGCCCGAATAGAATACAATATAATACAGCTCACCTCCCCATAGAATATAATATAGCCCCATCAAAGAGTATGTGTAACAACCCTGGTTGCATCACTGCATGGCTTACTGTTGGGAATATGCTGGAGGCGGCTTCTGAGCTGGGGCTCCCTCCGGTGGTTGCTGAGGGTAATGAACTGATTAATGAATGGCCTTCAGCTGGCACTGAATGGTAGGATATACAGTGCCTACAAGCAGTATTCAACCCCCTGCAGATTTAGCTGGTTTGATAAGATGCAAATAAGTTAGAGCCTGCAAACTGCAAACAAGAGTAGGATTTATTAACAGAAGCATAAATCTTACAAACCAAAAAGTTATGTTGCTCAGTTGAATTTTAATACATTTTAAACATAAAAGTGTGGGTCAATTATTATACAACCCCAATGTTTAATATTTCGTGGAATAACCCTTGTTTGCAATTACAGCTAATAATCGTCTTTTATAAGACCTGATCAGGCCGGCACAGGTCTGTGGAGTTATCTTGGCCCACTCCTCCATGCAGATCTTCTCCAAGTTATCTAGGTTCTTTGGGTGTCTCATGTGGACTTTAATCTTGAGCTCCTTCCACAAGTTTTCAATTGGGTTAAGGTCAGGAGACTGACTAGGCCACTCCAACACCTTGACTTTTTCCCTCTTGAACCAGGCCTTGGTTTTCTTGGCTGTGTGCTTTGGGTCGTTGTCTTGTTGGAAGATGAAATTACAACCCATCTTAAGATCCTTGATGGAGGAGCATAGGTTCTTGGCCAAAATCTCCAGGTAGGCCGTGCTATCCATCCTCCCATGGATGCGGACCAGATGGCCAGGCCCCTTGGCTGAGAAACAGCCCCACAGCATGATGCTGCCACCACCATGCTTGACTGTAGGGATGTTATTCTTGGGGTCGTATGCAGTGCCATCCAGTCTCCAAACGTCACGTGTGTGGTTGGCACCAAAGATCTCGATCTTGGTCTCATCAGACCATAGAACCTTGAACCAGTCTGTCTCAGAGTCCTCCAAGTGATCATGAGCAAACTGTAGACGAGCCTTGACATGACGCTTTGAAAGTAAAGGTACCTTACGGGCTCGTCTGGAACGGAGACCATTGCGGTGGAGTACGTTACTTATGGTATTGACTGAAACCAATGTCCCCACTGCCATGAGATCTTCCCGGAACTCCTTCCTTGTTGTCCTTGGGTTAGCCTTGACTCTTCGGACAAGCCTGGCCTCGGCACGGGAGGAAACTTTCAAAGGCTGTCCAGGCCGTGGAAGGCTAACAGTAGTTCCATAAGCCTTCCACTTACGGATGATGCTCCCAACAGTGGAGACAGGTAGGCCCAACTCCTTGGAAAGGGTTTTGTACCCCTTGCCAGCCTTGTGACCCTCCACGATCTTGTCTCTGATGGCCTTGGAATGCTCCTTTGTCTTTCCCATGTTGACCATGTATGAGTGCTGTTCACAAGTTTGGGGAGGGTCTTAAATAGTCAGAAAAGGCTGGCAAAAGAGATCATTAATCCACACATGTGAAGCTCATTATTCTTGGTGCCTGAACTACTTCTTAAAACTTTAGGGGGACCAAACAGAAGTCTTGTGGTTTCAGGGGTTGAATAATAAATGACACTCTGAATTAACTTTTAACGTTTTTAAAAAAAAAAAAAAAAATGTAAAAAATTTTTTTTGCTGCAGTGCATTTCCCACTTCCAGGCTGATCTACAGTACAAATGTCACAATGCCAAGTTAATTCTGTATGTGTCAACAAGCTAAATCTGCAGAGGGTTGAATACTACTTGTAGGCACTGTAAGTGGCCTGAGTTCCCAGCAGCCTTGCCGGTTATCAATTGTTCTTCTGGTCTTGCTTGAAGCACTGCTAGTTTCCTGCTCTCCTTCAGATAAGTGTTTGCTGTTTTTTTTTCTCTGTTTGATTTTCTCTGCTGGTTTGCTGCCTGCAGTGGACTGCAGCCTGTCCCCTTTTGGGGGTCTGGCGCTGCAATTTTGCTCCATTTGTGTCTGCACTTTTGCTTTGCTCTTTTGTTACTTTTAATTTGCTGAATAGCGTTTTGTTACACCAGAGATCTGATTTAGGTGGAAGAGGTTGTGTGATCTCAGGTTTTTTGGCAATCAGAAGTGTTGGTATTTTTTGTTAGGGTTTTTGTTGGATTGCAGTCAGAATTCTTTCCTGTACTTTTCTGTCTAGACAGATTGGGCCCTAGCGTTTGCTCATTCTATTTTCTGTCTGTGTTCGTGCTTTCTTCTTGTCTAACCGCCATTACATGTTTGGGGGCTTCCTATTTTCTTTGGGATCTGCTCCGGGGCAGATAGCTTTCATCTTTCTGCCTTTAGGTGTAGTTATCTCTCAGGCTGTGAAGAGGCATCTAGGATCAACGTAGGAACGCTCCACGGCTACCTCTAGTTGTGTGGTTAGTTCAGGTTACTGCAATCCAATAGGTTCCAGCCTCTCTGGTGTATTACCGCTTTTGCTATTTTTTGCCATTTCTCCTCAGTTACCGAAACATAACAGTATAACCGGCCAAACTGAAAATTATATGGTACTCAACAGAAGGGAAAAATAGTAAAAAAGGAAAAAGAAAAAAGGAAGTTGTCAGAAATTTTTTTTCCTGTTTGTTGCATTTTTTCCCTCTTTTTCTCTGGTTGCTGAGGAGGATTTTTTTTTTTCTCAATGGAGTTTGCACAGTTGTCTGGCCGTGTGGATCAGCTTGCCACTGAGGTTTGGAGTATTGCTACCTATCGTGCTGGGTTGCCAGTTGTGGAACCTAGGATCCCCATGCCAGATTTGTTTTTGGGGGATCGATCTAAATTTCTGAATTTCAAAAATAATTAAGTTATTTTTTGCCTTAAAGCCTAGGTCCTCAGGTAACGCAGCACAGCAGGTTCAAATTGTCATCTCTCTCCTGCGCGGCGATCCTCAGGATTGGGCTTTTTCCCTGACACCTGGGGATCCTGTTTTGACACCTGAGGATCCTGTTTTGAATGATATTGATGTATTTTTTCAGGCTCTGGGGTTATTGTACGGTTAACCTAATGTCACTGATCAAGCTGAAAAGACCTTGTTGGCATTAAATCAGGGTCTTGAAGACGCTGAGCTGTACTGTCAGAAATTCCGAAAGTGGGCAGTCCTGACCAAATAGAATGATGATGCTATGGCAGCTCTTTTTCGAAAGGGTCTGTCAGAAAAAGTAAAGGACGTTATGGTGGGATTCCCTGTTACTTCTGGTCTCAATGATTCTATGTCTTTGGCTATTCAAATTGACAGAGGTTTGCGTGAGCGCAGAGGTATGCGTAAGATAGTGTTGCCTTGTGAGCCAGCTCCTGAGCCCATGCAGTGTGATGGAGTGACTTCTGAGACTCAGCGTCATGAGTTTCGTAAGCGCAATGAGTTATGTTTCTACTGTGGTGACGCTTCCCATGCTATCTCTGTCTGCCCTAAGCGGGGAAGATGTTTTGCACGCTCAGTTGTCTTGGGTAGTGTTCAGACTAAATTTCTGTTGACTGTTACCCTGATTTGCTCCCTGTCCACATTTTCTGCTCAGGCTTTTGTTGATTCAGGAGCAGCTATTAACCTGATGGATTTTGACTTTGCCAAACGTTGTGGGTTTCCCATAATACCCCTGCGGAAGTCTATTCCCCTACTGGGCATTGATTCTACCTCTTTGGCGGAGAATAAACCCCAGTTTTCTACTCAGGTGATAATGAGGGTTGAACCAGATCATCAGGAGAGTTGCAAATTTCTGGTGCTGCATAATCTGCATGACATTATTGTACTAGGTTTCCCTTGGTTACAGTCTCATAATCCTGTTTTGGATTGGAAATCTGTGTCTGTGACCAGTTGGGGCTGCCAAGGTGTTAATACTGACACTCCTGTTTTTTCTGCCTCTCCCCAGTCTCAGGATGTCCCTGACGTTTTGACTGATTTTTCTGATGTGTTTAGTGAAAGTAAATCTGCATCCTTGCCCCCTCACAGGAGCTACGATTGCGCTATTGAATTAGTGCCTGGTGGTAAATTTCCTAAAGCTCGCCTTTTTAATTTATCTATACCTGAACATGATGCTATGCAATCTTATATCAAGGAGTCATTGTAAAAGGGTCATATCAGACCATCCTCTTCACCCTTGGGCGCCAGTTTTTTCTTTGTGGCCAAAAAGGATGGTTCATTGAGGCCGTGTATTGATTATCGCCTCCTGAATAAGATCACTGTTAAATATCAATATCCGTTACCCTTGATTTCTGACCTATTTTCCAGAGTGAAAAGTGCTAGTTGGTTTACCAAGCTTAACCTCAGGGGGCGTATAACCTTATTCGCATTAAGACACGGGGATGAATGGAAGACGGCGTTTAATACCCCAGAGGGGCATTTTGAGTACCTAGTGATGCCCTTTGGGCTTACTAATGCCACTTCCGTATTCCAATCCTTCATGAATGATATTTTCAGGGATTTTGTGGATACATTTCTGATTGTTTATTTGGCTGATATCTTGATTTTTTCCAATGACTGGGACTCTCATGTGAAACATGTTCGGACTGTGTTCCAGATTTTGAGAGAGAATGCACTGTATGTGAAAGGATCAAAGTGTCTTTTTGGCGTACTGAAGATCTTATTTCTGGAATTCATTTTGTCTCCGTCTGTTATTGAAATGGACCCGGTCAAGGTTCAGGCCATCTGTGATTGGGTTCAACCTACTTCATTGAAGGCTCTTCAGAGATTTTTGGGTTTTGCCAATTTTTATCGTAAATTTATTGGTAATTTCTCTGGTATTGTTAATCCATTGACTGATCTGACCAAAAAGGGTTCCGATGTGGTGAATTGGCCTCCTGAGGCAGTTTCTGCATTTCAGGAGCTTAATCGGAGATTCATTTCTGCTCCTGTTCTACGGCAGCCTGATGTTTCTCTGCCGTTTTAGGTGGAGGTTGATGCCTCTGAGATTGGGGCAGGTGCCGTTTTGTCCCAAAGGGATCCAGAGACCTCTAAGAGTAACCCTTGTGCCTTTTTCTTTCGAAAATTTTCTCCAACTGAACGTAATTATGACGTGGGTAATCGGGAGTTATTGGCCATGAAGTGGGCCTTTGAAGACTGTAGACATTGGCTGGAAGGAGCCAAACATCAGGTGGTGGTCCTCACGGACCATAAGAACCTGGTTCATCTTGAATCAGCTAAGCGACTTAATCCTAGACAGGCCAGGTGGGCCTTGTTTTTCACACGTTTTAATTTTGTGGTTTCTTTTCTTCCTGGCACTAAGAATGTCAAGGCGGATGCCCTCTCGAGGAGTTTCTTTGCAGATTCTCCTGAGTTATCTGATCCTGCTATTTTGAAAGAGGGTGTGGTTCTTTCCGCCATTTCGCCCAATTTGAGACTGGCTCTGGAAGGGTGTCAGGAGGATAAACCTGAGCTCTGCCCTGTTGGGAAGTTGTTTGTTCTAGACCAGTGGAAAAAGAGTGTGATGTCTGAGATTCATTGTTCCGCGTTGGCTGGTCATCCCGGGATTTTTGGTACCAGAGACTTGGTGAGTCGCTCCTTTTGGTGGCCTACTTTGTCTCGTGACGTCAGGGACTTTGTGCAGTCCTGTGGGACTTGCTCTCGTTCCAAGCCTTGCTCTCGTTCTAGTGGTTTGTTAATGCCATTATCTGTACCCAAGAGGCCTTGGACCCATATTTCTATGGATTTTATTTCTGACCTTCCTGTCTCTCAGAGAATGACCGTTATCTGGGTTATCTGTGATAGGTTTTCCAAGATGATACATCTTGTGCCATTGCCTAAGTTGCCTTCCTCCTCCGAGTTGGTGCCTTTGTTCTTTCAGCATGTGGTTCGGTTGCATGGCATTCCGGAGAACATTGTGTCTGACAGAGGAGTCCTGTTTGTTTCCAGATTTTGGAGGACATTTTGTTCTAAACTTGGTGTTCAGTTGTCTTTCTCCTCTGCATTTCACCCTCAGACCAATGGACAAACCGAGAGAACAAACCAGACCTTGGAGACTTATTTGAGATGTTTTGTGTCTGCTGATCAAGATGACTGGGTCTCTTTTTTGCCTTTGGCTGAGTTTGCTCTTAATAATAGAGCTAGCTCTGCCACCTTGATGTCTCCATTTTTCTGCAATTCCGGGTTTCACCCTCGATTTTCTTCAGGACAGGCGGAGGCTTCTGTCTGTCCGGGGGTTGACTCTATTGTGCAGCGTATGCATTTTTGGGACCAGGTGGTGGAGAGGTTGTCTCTCTCTCATGAGAAGGCCCAGCGGTTTGCCAACCGGCATAGGACTGATGGTCCTCATTTTAAAGTGGGGGACTTGGTTTTGGTTGTCCTCAAGGAATATCCCTATGAAGGTTGCATCTCCTAAATTTAAGCCAAGGTTCAGTGGACCTTATAAGATCATGGAAATTATTAATCCGGTTTCCTTCCGTTTGCTTCTTCCAGGGACAGTTAAGATCCATAATGTGTTCCACAAATCCTTACTGAAGAGGTTTGTCGAACCAGTGGTTCCTATGGCTGCACCTCCCGACCCTGTTTTGGTTGAGGGCAATTTGGAGTATGTGGTTGAGAAGATATTGGATTCTCGTTTTGCTAGACGGAAACTCCAGTATTTGGTTAAGTGGAGAGGTTATGGTCAGGAGGACAATTCTTGGGTGTTTGCTTCGGACATTCATGCTGGGAGACTTATCCGTGCCTATCATCGAGCCCATCCTGATCGGCCTGGTTGCACAGGTGTAGGTTCGGTGACCCCTCCTCAAGGGGGGGTACTGTTGTGAATATGCTGGAGGCGGCTTCTGAGCTGGGGCTCCCTCCGGTGGTTGCTGAGGGTAATGAACTGATTAATGAATGGCTTTCAGCTGGCGCTGAATGGTAGGATATAAGTGGCCTGAGTTCCCAGCAGCCTTGCCGGTTATCAATTGTTCTTCTGGTCTTGCTTGAAGCACTGTTAGTTTCCTGCTCTCCTTCAGATAAGTGTTTGCTGTTTTTTTTTTCTCTGTTTGATTTTCTCTGCTGGTTTGCTGCCTGCAGTGGACTGCAGCCTGTCCCCTTTTGGGGGTCTGGTGCTGCAATTGTGCTCCGTTTGTGTCGTAAACTTTTGCTTTGCTCTTTTGTTACTTTTAATTTGCTGAATAGCGTTTTGTTACACCAGAGATCTGATTTAGGTGGAAGAGGTCGTGTGATCTCAGGTTTTTTGGCAATCAGAAGTGTTGGTATTTTTGTTAGGGTTTTTGTTGGATTGCAGTCAGAATTCTTTCCTGTACTTTTCTGTCTAGACAGATTGGGCCCCAGCATTTGCTCATTCTATTTTCTGTCTGTGTCCGTGCTTTCTTCTTGTCTAACCGCCATTACATGTTTGGGGGCTTCCTATTTTCTTTGGGGATCTGCTCCGGGGCGGATAGCTTTCATCTTTCTGCCTTTAGGTGTAGTTATTTCTCAGGCTGTGACGAGGCGTCTAGGATCAACGTAGGAACGCTCCACGGCTACCTCTAGTTGTGTGGTTAGTTCAGGTTACTGCAATCCAATAGGTTCCAGCCTCTCTGGTGTATTACCGCTTTTGCTATTTTTTGCCATTTCTCCTCAGTTACCGAAACATAACAGCTTACCATTCCCTACATACCAACTTGCTCACTGCTCTAGGTCATGCTGTGATTTCTGTCTGCTGCCAGCTCAATGCTCGCTACCTTTTGCTTTCTATCTGTTCTGTGCATGTTTCCTGGCTGTGTGCATAGGGGGCGGCGCCAGAACTCTCTGGGTCTTATGGAATCAGGGTGCACCTGTTTAATATGTCCCTGACCAATTACCATTAGCCCTCTAGTATTTAGGGCAGCTCCACTCTGTGGATCTTGCCTGTGCAATGTGTTAACTCAGTTTCTTGCTACTGAGCTGCCAGGTCTTGCTTTGTGTTGCTCCATCTTTGGAGGCTTCACTCCTAGCTTTGTCTTGTACCTGTCTGTCCGCCCTCCAGGAGGCAGAATATCCTGGTCACTGTATCTTTGTCCCTGTACATTGTCTCGTGTCATATCCTTGTCTGAACTCTGTCCTACCTCTGTCTCTTAGTCTCCTTGTCTGTGGTTTCCTTCCCTGCTGTGTCTTGCCTTGTGTTCTCTCTGAATCTCTGCTTCTTGTCCGCACTCCTACGGTTCTGCTCCGTTCCACTCTGCTTGGCTCCTGCCGCTGCAGTAATCTCTTGCTGCAGCTCCTCTCCGCATATCTTGCGGTTCCACTCTGCTTCACTCCTGCAGCTGCAGAACCTCTTGCTGCAGCTTCTCTCTGCATGCCTTGCGGTTCCGCTTTGCTCCTGCCGCTGCAGAACCTTTTGCTGCTCTACAGCCCTTCTCCGCAGCCTTGCGGTTCTCCTCTTGTGTGAACAGGTCTCTACCTTTTCCTCCATACACCATTCCTTCCAGTCAGTTCCAGTATCTGCACTTGCTGTGTGAACAGGACCCTACCTCGTGTCTCAGCCATGCATGCCAGCCCTGTATCTCAGCCGTGCCTGCCTGCCCTGTCTCAGCCATGCCTGCCTGCCCTGTGTCTCAGCCGTGCCTGCCAGCCCTGTATCTCAGCCGTGCCTGCCAGCCTTGTGTCTCAGCCGTGCCTGCCTGCCAGTGTCTCAGCCGTGCCACCGTCTCCCCAAGTGGGATCAGCAGCCATAGCCAGACACCACCCTGGAGTGGCACCTGGCAGCTGCCTGCTGCACAAGCCTGACCTTACCATCAGAGGCTCCAGTGAAGACCAAAGCAGCTGTCCTAGTCACGCCCCTTCCAGGGTAGTCTGGTTTGTGGTACAGTGGGGCCACAACCCCCTGGCTCACGCCCACCAGTCAGGGCGTGAGCTGGACAGTTTGCACAGGCCATGGTCCCCGCTGAGTCCCATTTCCTCCTGCTGGCAGAGCATCATGGAGAATTTGTTACACCAAGGGTGGTTGAGATTGTTGAAACATCATACCCTATTATAGTCTCTAATACTGTAACGCTTCCCATGGCTGCGGGGCGTCGGGACATGGCATAGCTTGCCTAACTAGCCAATGTTCCCACGCCGCCAGTCCACGACGACGTGAGGCATGTGTCCCAGATGGTAAGGGAATGTGGACCCACTGGATCACAGAGAGGGACCCGGGCCTGCCCGGACTAGGGGAGGACCGTGACTGGGATCCGTGGCAGCTGAGCATGTGGGCAAGATGGCGACCTGCAGGACTAGACAACACCGCACAACTTCAGGTATGAAGAAACATAAAGTTTACTTGAAGACAAACACAGTACATAAACAGAACATAATGCCAGGCTCCCGATTCCGCACATCAGAGAAGGGTACACGTCTCAGTATTATAGGCGAATGCAGGAGGACATCACGGGTTGATGCAGTCCAGGGTTATCTGGCACGGGCATACTAGGGCGGCCTCTCTCTCAGGCCTCAGGCGTAGCACAGGCTCAGCAGGAGAACATCAGACACCGACCTCAGACAGACTTCAGACGAAGGCGGGGTCATCACGGGTTGATGCAGTCCAGGTGTAAGGTTCTATGTATATATTCCTGAAACTCAGTTTGTTCGTCAGCCATTTTACTTTCTGTCTTGCTGCAGCTATCTTGCCCTCAGTCAAAATGGAGTTTCCAGCTTGCATGTTCCCGCCCTGATTCTCTCCTTTGCTTCTTAAGCAGCCACAGCTGAGCAATCAGTGCTTCAGAATCTAGCCTGCAGTGAACCTGTGACTTGACTCCTGTAAGCCTTGGACCTTGTACTCCAGCTATTCCTACTGAGGAACTCTGAAGCACTTGTGGACTCTGAACCCTGCTCTTTGAAAGACCCACGTTTGCATGGACTTACGGTAACAGAGAAGAAGATCCTGAATCTGTATTGGAGAGTGATTGCTGAGCTTGGATTACTCTGGCCTGCTGTGTCTCCTGTTTCTGTGTCTGCAAACTGTGTGACTATTTCTGCCAACTTGTATGAAGTAATACAGGACTTTTCTATATCAAACCTGTGACTCCTGTGTTTTCATCGCACCCAAGCACAAGACGCTATATGAACTGTACTACATACATTACAAGATTCTGAAGCCAAAACGTTAGTGTCTGCTGGGTCTGGAAGGCTGTGTCTGCTGTACTGTGGATATCAGACGTCCGGTTGTACTTTCTGTGATGACAGTGGTTGTGACTTCTCACAACCATTCCAGGTGAGCAATTCCCTTAAGTTTTTTTTTTCTGCAGTGTTACCACAGGTAAACACTATTGTTTTTTTTTTTCCTTTCTTTTCTCTTTTTTGTCTGCTGTAACTCTGGATATCAGATGTCTGGTTGAAACTTTCTGTGATGATAGTGGTTGTGACTTCTCACAACCATTCCAGGTGAGCAGTTCCCTTAATTTTTTTTTCTCTCTGCAGTGTTGCCACAGGTGAACACTATTTTTTTTTTTTCTCTTTTCTCTTTTTGTCTGCTGTAACTGTGGATATCAGATGTCTGGTTGAAACTTTCTGTGATGATAGTGGTTGTGACTTCTCACAACCATTCCAGGTGAGCAGTTCCCTTAATTTTTTTTTCTCTCTGCAGTGTTGCCACAGGTGAACACTATTGTTTTTTTTTTTCTCTCCTCTTCTTCCAGTAATCCTGTCTTAAAAGATCTGGAAAATGGAGGCCCGCATAAAGGAACTTTGCGGAGTGACTGATAATATCCTTGCAGATTTGCAGAATATAAAGACCCGTTTTACAAATCTACAGGACCTCACTAATCACAATTTGCAAGTGGTTGGACAGACTACCCAGGATTTGCGAGCCAGGATTGAGGTTCTAGAGGGCGAGTCCAGGCTCCTGCCGTAGCCCCGAGTGCTGGGATTCCCAAGTTGCCCCCTTTTCGTTTTGGCGGTGAACGTGAGAAATTCAGGGGATTTATTAATCAATGCAATTTTTTTTTTCTGCACATGCTTCACAATTTCCCACTGAACGATCTAAGGTGCTTACTATAATTATGTTGCTTACCAACAAGGCTTTAATGTGGGCAAACCCTCTGATTGAGACTGAGGATGATTGTTTGAATCACCTTGATGATTTTATTTCAGCCATGGGGCAGGTGTTTGATGACCCCAATCGAGGTGCAACAGCTGAAGCAGCCATGTTAGCTTTGCGCCAAGGTAAGCACTCGGTAGCTGAATATGCCTTGGATTTCAGGAGATGGGCCCTTGATACCACCTGGGACAGTTCCGCCAAAAAATCTATTTTTCGAAAGGGGTTATCTCCACTGATTAAGGATGAACTTGCTCGTGCCGACCCTCCCACTGCGTTAGGTGACTTTATTAACTACTGCATCCGTATTGATACTCGTCTGACTGAACGCAGGCAAGAGAGATGGTTCGAAAGCAATCGTACTAACCTTTTCCTACCTTCCTCTCCAGCTAAGGAACCTTTGAGTAGGATTACACGGGAACCTGAACCTGAACCCATGCAGGTAGACTCTTTACAACGACGGGTTAGTGATGCACGCAAGGAACATCGTTTTAAGGAGAATCTATGTTTCTATTGTGGTAAGTCAGGGCACTTCATTATAAACTGCCCCAGCCGTTCTCGTAAGACTACTGCAGCACTCATTCATTGTGAGTGTTGCGAGAGGGGATCTGTCAGGTCCGAGCCTCAGGCTCCAGAGAGATCTGCAGCAACAGATCTTGATTTCTCGGACTTAAACTCCGTTACCTCTGAGGACGTTGACTGTGTAAACGCTGCCATTTTTCAAGTTTCCTCAGCGGTGTCCCAGCTGAGTTGTAAGAAAAACAATTCTCATTGCTTTCTTTCCATCAAACTCTGGGTTGACTCAGCTTGGGTGTCTAGCTCTGCTATGATCGACTCAGGGGCAAGTGGAAATTTTATGGATGTCTCCTTTGCTCTGAAACAGGGAATACGTTCAGTGAAGAAGGCTACTCCAGTACAGATGGAAACTGTGGATGGCTCCCTGCTGACCTCTGGACCAGTGGATCAGGAAACAGAGCCTTTGAGGGTTCTTATGGGTAAAGATCATCAAGAGAAACTGTCCTTTATGCTTATCTCTTCTCCCCACTTTCCCATTATTCTAGGGCTACCATGGCTGCAGGCTCAGAATCCTACCATTAACTGGGAGACCAAGGAATTACACTTTCCAGAGAAACAGATGAGTCCAAAAGTTTCAGCTTGCTCTGTTCCTAAAGGAATCATGTCAGTCCCTGAACTACCAGCTGTATACCAGGACTATGTGGATTTATGTGACAAGAAGAACGCTGACCAGCTTCCTCCTCACCGTCCATATGATTGTCCAATTGAATTATTGCCTGGAGCAGAGATACCTTTTGGTAAGATCTACCCCTGGCGGGGCCCGAGCTAAAGGCTTTAAAGGATTACATAGATGAAAATCTAGCCAAGGGCTTCATACGCCCCTCTTCATCTCCTGCAGGTGCACCCATCTTCTTTGTAAAGAAGAAAGATGGATCTCTGAGACCATGCGTAGACTATAGGGAACTCAATAAGGTTACTATTAGAAACCGTTATCCATTGCCTTTAATCCCTGAGTTATTGGAGAGAGTGCGACATGCCAAAATTTTTTCTAAACTAGATCTTCGTGGGGCCTATAACTTAGTCCGTATTAGACCTGGGGATGAATGGAAGACTGCATTCAGGTCACGCTATGGACACTTTGAATATCTAGTTATGCCTTTTGGTCTGAGTACCGCCCCAGCCACTTTCCAACACTTGGTGAATGACATCTTCAGGGATCTCCTAGATACATTCGTGGTAATTTATTTGGATGATATTCTAATTTTTTCTAACTCCACAGAGGAACATCATGGACATGTGAGAATGGTCTTGGAACGTCTAAGACAAAATCATCTTTACATCAAACTTGAAAAGTGTGAATTCCATAGGACCGAGATTCAATTTCTGGGGTATGTACTGTCTACACAAGGAATTAGTATGGATGGAAGCAAAACCCAAGCCATCAAGGATTGGCCAAGTCCTAGAAATGTGAAGGAGGTACAGCGCTTCATCGGGTTTGCCAACTTCTATAGACGTTTCATTAGAAATTTCTCTGAGGTAGTGTCACCTATCACTCAACTTACCCGGAAAGAGTCTAGGTTTTCCTGGACTCCCCAAGCCCAGGAAACATTTTCCCGTCTAAAAGATAAATTTACCACTGCACCTATCCTAGTACATCCCAACCCTGAGCTTGCCTTCATAATAGAGGTGGATGCTTCAGACTGTGCCGTTGGAGCTATACTCTCTCAGAGAACAGGTGAGAAGAATGTCTTGCATCCCTGTGCCTTCTTTTCCCAGCAGTTGTCTTCGGCTGAGAGGAACTACGATGTGGGCAATAGAGAGTTGTTGGCCATTATTGCCGCCTTCAAAGAATGGAGACACCTTCTTCAGGGAGCTGCACAGCAAATAGTCGTCCTGACAGACCATCGTAACCTTGAGTTTATCAGGTCGGCTAAGTGCCTGACTCCTCGCCAGGCTCGCTGGAATCTTTTCTTAAACCAATTTAATTTTATCATCTCTTATAGACCAGGATCGCGCAATGGAAAGGCTGATGCACTCTCTAGGATTTACTCAGCAGAGACACGTCCAATTACTCCTCCTAAGACTATTCTTCCTGACTCTAGATTCCTGGGAGTGATTCATAATCAAGACCTACTTAAGGACATCAAGGAAGCATACCATGCGGATTCCTTTTTGGCACAACCCCCAAGGGACGTAAGTCTTGTCTTTAAGAATGGTGTGTGGATTCAGGGACAACGCCTGTATATTCCTGAAACAGTCAGATTGAGAGTATTGCAACTCATTCACGATTCCAAGATAGCTGGGCATAGAGGAATTCTAAAGACACAGGAATTTCTTTCTCGTTTCTTTTGGTGGCCCACTTGCAGGAAGGATGTTTTGAATTATGTCACTTCATGTGAGGTCTGTGCAAGATGCAAAACACCTCGCTCCTCACCAACTGGTCTGTTACAGCCTCTTCCACCCCGTCCCGCCCGTGGGGATCCATTTCTATGGACTTCATTGTGGAGTTACTAACCTCTCAGGGGAAGAACACCATTCTAGTGATGGTTGACCGTCTAACAAAGGCAGCTCATTTTATCCCTTGTGTCGGCTTACCCACTGCAAAACAGACATCAGATTTGATGATTAAAGATGTGTTTCGCTTACATGGAGTACCGGATGAGGTTATTTCGGATCGAGGGGTGCAATTCACTTCTAGGTTTTGGCAAAATTTCTGTGCAGCATTGGACATTAAAGTAAACCTTTCTTCTGCTTTTCATCCCCAGACTAATGGACAGACCGAATGAACCAATCAAACCCTGGAGCAGTATCTCCGCTGCTTTATCTGCCACCTACAGGATGATTGGGTGGATCTACTTCCATTAGCTGAGTTCTCGTATAACAACTCTCAGAGTGCCTCCACTAAACAGTCTCCTTTTTACTCTAATCTAGGTTATCATCCTAACATTCTACCACGATTTCCCATAGAAACGCCTTTACCAGCAGTAGCTGAAAGAATCACGTCTTTACATAAGAATATGGATCTTCTAAAGGAAAATCTGGAATCGGCTCAAGAAAGGTACAAGAAAGCAGCAGATAAATTTCGTAAACCTGCACCAGCTTTCAAGGTAGGAGACTTGGTCTGGCTGTCAACCAGAAATCTTAAGTTAAGGATTCCATCGTCTAAGTTGGGACATAAGTACATTGGACCCTATAAAATCAGTAAAATTATAAGTGCCGTTGCTTGTCGTCTTCAACTGCCCAGAACTATGAGAATCCACCCTGTCTTTCATGTATCCCTACTAAAGGCTGCGACACCCAATACGTTTCCTGGACGTTCCTCTCCTTGCCCTGACCCAGTGCTAGTCGATGGTCAGGAAGAATTTGTGGTGGAAAGGATTTTAGATTCCAGGTTGTATAGAAATCAGTTACAATATCTGATTAAATGGCAGGGCTACCCAGTGGAGGACAACTCATGGGAACCGGTCAATAACGTTAATGCTCCTCGCTTGCTCCGTCAGTTTCATCAGAGGTACCCACACAAGCCTGGTCTGAGGTCATCCGGAGGTTGTCCTTAAGGGGGGAGTAATGTAAGGTTCTATGTATATATTCCTGAAACTCAGTTTGTTCGTCAGCCATTTTACTTTCTGTCTTGCTGCAGCTATCTTGCCCTCAGTCAAAATGGAGTTTCCAGCTTGCATGTTCCCGCCCTGATTCTCTCCTTTGCTTCTTAAGCAGCCACAGCTGAGCAATCAGTGCTTCAGAATCTAGCCTGCAGTGAACCTGTGACTTGACTCCTGTAAGCCTTGGACCTTGTACTCCAGCTATTCCTACTGAGGAACTCTGAAGCACTTGTGGACTCTGAACCCTGCTCTTTGAAAGACCCACGTTTGCATGGACTTACGGTAACAGAGAAGAAGATCCTGAATCTGTATTGGAGAGTGATTGCTGAGCTTGGATTACTCTGGCCTGCTGTGTCTCCTGTTTCTGTGTCTGCAAACTGTGTGACTATTTCTGCCAACTTGTATGGAGTAATACAGGACTTTTCTATATCAAACCTGTGACTCCTGTGTTTTCATCGCACCCAAGCACAAGACGCTATATGAACTGTACTACATACATTACACCAGGGTTGTCTGGCACGGGCATACTAGTGCAGCCTCTCTCTCAGGCCTCAGGCGTAGCACAGGCTCAGCAGAAGAACATCAGACACCGACCTCAGACAGACTTCAGACGATGGCGGGGTCATCACGGGTTGATGCAGTCCAGGGTTATCTGGCACGGGCATACTAGGGCGGCCTCTCTCTGAGGCCTCAGCCGTAGCAAAGGCTCAGCAGGAGAACATCAGACACCGACACGGGACAGACGTCATCACAGGGTAGACCACGGGAGAACCAGCAGGACATAGGCACATCAGGAACACGGACTGGATCTCAGGAACCCGGACTCAGGAACACGGACTGAATCAGGAACATGGACTGGAACTCAGTGACACGGACACAGAAACACGGTCTGGATCTCAGGAACATCAGAACACTGGCATCGGACTCCGGACATCTGGCAACGATCGGCAGGCTCCGGACATCAGGCAGGGAAGGATAGGATCCGGACATCTGGAAGTGGTCATCGGACATCAGGCCGTGGTCATCAGGCTCTGGGCAAGAGGTCACGGTCCTCGGACTTCGGACATCTGGCAGCGACCTAAAAAGGAACCCAAGTGGTCTGGTGCAAGCCCCGCCGGATTGAACTGGAGCCGGCCGGTGATTGCACCGAATAACAAGCTGAGCACAGAGTAACAGAAACTCAGCGCACACACCGGACTCCTCCTTCCACGATGAACCCAGGTTATATAGCAAAGAATCACAGTCACTGGGCACAGAGTTCAGGACACAGGACTTCAGGAACATAACACAGGACACAGTTCAGACATACAGGTACAGGAACCGATCAAGGATTCAGGGAAAAAGACACAACAGGAACAGGCCTGGATATGCAGCCTCCAGGAAGGCGATCTGGGTATTCTGCCCCCAGACCTGGCAGAAACACAAGACAGGACAAAGGGTATCAGCTCTCCCAGAACTGATCGCACTCAGAGCAGGAGCTGAACACACAAACACATATGGCTAGGTTCGGGAACTCAATGCAAAGCTCTGGCAACGCCCCACAGGGCAGGGGAACTTTATATAGGAGCTGCCTCACAGCGATAGGCTGGAGCAGCAATTCTAGTGCACACCCATTCCTCATAAAAGCAAGGAATGTGTGGGCCGCGCACCCTATGCAGAGCCAGACACAAATCAGCACAGCAAGGACATCTGGCAATGGCTGCAGCCTAAACCCACATAGTAAGTCATGCACCACTGCAGAGGACCTTGCAACCTACGGGTAGCTTCTACAGCAGTAGCCAGGGACCGCACATGCGGGTGGTCATGCAGCGCAGCGGAGACACTCACGCATGTACGGCTACGCAGCAGAGCTGGGAACTGAGCAGCATCCTCACAGGTAACAGACAACAGTATCCCAGCTGGTTAGGGGAAAGGGAGCAAAGGGTTAAAGCAAAGACATGCAAAGTAACGCCGGAAAACAAGGTACAGACAATACCGGCGTTACAAATACTCTCTACAATCAATTCCTGGCTTATGAGGAGCACGACCCAGCAGACCCGCCTAGACTTTATGGGAATCCTGAAGAATGTCAAGGGTTCCTGGAACAGTGCCTGCGGTACATCCTGCAGAATGCAGCTTGTTTCCCCTCTGACCGGTTCAAGGTAGGATACATCATGTCCTACCTAGCAGGAGATGCTTTACTATGGATCTGTCCCCTCTGGGAAGCAGGGGATCCTATCGTCATGAACCTTGGGGCCTTCCGCAGAGTCTTTGATATTCCTCGTCCAGCTGCTCCTACGAAGTCTTCCCTGTCCAGATCCGAGAGGCGCTCCAGACGGGCGAAACCTGTGAATAAACCGCCACGTCTGACCACCTGTTCCTCTACTTGTTAAGAAGGATTTTTATTGTGACAATGAACAAAATATGGGAGCAAAAAAATGAAAGTAAGGCGACTATACATAAGTGGACGCTTCGACCCTCCCGGTCTTATTCAACACAGTCGCTAAAGAAAAATACAAATGATAAACAAAACATTAATATACATAAATGGAACAATCAAAAAAATGAAGAAAAACAAGCAATATAATTTCAAAGCCTGAAAGGGGAATCAGTAAAGTAAAATTGGAAACTAAACATAAAAGAAAGGATGTAAAAATAAGAAAGATAACAAAAGAACCATGGAGTTGAGAGGCACCAATCGTGTCCAAATTCACTTTTGTGATTTTTAATAGAGAATAAACCAAGGTTGTGATTGAAAATGGATTACCTCAGTTATGGTGATAATAAAGTTATTGACAAACTGGTCAAAGTACAATAGAATTGCTGTGGAAAGTAATATAACAGTATTAGTCATTGAAGACATACAGCCAGAGAGGAATAACTCATAATGTAGTGAAAAATACCTGTGATACTTAGATATATAATAAGACAAGTAGGCAAATGTTTCAGAAATAGAAGACCTATGATAATAAAGTAAACGTAATTATGGTGATATGTAAGACAAGAGTAAGAAGCTATTCTTCAATAACAATGATAATGGTGGCTTATAGGGTGCCCAGTTGTATATACTCATGTTGAGCATATTAGTAATGGATGAAGCATCAGGGCATAATGTATGAAAGTAAAGCAGCAATGTTACAAAGATATAGCCACAGCGCTCCAAACGTGCAAAATTCAGGAGGCAGTCAAGTTAATATGTGATGCTCATGAGGGGGCAGCAGCATATTGCTGTGAATTGTTACCTTTCTGTGTGTCTTGGAATAGTGGCGCTCCTGCGCCTAGCGTGGTGTGGCGTGCAACTGCTATGTTGCCACCCTCATTTTGTAGCGCTGTGTGCTCTCGGGCCGGAAATGAGTCATCCGGCCCGGAAGTAGCACAGCAAGGTGACGGGGAGACGGGCTGTGTACAGGGCATGTTGCCCAGACCACCCTGCGCATGCGCAGCAGTCATGTACCGCTGTGCAGCAGAGAAATGAGAGGATGATTTAAAAGGCATGTTGCCCAGTAACCTCAGCGCTAGCGCAGTAATGGAGACACAGCAGATATAGCACTGTATAATAGAAAACATGGGGGCTAGTTGACAGTCGCCTTACTTTCATTTTTTTGCTCCCATATTTTGTTCATTGTAACAATAAAAATCCTTCTTTTTGTTGCATAAATACCTTAGAGTGTGCGGTGTAACTTTATACTACTGTATGTAGGACATTTGTAGGACACCAGCACCTTGATCTCACTGACTGAGTGCACACCAATATACTTACTACTCCTCTACTTGTTAAGGCAGCTACCCAAGAGAGACCCCAGAAGGCTGAGGAGAGTGGGCTGGCAAAGCAGCAGCCCAAAACCAGCCGTAAGAAGGTCATACGGTGTCGCTGCGATTGTGGGGAACACTCGGACGGTCTCTGTCCAAAGAAATTGAAGTCCCAGAACCTTGGTCCAGCAGGAGAGGCTGCCCTTAGTGAGAGTACCTCCTCTCCACCAACGTCGGTGACTGTTCCTGTGCCTTGTGGGAGCTTCGGCTCTGCAGATGTATTAAAGCTGCAAGCCAGACAGGGTGAGTGTGTGGTTTCTGTCCAACTGCTCCAGAATCTGGCGACGGTTTTTGGTGATGGCCGAGCGCTACTGATGAACAGTCCAATCTTGAAGGGACAACTACGGCTCTAAATTGGAGCGTTATATATGGAGAAGTTTGTTTTTCATGTACTGTCCAGTATGCCCATTGGTCGTTCTGAGCCGAGTACTCTACTGCCCGTTCCGGTCCGGAGACCCAGCGTGGTGCTGCGTTTGGAACTACCAAGTCACCAGAGGTGTCTAGTTCCAATACTTCTAGGTCAGTCTACTGTCTTGTCACCTTCTCCACCTGATCTGCTGGCTATTGAGTCAGGGTGTGCTGACGTCACTGAAAAAAAGGAAGCAGTGACGCCCTCTCCACACACCTCCTGTGACAATACCAGTGACCAGTTCCCAGGAACATCCCTGACACTTGAAAGTTTTCCTCTGGACCATGGGCAGAAGATGGATCTTGTGAGGATGCCTTCAGATTCCATGTGGCAGGTGGATGAAGAAGTTGGTACAGAGGCCATTGTATTTCTGCTTTCTGCCTATCAGGAGGAAGAGCTCCAGGTCCTTGTGTCTTCAGTGTTGGGAGCTGACCTCTCTGGGCACAAAGAGACTTTGCAATCTGACTTTCCCGATGTCACACCTCGTTCTACCTGAGGGATGTATTGATGGCTCTGACTGTTTGTACTCCTGTTCTTCTTCTGCAGGTCACCCTGACAGGCTTGAAGAAGAGGGGCCATAAAGGGGGGGTACTGTAACAACCCTGCTGGCATCACTGCATGGCTTCCCATTCCCCACATACCAACTTGCTCACTGCTCCAGGTCAAGCTGTGATTTCTGTCTGCTGCCAGCTCCATGCTCGCTACCTTTTGCTTTCTATCTGTTCTGTGCATGTTTCCTGGCTGTGTACATAGGGGGGGGGGGGGCAGCGCCAGAACGCTCTGGCTCTTATGGAGTCAGGGTGCACCTGTTTAATATGTCCCTGACCTATTACCTATGACCTCTAGTATTTAGGGCAGCAATGCAATGTGTTAACTCAGTTAGTTTCTTGCTACTGAGCTGCCAGGTCTTGCTCTGTGTTCCTCCATCTTTGGAGGCTTCACTCCTAGCTTTGCCTTGTACCTGTCTGTCCGCCCTCTAGGAAGCAGAATATCCTGGTCTCTGTGCTCTCGCTCCTGACCTTGTCTTGTACTTGTTCTTTCCTCCCTCCAGGAGGCAGAATATCCTGGTCCCTGTGTCTTTGTCCTGTACCTTGTCTCGTGTCATTTCCTTGTCTGAACTCGGTCCTACCTCTGTCTCTTAGTCTCCTTGTCTGTGGTTTCCTTCTCTGCTGTGTCTTGCCTTGTGTTCTCTCTGAATCTCTTTCTGCCTCTATTCCGCACTCCTGCGGTTCTGCTCCGTTCCACTCTGCTTTGCTCCTGCAGCTGCAGTAATCTCTTGCTGCAGCTTCTTTCCGCATATCTTGTGGTTCCGCACTGCTTCACTCATGCAACTTCAGAACCTCTTGCTGCAGCTTTTCTCCGCATAT
Organism: Oophaga sylvatica; assembly: GCA_033576555.1. Taxonomy (NCBI): domain Eukaryota; kingdom Metazoa; phylum Chordata; class Amphibia; order Anura; family Dendrobatidae; genus Oophaga; species Oophaga sylvatica. Next base: position 533,273,464 of record JARQOD010000004.1, read on the forward strand.
CTTGTGGTTCCGCTCTGCTTCACTCCTGCAGCTGCAGAACCTCTTGCTGCAGCGCCTCTCCGCATGCCTTGCGGTTCCGCTTTGCTCCTGCCGCTGAAGAAACCTCTTGCTGCTCTACAGCCCTTCTCCGCAGCCTTGTGGTTCTCCTCCAGGTGTGAACCTGTTCCTCCATACACCATTCCTTCCAGTCAGTTCCAGTATCTGCACTTGCTGTGTGAACAGGACCCTACCCCGTGTCTCAGCCGTGCCCGCCTGCCCTGTGTCTCAGCCGTGCCCGCCAGCCCTGTGTCTCAGCCGTGCCCGCCAGCCCTGTGTCTCAGCCGTGCCCTCCAGCCCTGTGTCTCAGCCGTGCCTGCCAGCCCTGTGTCTCAGCCGTGCCCGCCAGCCCTGTGTCTCAGCCGTGCCCGCCAGCCCTGTGTCTCAGCCGTGCCCGCCAGCCCTGTGTCTCAGCCGTGCCCGCCAGCCGTGTCTCAGCCGTGCCCTCCAGCCCTGTCTCAGCTGTGCCCTCCAGCCCTGTGTCTCAGCCGTGCCTGCCAGCCCTGTGTCTCAGCCGTGCCCGCCAGCCCTGTCTCAGCCGTGCCCGCCAGCCCTGTGTCTCAGCCGTGCCTGCCAGCCCTGTGTCTCATCCGTGCCCGCCAGCCCTGTGTCTCATCCGTGCACGCCAGCCCTGTGTCTCATCCGTGCCTGCCAGCCATGTGTCTCCTCCGTGCCTGCCAGCCCTGTATCTCAGTCGTGCCCGCCAGCCCTGTGTCTCAGCCGTGCCCGCCATCCCTGTGTCTCATCCGTGCCCGCCAGCCCTGTGTCTCATCCGTGCACGCCAGCCCTGTGTCTCATCCGTGCCTGCCAGCCATGTGTCTCCTCCGTGCCTGCCAGCCCTGTCTCAGCCGTGCCTGCCTGCCCTGTGTCTCAGCTGAGCTCGCCAGCCCTGTGTCTCAGCCGTTCCTGCCAACCCTGTGTCTCAGCGTTCCTGCCAGCCCTGTGTCTCAGCCGTGCTCTCCAGCCGTGTCTCAGCCGTGCCCTCCAGCCCTGTGTCTCAGCCGTGCCCTCCAGCCCTGTGTCTCAGCCGTGCTCTCCAGCCGTGTCTCAGCCGTGCCCGCCAGCCCTGTCTCAGCCGTGCTCTCCAGCCGTGTCTCAGCCGTGCCCGCCAGCCCTGTGTCTCAGCCGTGCCCTCCAGCCCTGTGTCTCAGCCGTGCCCTCCAGCGCTGTGTCTCAGCCGTGCCCTCCAGCCCTGTGTCTCAGCCGTTCCTGCCAGCCCTGTGTCTCAGCCGTGCCTGCCAACCCTGTGTCTCAGCGTTCCTGCCAGCCCTGTGTCTCAGCCGTGCTCTCCAGCCGTGTCTCAGCCGTGCCCGCCAGCCCTGTGTCTCAGCCGTGCCCTCCAGCCCTGTGTCTCAGCCGTGCCCTCCAGCGCTGTGTCTCAGCCGTGCCCTCCAGCCCTGTGTCTCAGCCGTTCCTGCCAGCCCTGTGTCTCAGCCGTGCCTGCCAACCCTGTGTCTCAGCGTTCCTGCCAGCCCTGTGTCTCAGCCGTGCTCTCCAGCCGTGTCTCAGCCGTGCCCGCCAGCCCTGTGTCTCAGCCGTGCCCTCCAGCCCTGTGTCTCAGCCGTGCCCTCCAGCGCTGTGTCTCAGCCGTGCCCTCCAGCCCTGTGTCTCAGCCGTGCCTGCCTGCCCAGTGTCTCAGCCGTTCCTGCCAGTCCTGTGTCTCAGCCGTGCCCGCCAGCCCTGTGTCTCAGCCGTGCCTGCCAGCCCTGTGTCTCAGCCGTGCCTGCCTGCCCTGTGTCTCAGCCGTGCCCTCCAGCCCTGTGTCTCAGCCGTGCCTGCCTGCCCAGTGTCTCAGCCGTTCCTGCCAGTCCTGTGTCTCAGCCGTGCCCGCCAGCCCTGTGTCTCAGCCGTGCCTGCCAGCCCTGTGTCTCAGCCGTGCCTGCCAGCCCTGTGTCTCAGCCGTGCCCTCCAGCGCTGTGTCTCATCCGTGCCTGCCAGCCCTGTCTCTCAGCCGTGCCCTCCAGCCGTGCCCTCCAGCCCTGTGTCTCAGCTGTGCCCGCCAGCCCTGTGTCTCAGACGTGCCCTCCAGCCCTGTGTCTCAGCCGTGCCCTCCAGCCCTGTGTCTCAGCCGTGCCCGCCAGCCCTGTGTCTCAGCCGTGCCCTCCAGCCCTGTGTCTCATCCGTGCCTGCCAGCCCTGTCTCTCAGCCGTGCCCTCCAGCCCTGTGTCTCAGCTGTGCCCGCCAGCCCTGTGTCTCAGACGTGCCCTCCAGCCCTGTGACTCAGCCGTGCCCTCCAGCGCTGTGTCTCAGCCGTGCCCTCCAGCCCTGTGTCTCAGCCGTGCCCGCCAGCCCTGTGTCTCAGCCGTGCCTGCCTGCCCAGTGTCTCAGCCGTTCCTGCCAGTCCTGTGTCTCAGCCGTGCCCTCCAGCCCTGTGTCTCATCCGTGCCTGCCTGCCAGTGTCTCAGCCGTGCCTGCCAGCCCTGTCTCAGCCGTGCCAGCCCTGTGTCTCAGTCGTGCCACCGTCTCCCCAAGTGGGATCAGCAGCCACAGCCAGGCACCACCCTGGAGTGGCACCTGGCAGCTGCCTGCTGCACAAGCCTGACCTCGCCATCAGAGGCTCCAGTGAAGACCAAAGCAGCTGTCCTAGTCACGCCCCTTCCTGGGTAGTCTGGTTTGTGGCACAGTGGGGCTATAACCCCCTGGCTCACGCCCACCAGTCAGGGTGTGAGCGTGACAGTATGTCTCACAGTTAAGGTAATATGTAAGAGAATTTTCTAATAGGCTCAAAGCAAATTCTTACATTTATGCAATAAAAACAACTTTATTCATTAACATCTAAAAAATACCCAAATTAGACAAATTACATAGCACCCAAACCAATAGAGATGATCACCTTGTGAGGTGCCTATCCCTACACTGGCCTGAGTATCCCTACCAGCGGAGGTTGGCACCCTAGAACCTGCGCAGTGGCACCCCGCTCCTCGGCGGCTCTCTCTGGATAGCCCTATAATGGCGGCGGCGTGTACTGGTGTTAGGTAGGTGAGAAAGAGATGTAAGAGGTGTATAAGTCGTCTTCAATTTGATGTTCACTTGATCCAATGTCTGATCCAGGATTCCTTAACTAGATCAGTGCTGATTTTTTATCTTATTTTCTTTCTTTATAGGCTGACTATACCTAGTGAAGATTCTTGATCTACTCTTTCTTCTTCAATGGCTAACTGAATCTAGTAGAGTACTTATCTAGCTCTATCTTAATTGTCCTCAACAAAATTCTATGCTATCTATATGTGGAGTAGAGACCCCCTGGGACCAAATATTAGGGGTAACCACTAATTAAATATTCTTAATAAAGACAATAAGGTGCCAGATAGAATATAGAAAAGTGAACCCTATAAGCTATATACCGATGTATTTAGCTAAGGCCTCTTTCACACATCCGTTTATTTTTTTGTGTCAGGCATGATCCGTCGAATACCTGAAGGGACGGATCCGGCGCTGAAATGAAAAAACTGATGCAACGGATCCGTTTTTTTTGCTGGATCCGACCTGAACTTCTGAACCCGGAAAAAGAAGTTTTGCAGCCGGAAAATGTAGGTACGCATGTCCGAAGTAGTAGTAGTAGCCAAAGTGTCTAATTTATAGATCCAGTAAGATTCACGGGCTCTGAGTAACCTGATGTGGTCACCTCCCCTTCTGGGGCGAGGGACATATTCAATGACCTGGTACTTTAATTGTGCCACCGTGTGTCTCGATCTAGAGAAATGGTCTGGTAATGGAAGCCAATTTTTACAACATCTAATGGTGGACTTATGGCTGGCGATCCTATCCTTAATATAGGAGACTTAAAACGCCAGACAGCACACACTATGGCAGCGCTTACACACTAGGCACAGCGCGGGGCGCTGCCTGTAGACACAGAATAGCACCCAGGTAATCTTCAGACCACTATCTTCATTCCAGTCTCCTGGTATATGCCCTATGCACTGACTGAGTCATTATTTTGACTATGCCTGCAGGTGTTTAACCCATCCTGCCCCACATGGATGTCTATTAACCATTGGGTAAACGGCCACAATATTTGCTCCTTTTTGCTTTATGTTGATATTCTCTCTGACACAATATCTTATTATTTGTAGTCACATTGCGTATCATACTGGTCCTTCCTGATTTCTATTCTTACAAACTTATATATTTGGCACAGGACCCTGAGGTAATTATATGTCTTCTCAAGATATTGCCATATTTAAATTATGCCTATCCATTGTTCTACCCCAAGTACCCTTGAGACCTGCTTAACTTATAACCAGATTTCTTTGAGCAACTATCATGTTTTATACTTGGCACATTGTATATATATTATTTTGATATATGAGGGGATACACCTCTTATATTTGATTGTACTGTGTATATATGTAATATCCCTTTTCGTATTCTTTTGCTTATTTCTTTATTTTGTCTTTTCAGCGACGTTTTGATAAAGGCTCGGGTAGAGCCGAAACGTTAACATTTCGCTTTGTTTTTATAGTCTTGAAATGTTGCCTAATTGTATATAAATAAACTCTATCACTTTTGCATCATAAATTTCCTCCTTAGAGTGCGGTGTGTTTACTTATAGCACATAGTATGTAACACAGCCCACATAGTATATAACACAGCCCACATAGTATTAAACAGCCACATAGTATGTAACACGCCCACATAGTATGTAACACAGCCCTATATACCAGCCATAGTATAAACACCACATGTATAACACAGCCCACATAGTATGTAACACAGCCCACATAGTATGTAACACAGCCCACATTATATAACACAGCCCACATAGTATATAACACAGCCCACATATATTAACAGCCACTTATATAACACAGCCCACAGTATATACAGCCATAGTAATAACACAGCCCACATAGTATATAACACAGCCCACATAGTATATAACACAGCCCACATAGTATATAACACAGCACATAGTATAAGTATTTCAATTACTTTGTTTCTCATTTGTTCCAGAATTACTTTGGATCACAGCATGATGTCTAGCTTTTGAGTATCTTTTGGTCTACTTCACTTTGTTAGGCAGGTCCTATTTAAGTGATTTCTTGATTGAGAACAGGTGTGGCAGTAATCAGGCCTGGGTGTGGCTAGGGAATTTGAACTCAGATTCAAAGCGATGTGATAAACCACAGTTAATTTATGTTTTAAGAGGGAGGGGGCAATTACTTTTTCACACAGGGCCTTCTAGGTTTGGATTCCTTTTTCACTTAATAATAAAGACCTTCATTTATAAACTGCATTTTGTGTTACTTCTGTTATCTGTGTATAATATTTAAATTTGGTGATCTGAAACATTTAAACAAGCAAAAGAATAGGAATTCATGAAGGGGGCAAATATATTTTCACACAACTGTAAACTCTAATCAGATAAATAATGCTATATAATTTCTAATAATATAAATACTACTGTTATACAGTATTATTTATGTTATATTATTAAACATTGTTATACAATTTCTATTAATATAACATAAATAATACTGTTAGTTTGATCATATGAAACATACTGCTATACAATGCCTAATAATATAAATAATACTGTTATACAGTGTCTAATAATATACTGTATATTACTTCTATAGAATGTATATCAGTATTATTTATATTACGGTATTAGACATTCTGCAGCAGTGCTAAATATATTGTAATACGCGCTATAACAGTATTATTTATATTGTTAGACATTTTATAATAGTATTATTTATATTATTATACATTGTATCACAGTATTATTTATATTATTAGACAATGTTTAGTAATATAACAAATAATCATGCTATATAAAGTTTAATCACAGAAAAACCTGCTATACAATGTCTTATAATATAAATAATACTGTGATACAATGTATAATAATACAAATAATACTATTATAAAATGTCTAACAATATAAATAATACTGTTATACAGCATCTTACAATATATATATATATAGCACTGCTATAGAATGTCTAATAATATAAATAATACTGATATACAGTGTCTAATAATTTAAATACCGTAATACTGTTATATAATGTCTGACAATATAAATACTGCTATATTATGTCTTATAATATAAATGATACTGTCATAGAATGTCTAATAATGTAAAAAATACTATTATACAGTGTCTGATAATATAAATAATTCTGACATGCAATGTCTGACTATATACATAATACTGTTATACAATGTCTAATGTAAATAATACTGACATAGAATGTCTAATAATATAAATAATACTGTAATACAATGTCTGATAATATAAATAATACTGACATACAATGTCTGATAATATAACTATCAGTGTTATACAATGTTTCATATAAATAATACTGTTATACAATGTCTGATATTATAAATAATTACGTTATACAATATCTAATAATACTGTTATACAATGTCTGAATAATATAAATAATACTGCTATACAATTCCTGATTATATAAATAATGCTGTTATGCAATGTCTCATAATATTAATAATACTGTCATACAATGTCTGATAATATAAATAATACCGTAATACATTGTCTGATATTATAAATAATACTGCTATACAGTGTCTGATATAAATAATATCATTATAGAATGTCTGATAATATAAATAATAATGTCATACAATGTCTGATATAAATAATACCATTATACATTTGTCTGATAGTATAAATAATACTTCTATACAGATAAAAGGGATAAAAAGGATCCATGGGCTGGATTTGAATAAAAAAATTGGTTTTATTTTACATTATTAAAAAAGAGAACAAATTGTCCAGACAGATTAAACGGAATTAGTCACTCTAAAGCGTTTCCCTTAGCCCTTAATCGTAGAATGTCTGATAATATAAATAATATTGTTATACATTGCCTGATAATATAAATAATACTGCTATACAGTGTCTGATGTAAATAATACTGTTATACAATGTCTGATAATATTAATAATACTGTCACACAATGTCTGATAATATAAATAATAAAGACATAGAATGTCTGATAATATAAATAATACTGTTATACATTGATAAAATAAATAATACCGTTATACAGTTATGCTGAAAAGTTTACAAACCCTGGCAGAATTTTTGCTTTCTTGGCCTTTTTTCAGAGAATATGAATGATAACACCAAAACTTTTTCCTCCACTCATGGTTAGTGGTTGGGTGAAGCAGTTTATTGTCAAACTACTGTGTTTTCTCTTTTTAAATCATAATGACAACCCAAAACATCCAAATGACCCTGATCAAAAGTTTACATACCCCATTACTTAATACTGTGTATTGCCTCCTCTAACATCAATGACAGCTTGAAGTCTTTTGTGGTAGTTGTGGATGAGGTTCTTTATGTTCTCAGATGGTAAAGCTGTCCACGCTTCTTAGCAAAAAGCCTCCAGTTCCTGTAAATTCCTGGGCTGTCTAGCATGAACTGCGCATATGAGATCTCTCCAGAGTGGCTCAATGATATTGAGGTCAGGAGACTGAGATGGCCACTCCAGAACCTTCACTTTGTTCTACTGTAGCCAAAGACAGGTCGACTTGGCTTTGTGTTTTGAATTGTTGTCATGTCGGAACGTCCAAGTACGTCCCATGCGAAACTTCTGGGCTGATGATTGCAAATTTGCCTCCAGTATTTGCTGATAACGTGCTGCATTCATCTTTCCTTCAACTTTGACCAAGTTTCCTGTGCCTTTGTAGCTCACACATCCCCAAAACATCAGCGCTCCACCTCCGTGCTTTACTGTAGGAATGGTGTTCCTTTCATCATAGGCCTTGTTGACCTCTCTCCAAATGTAACGTTTATGGTTGTGGCCAAAAAGTTCAATTTTGGTCTTATCACTCCAAATTACCTTGTTCCAGGAGTTTTGGGTCTTGTCTCTGTGCTGTTTTGCGTATTGTAGGTGAGATACTTTGTGGCATTTGTGCAGTAATGGCTTTCTTCTGGCGACTCAACCATGCAGCCCATTTTTCTTCAAGTGACTCCTTATTGTGCATCTTGAAACAGCCACACCGTTAGTTTTAAGAGAGTTCAGTATTTCAGCTGATGTTATTTGTGAGTTTTTCTTTGCATCTCGAACAATTTTCCTGGCAGTTGTGGGCGAAATTTTTGTTGGTCTGACCGTGGTTTTACAGAGGCCCTGATTTTCCATTTGTTAATCACTGTTTGAACGCTGCTGACTGGCATTATCAATTCCTTGGATATCTTTTTGCATCCCTTTCCTGTTTTATACAGTTCAACTACCTTTTCCCGTAGATCCGTTGACAATTCTTTTGCTTTCTCCATGACTCACTGTGAGGGACGAGGGAGACTCCATTTTGGATTTATTAATTCAGGCCCAATATATTGTCCAGAGATCTCCCTCCACTCCTGTAGTGGCCCCCCGCCCTTGGGAAAAGTACACAGATCTCCACAAGAACAGAACTTCTCCATTTGGCCAGAGAATTAGAGGCCACGTGTTAATGAAGGCAAGGAGGAGCAGAGCTAGGACCCCCTGCTGGCTTTTGTGCAAGGTGGACAAAATCAATTAGCTATCAAGGGAAAGCTCCAGACACTTGGACACAGACACCTAGAGATGAATTATGAGAGTACCATGCATCTCAGGGTTGTCCCAATATACCACCAGAACCCTGGGAGCCCTCCGCACGCACCCCTGTGTACCATATTTCTCTAGTGATCCTGGATACCAAGCTATTGAGACTGGCTCTCTAGAAACACTCTAGCCGACCCACAAGTTTGGAACTCTCCATATCAGTCCAGCCCCATAACGAACCACATTGAGATTGTCAGTCGTCCCGTTCGGACCTCCCGCTAGGAAGTTATGACCCATCCTAGAATATTGGAAATTATTTCAGCTAGGAGATCATAGGGAATGGAGGAGAATTCAGTCCAACCCAGAGGGGTGGTGGCAAATATGGGAGGGGGCGAGCTAGGGGTTAAAAGCTAGCTACACACCTTTAGCCTTTGTCTTTGTTCTGCCATGGAAGCCACGTCACGTCACGTGTGGAGACGGACCAGAAACTAAGAAGGTACCTGTGGATACGAGAGCTTCCCCTCCTCCACAAGGTATACGGACCAGTAACGTGACACATACAGCTAACTGCTATCCCCAACCTCTACCCTACTTTTATCTGTACTTCTAGCTGCAACCTCGGTATATTACTATGTATATATTTGTAGTATCTAGTGCACCTTTCAGCAATTAGAATATCAATTAATTTTGGGCTGCTCTTTTATCTCGAAACCCAATTTCCCATGTCCATGAGTTCGGCTAGTATTTATACGCTTCCTGGGGTTGGTTTCTGACCCGATGTAAGATTGTTAACGAAACGGGCATATATCTAATGAGGAACTGGTTGCAGCATACCGTCCTGGTGTTATTGGGGGATCCTGGCAGTGACGGAACGGAGGTTTATATATAGATATATATATATCTATATATATTCCCGGCCTGGTGATATATACCCTCACTGAGAGTGCCTTGATAACCAGTAAGTGACAGGGCAGCCCCTCCGGCGACTACTTATCCTAGGTGCAGGTAAGGGGACCTGAGGGTAAAGGGGCGCCAGGGAGCTGTGACTGTGTAAGCTCTGTCACAGATTGGTGATGGAGGGGGAATATCCGTCTCCCCTCGTGTGTTTTTTCCTTAGGCCGGGATCACACATGCGAGGAATACGGCCAAGTCTCTCATGTTACTGCTGCCGGCCTCGGGAGTGGAGCGTGCAGCTCCACGTATAGCTATGTGGCTGCACGCTCCACTCCTGAGGCCGGCGGCAGTGCCCGGTATTAACATGCGAGACTCAGCCGTATTCCTCGCATGTGTGATCCCGGCCTTACACTCACAATCCAGAAATGTCAGTGGCTGGATGAAAGATGCCAGAGTCTGTCTGGATCCCAGAAACTCACTCAGCTTTTATGTACACATTGATTACAAGCAGACAGGTCACAGGTGAGGATGTTACCTTTAGTGGCCAGTCACACCCATTTGTGTCACTTTCTGTGCATGTCATCAGGCCAAAATCACCAGGGTATGAGAACTTTTGATCAGGGTCATTTGGATGTTTTGGGTTGTCATTATGATTTAAAAAGAGAAAACACAGTAGTGACAATAAATGGCTTCACCCAACCACTAACCATGAGTGGAGAAAAAGTTTAGGTGTTATCATTCATATTCTCTGAAAAACGGCCAAGAAAGCAAAAATTCTGCCGGGGTATGAAATTTTTTTAGGACAACTGTATATTGTATGATAATGTAAACCATACTGTTATACAATCTCTGATAATATTAATAATACTGTCACACAATGTCTGATAATATAAATAAAACTGCTATACAGTGTCGATATAAATAATACCGTTATACAGTGTCTGATATAAATAATACCGTTATACAGTGTCTGATAATATAAATAATACCGTTATACAGTGTCTGATATTAATAATACCGTTATACAGTGTCTGATAATATAAATAATACCGTTATACAGTGTCTGATATAAATAATACCGCTATACAGTGTCTGATATAAATACGGTTATACAGTGTCTGGTAATATAAATAATACCGTTATACAGTGTCTGATAATATAAATAATACCGTTATACAGTGTCTGATATAAATAATACCGTTATACAGTGTCTGATATTAATAATACAGTTATACAGTGTCTGATATTAATAATGCCGTTATATAGTGTCTGATATACACTACCGGTCAAAAGTTTAGGGTCACTTAGAAATTTCCTTATTTTTGAAAGAAAAGCAGTTTTTTTCCAATGAAGCTAACATTAAATGATTCAGAAATACACTCTATACAGTGTTAATGTGGTAAATGACTATTCTAGCGGCAAACGTCTAGTTTGTAATGCAATATCTTCATAGGTGTATAGAGGCCCATTTCCAACAACCATCACTCCAGTGTACTTATGGTATTTTGTGTTCGCTAACTGTGTAAGAAGGCTAATAGATGGTTAAAATACCCTTTAAAACCCTTGTGCAAGTATGTTAACACAGCTGAAAACCGTTTGGTTGATTAGAGAAGCTAATAACCTGACCTTCCTTTGAGCTTGTTGACAATCTGGAGCATTACATTTGTTGGTTCCATTAAACTCTCAAAATGGCCAAAAAAAAAGAACTTTCTTGTGAAACTCGACAGTCTATTCTTGTTCTTAGAAATGAAGGCTATTCCATGCGAAAAATGACCAAGAAACTGAAGAATTCATACAATGGTGTGTAGTACTCCCTTTAGAGGAGTGCACAAACAAGCTCTAACCAGAGAAGAAAGACAAGTGGGAGGCCCCGCTGCACAACTGAGCAACAAGACAAGTACATTAGAGTCTTTAGTTTGAAAAATTGACGCCTCACAGGTCCTCAACTGGCAGCTTCATTAAACAGTACACATTAAACGCCAGTGTCAACATCTACAGTGAAGAGGCGATTTGGGGATGCTGGCCTTCAGGGCAGATTGGCAAAACAAAAGCCATATTTAAGACTGGCTTAAATGAAAGGAAAAGATTAATATGGGCAAAAGAACACAGACATTGGACAGAGGAATATTGGCTTTTGTTTTGCCAATCTGCCCTGAAGGCCAGCATCCCCAAATCGCCTCTTCACTGTAGATGTTGACACTGGCGTTTAATGTGTACTGTTTAATGAAGCTGCCAGTTGAGGACCTGTGAGGCGTCAATTTTTCAAACTAAAGACTCTAATGTACTTGTCTTGTTGCTCAGTTGTGCAGCGGGGCCTCCCACTTGTCTTTCTTCTCTGGTTAGAGCTTGTTTGTGCACTCCTCTAAAGGGAGTACTACACACCATTGTATGAATTCTTCAGTTTCTTGGTAATTTTTCGCATGGAATAGCCTTCATTTCTAAGAACAAGAATAGACTGTCGAGTTTCACAAGAAAGTTATTTTTTTTTGGCCATTTTGAGAGTTTAATGGAACCAACAAATGTAATGCTCCAGATTGTCAACAAGCTCAAAGGAAGGTCAGGTTTATAGCTTCTCTAATCAACCAAACGGTTTTCAGCTGTGTTAACATACTTGCACAAGGGTTTTAAAGGGTATTTTAACCATCTATTAGCCTTCTTACACAGTTAGCGAACACAAAATACCATAAGTACACTGGAGTGATGGTTGTTGGAAATGGGCCTCTATACACCTATGAAGATATTGCATTACAAACTAGACGTTTGCCGCTAGAATAGTCATTTACCACATTAACACTGTATAGAGTGTATTTCTGAATCATTTAATGTTAGCTTCATTGGAAAAAAACTGCTTTTCTTTCAAAAATAAGGAAATTTCTAAGTGACCCTAAACTTTTGACCGGTAGTGTAAATAATACCGTTATACAGTGTCTGATATAAATAATACCGTTATACAGTGTCTGATATTAATAATGCCGTTATACAGTGTCTGATAATATAAATAATACCGTTATACAGTGTCTGATATAAATAATACCGTTATACAGCGTCTGATATTAATGCCGTTATACAGTGTCTGATATTAATAATGCCGTTATACAGTGTCTGATAATATAAATAATACCGTTATACAGTGTCTGATATAAATAATACCGTTATACAGCGTCTGATATTAATGCCGTTATACAGTGTCTGATATTAATAATACAGTTATACAGTGTCTGATATTAATAATGCCGTTATATAGTGTCTGATATAAATAATACCGTTATACAGTGTCTGATATAAATAATACCGTTATACAGCGTCTGATATAAATAATACCGTTATACAGTGTCTGATATAAATAATGCAGTTATACAGTGTCTGATATAAATACGGTTATACAGTGTCTGATAATATAAATAATACCGTTATACAGTGTCTGATATAAATAATACCGCTATACAGTGTCTGATATAAATACGGTTATACAGTGTCTGATAATATAAATAATACCGTTTATACAGTGTCTGATAATATAAATAATACCGTTATACAGTGTCTGATATAAATAATACCGTTATACAGTGTCTGATATTAATAATACCGTTATACAGTGTCTGATATAAATAATACCGTTATACAGTGTCTGATATAAATAAAGCAGTTATACAGTGTCTGATATAAATACGGTTATACAGTGTCTGATAATATAAATAATACCGTTATACAGTGTCTGATATAAATAATACCGCTATACAGTGTCTGATATAAATACGGTTATACAGTGTCTGATAATATAAATAATACCGTTATACAGTGTCTGATATAAATAATACCGCTATACAGTGTCTGATATAAATACGGTTATACAGTGTCTGTATATAAATAATACGTTATACAGGTCTGATATTAATGCCGTTATACAGTGTCTGATATAAATAATACCGTTATACAGTGTCTGATATAAATAAACCGTTATACAGTGTCTGATATAAATAATACCGTTATACAGGTCTGATATTAATGCCGTTATACAGTGTCTGATATAATATACCGTTATACAGCGTCTGATATAAATAATACCGTTATACAGTGTCTGATATAAATAATACCGTTATACAGCGTCTGATATAAATAATACCGTTATACAGTGTCTGATATAAATAATACGTTATACAGTGTCTGATATAAATAATACCGTTATACAGTGTCTGATATAAATAATACCGTTATACAGTGTCTGATATAAATAATACCGTTATACAGCGTCTGATATAAATAATACCGTTATACAGTGTCTGATATTTTATATAATATACCGTTATACAGTGTCTGATATAAATAATACCGTTATACAGCGTCTGATATTAATGCCGTTATACAGCGTCTGATATAAATAATACCGCTTATACAGGTCTGATATAAATAATACCGTTATACAGTGTCTGATATAAATAATACCGTTATACAGGTCTGATATAAATAATACCGTTATACAGCGTCTGATATAAATAATACCGTTATACAGTGTCTGATATAAATAATACCGTTATACAGCGTCTGATATAAATAATACGTTATACAGTGTCTGATATAAATAATACCGTTATACAGTGTCTGATATAAATAATACCGTTATACAGCGTCTGATATTAATCCGTTATACAGCGTCTGATATAAATAATACCGTATACAGCGTCTGATATAAATAATACCGTTATACAGCGTCTGATATAAATAATACCGTTATACAGTGTCTGATATAAATAATACCGTTATACAGCGTCTGATATAAATAATACCGTTATACAGTGTCTGATATAAATAATACCGTTATACAGCGTCTGATATAAATAATACAGCGTTATATACTAGCGTCTGATATAAATAATACTGTTATACAGCGTCTGATATAAATACCGTTATACAGCGTCTGATATTAATGCCGTTATACAGGTCTGATATAAATAATACCGTTATACAGTGTCTGATATAAATAATACCGTTATACAGCGTCTGATATAAATAATACCGTTATACAGCGTCTGATATAAATAATACCGTTATACAGCGTCTGATATAAATATACCGTTATACAGCGTCTGATATTAATGCCGTTATACAGTGTCTGATATAAATAATACCGTTATACAGTGTCTGATATAAATAATACCGTTATACAGATCTGATATAAATAATACCGTTATACAGCGTCTGATATTAATGCCGTTATACAGTGTCTGATATAAATAATACCGTTATACAGTGTCTGATATAAATAATACCGTTATACAGCGTCTGATAAATAATACCGTTATACAGCGTCTGATATAAATAATTATCGTTATACGGTCTGATATAAATACCGTTATACAGCGTCTGATATTAATGCCGTTATACAGTGTCTGATATAAATAATACCGTTATACAGGTCTGATATAATAATACCGTTATACAGCGTCTGATATAAATAATACCGTTATACAGCGTCTGATATAAATAATATCGTTATACAGCGTCTGATATAAATACCGTTATACAGCGTCTGATATTAATGCCGTTATACAGTGTCTGATATAAATAATACCGTTATACAGTGTCTGATATAAATAATACCGTTATACAGCATCTGATATAAATAATACCGTTATATAGCGTCTGATATTAATGCCGTTATACAGTGTCTGATATAAATAATACCGTTATACAGTGTCTGATATAAATAATACCGTTATACAGTGTCTGATATAAATAATACGTTATACAGCGTCTGATATTAATGCGTTATACAGGTTGATCTAATATATAATAATACCGTTATACAGTGTCTGATATAATAATACCGTTATACAGCGTCTGATATAATGCCGTTATACAGTGTCTGATATAAATAATACCGTTATACAGTGTCTGATATAAATAATACAGTTATACAGCGTCTGATATTAATGCCGTTATACAGTGTCTGATATAAATAATACCGTTATACAGTGTCTGATATAAATAATACCGTTATACAGCGTCTGATATTAATGCCGTTATACAGTGTCTGATATAAATAATACCGTTATACAGCGTCTGATATTAATACCGTTATACAGTGTCTGATATAAATATACCGTTATACAGTGTCTGATATAAATAATGCCGTTATTACAGTGTCTGATATTAATACCGTTATACAGTGTCTGATATAAATAATACCGTTATACAGCGTCTGATATTAATGCCGTTATACAGTGTCTGATATAAATAATACCGTTATACAGCGTCTGATATTAATACCGTTATACAGTGTCTGATAATAAATACCGTTATACAGTGTCTGATATAAATAATGCCGTTATACAGTGTCTGATATTAATACCGTTATACAGTGTCTGATATAAATAATACCGTTATACAGCGTCTGATATTAATGCCGTTATACAGTGTCTGATATAAATAATACCGTTATACAGCGTCTGATATAAATACCGTTATACAGTGTCTGATATAAATACCGTTATACAGTGTCTGATATAAATAATACCGTTATACAGCGTCTGATATAATAATACCGTTATACAGTGTCTGATATAATAATACCGTTATACAGTGTCTGATATAAATAATACCGTTATACAGCGTCTGATATTAATGCCGTTATATACAGCGTCTGATATAAATAATACTGTTATACAGCGTCTGATATAAATATCCGTTATACAGTGTCTGATATAAATACCGTTATACAGTGTCTGATATATTAATGCCGTTATACAGTGTCTGATATAAATAATACCGTTATACAGTGTCTGATATAAATAATACGTTATTACAGCGTCTGATATTAATGCCGTTATACAGTGTCTGATATAAATATACCGTTATACAGTGTCTGATATAAATAATACCGTTATACAGTGTCTGATATAAATATCGGTTATACAGTGTCTGATATTAAATGCCGTTATACAGTGTCTGATATAAATAATACCGCTATACAGTGTCTGATATAAATACGGTTATACAGTGTCTGATATATAAATAATACCGTTATACAGCGTCTGATATAAATAATACCGTTATACAGTGTCTGATATAAATAATACCGTTATACAGTGTCTGATATAAATAATACCGTTATACAGGTCTGATATAATAATCCGTTATACAGCGTCTGATATAAATAATACGTTATACACGGTCTGATATAAATAATACCGTTATACAGTGTCTGATATAAATAATACCGTTATACAGCGTCTGATATAAATAATACCGTTATACAGTGTCTGATATAAATAATACCGTTATACAGGTCTGTTGTATAAATATACCGTTATACAGTGTCTGATATAAATAATACCGTTATACAGCGTCTGATATAAATAATACCGTTATACAGTGTCTGATATAAATAATACCGTTATACAGTGTCTGATATAAAATATATACCGTTATACAGCGTCTGATATAAATAATACCGTTATACAGGTCTGATATAAAATACGGTTATACAGTGTCTGATATAAATAATACCGTTATACAGGTCTGATATAAATAATACCGTTATAACAGTGTCTGATATAAATAATACCGTTATTACAGTGTCTGATATAAATAATACCGTTATACAGCGTTGATATAATGCCGTTATACAGCGTCTGATATAATATATACCGTTATACAGTGTCTGATATAATAATGCCGTTATAGTGTCTGATATAAATAATGCCGTTATACAGTGTCTGATAATATAAATAATACCGTTATACAGTGTCTGATATAATAATACCGTTATACAGTGTCTGATATAAATAATACCGTTATACAGCGTCTGATATTAATGCCGTTATACAGTGTCTGATATAAATAATACCGTTATACAGTGTCTGATATAAATAATGCCGTTATACAGTGTCTGATGATACAATACACTCTCGTTCTGCCTGAGGTAGCACGGTATAGCATTATGTCAGGCGGTTCAGTCATGGTAGATGGTCGGGCCCAGAGCTGACATCCCCGCACTGCCATGGACGGTACTGCGCGGGGTATCTGCTGCTCTCACTGACACCGGGCTGATTCTCCTGACGCGGGGCGCAGCGCCGGTCACAGCCTCGGCCCCACAGACCTCAGCACATGACCGCCCGGGTATACCGCGGCCCAGACTGAACGGATATAATGTATATCCACAGTGACATTACACGGCGCCAGCCCTCCGCCCATCCCCCTCCGTCATCCCCTCCCTGCCCCTCCCCCTCTGCAAAGCCCCGGATGTTGGTGACGTCATTGAGAGCCATCTTTTGTCAGAAGCTGGAGAAGAAGGAACTGCAGCAGCACCAGAGCAAGCGACCTGCAAGATGTGAGTGTCCTTCCCCATCCCCCTCCCTGCACCCCGCACATGTCCGCTGCACCCCCAGATACATGTCCGCACACGCACCCAGTGTACAGTGCAGCACACGGGAACCGTCCCAGATCCGAACCCTGCACCCACCGCAATCTGCTGTGCTGTCACCCACTGCAGGGAAACACTCCTCACAGGCTGGAGACACTGCAACCCACCCCCGGCTGTGTGCAGCTGCGACACCCACACTGCAACCTATAAATGTGTGCACTGCAGCCGACGACAGCCGATGTCACCCCGGCCCGCACTGCAATCTGCTGCTGTCACACACTGATGCTGCAGCCATCCGCCGGTGTGTGACACACAGTCACTGCACGAGGCCGGCGTCAGGCGTACACGCACTGTGCCCCACCACCCTCACACACTGCGCCCCACCCCCGTCACACACTGCTCCCTACCACCGTCACACACTGCTCCCTACCACCGTCACACACTGCTCCCCACCGTCGCGCACTGCGCCCACCACCGTCACACACTACTCCCTACCACCATCACACACTGCTCCCTACCACCGTCACCACTGCTCCCTACCACCGTCACACACTGCTCCCTACACCGTCACACACTCTCCCTACCACCGTCACACATACTCTTCCCTACCACCGTCACACACTGCTCCCTACCACCGTCACACACTGCTCCCTACCACCGTCACACACTGCTCCCTACCACCGTCACACACTGCTCCCTACCACCGTCACACACTTCTCCCTACCACCGTCACACACTGCTCCCTACCACCGTCACACACTGTCTCCCACCACCGTCACACACTGTCTCCCTACCACCGTCACACACTGCTCCCTACCACCGTCACACACTGTCTCCCTACCACCGTCACACACTGCTCCCTACCACCGTCACACACTGCTCCCTACCACCGTCACACACTGCTCCCTACCACCGTCACACACTGCTCCCTACCACCGTCACACACTCTCCCTACCACCGTCACACACTGCTCCCTCACCGTCACACTGTCCACCCCCGTCCACTGCTCCCTACCACCGTCACACACTGCTCCCTACCACATCACCACTGCTCCTACCACCGTCACACACTGCTCCCTACCACCGTCACACACTGCTCCCTACCACCGTCACACACTTCTCCCTACACCGTCACACACTCTCCCTACACCGTCACACACTGTCCCTACACCGTCACACACTGCTCCCTACCACCGTCACACACTGCTCCCTACCACCGTCACACACTGCTCCCTACCACCGTCACACACTGCTCCCTACCACCGTCACACACTTCTCCCTACCACCGTCACACACTTCTCCCTACCACCGTCACACACTGCTCCCTACCACCGTCACACACTGCTCCCTACCACCGTCACACACTTCTCCCTACCACCGTCACACACTGCTCCCTACCACCGTCACACCTGCTCCCTACCACCGTCACACACTGCTCCCTACCACCGTCACACACTGCTCCCTACCACCGTCACACACTGCCTCCACCGTCCCACTGCCCCACCACCGTCACACACTGCTCCCTACCACCGTCACACACTGCTCCCTACCACCGTCACACACTGCTCCCTACCACCGTCACACACTGCTCCCTACCACCGTCACACACTTCTCCCTACACCGTCACACACTTCTCCCTACCACCGTCACACACTTCTCCCTACCACCGTCACACACTGCTCCCTACCACCGTCACACACTGCTCCCTACCACCGTCACACACTGCTCCCTACCACCGTCACACACTGCTCCCTACCACCGTCACACACTGCTCCCTACCACCGTCACACACTGCTCCCTACCACCGTCACACACTTCTCCACCACCGTCACACACTTCTCCCTACCACCGTCACACACTGCTCCCTACCACCGTCACACACTGCTCCCTACCACCGTCACACATGCTCCCTACCACCGTCATTGTGCCCACCACCGTCAACACTGCTCCCCACCACCGTCACACACTGCTCCCACCACCGTCACGCACTGCTCCCCACCACCGTCAGCACTGCTCCCTACCACCGTCACGCACTTGTCCCCACCACCGTCACGCACTTCCCCACACCGTCAGCCTGCGCCCACCACCGTCAGGCACTGCCCCCACCACGTCAGCACTGCGCCCACCACCGTCAGCACTGCGCCCACCACGTCAGGCACTGCGCCCACCACCGTCAGCAACTGCCCCACCACCGTCAGGCACTGCCCCACCACCGTCAGGCACTGCTCCCACCACTCAGCATGCCACCACGTCAGTGCCCCACCACCCTAGGCACTGCGCCCACCACCTGTCAGGCACTGCGCCTCACCACCGTCAGGCACTGCGCCCACCACGTCAGGCACTGCGCCCACCACCGTCAGGCACTGCGCCCCCGCGCATGCCACCCGTCAGGCACTGCGCCCCACCACCATAACGAAATGCCCCATCTATATACAGTGCACCCAACTAGGGCCTAACGTCACCCATCTATATACAGTGCACCCAACTAGGGCCTAATGTCACCCATCTACATACGGTGCACCCAACTGGGCCTAAGTCACCCATCTATATACGTGCACCCAACTAGGGCCTAATGTCACCATCTATATACAGTGCACCCAGCTAGGGCCTAATGTCACCCATCCTTTATAGTGCACCCAACTAGGGTCTAATGTCACTCATCTATATACAGTGCACCCAACTAGGGCCTAATGTCACCCATCTACAAACAGTGCACCCAACTAGGGCGTAATGTCACCTCTATATACAGTGCACCCAACTAGGGTCTAATGTCACCCATCTATATACAGTGCACCCAACAAGGGCCTTATGTCACCTTCTATATCAGTGAACCCAACTAGGGCCTAATGTCACCCATCTATATACAGTGCACCCAGCTAGGGCCTAATGTCACCCATCGTTTATAGTGCACCCAACTAGGGCTAATGTCACTCATCTATATACAGTGCACCCAACTAGGGCCTAATGTCACCCATCTAAACAGTGCACCCAACTAGGGCGTAATGTCACCCATCTATATACAGTGCACCCAACTAGGGTCTAATGTCACCCATCTATATACAGTGCACCCAACAAGGGCCTATGTCAACCTTCTATATTCAGTGAACCCAACTAGGGCCTAATGTCACCCATCTATATACAGTCACCCAACTAGTGCTAATGTCACCCATCCGTTATATAGTGCACCCAACTAAGGCCTAATGTCACCCATCTTTATACAGTGCACCCAACTAGGGTCCATGTCAACCAACTTGGGCTTAATGTCACTTATCTATATACAGTGCACCCAACTAGGGCCTAATGTTTTACCACCACATCTATAGACAGTGTACCCAACTAGGGCCTAATGTTATCCCTCTGTATACAGTGCACCCAACTAGTGCCTAATGTCACCTCTGTATACAGTGCACCCAACTAGTTCCTAATGTCACCCATCTATATACAGTGCACCCAACTAGGGCCTAATGTCACCCCTCTATATACAGTGCACCCAACTAGGGCGTAATGTCACCCATCTATATACAGTGCACCCAACAAGGGCCTAATGTCACCTCTCTTTATACAGTGCACCCAACTAGAGCCTAATGTCACCCATCTATATACAGTGCACCCAACTAGGGCCTATTGTCACCCATCTATATACAGTGCATCCAACTAGGGCCTATTGTCACCCATCTATATACAGTGCATCCAACTAGGGCCTAATGTCACCCATCTATATACAGATTACCCAACTAGGGCCTAATGTCACCCATCCGTTTACAGTGCACCCAACTAGGGCCTAATGTCACCGACCTATATACAGTGCACCCAACTAGGGCCTAATATCGCCCATCTATATACAGTGCGCCCAACTAGGGCCAATGTCACCCATCCGTTTATAGTGCAACCAACTAAGGCCTAATGTCACCCATCTATATACAGTGCACCCAACTAGGGCCTAATGTCACCATCTATATACAGTGCACCCCACTAGTGCCTAATGTCACCCATCTTATATACAGTGCACCCAACTAGGGCTTAATGTCATCGATCTATACACAGTACACCAACTAGGGCCTAATGTCACCCATCGTTATAGTGCAACCAACTAAGGCCTAATGTCACCCATCTATATACAGTGCACCCAACTAGGGCTTAATGTCATCGATCTATATACAGTGCACCCAACTAAGGCCTAATGTCACCCATCGTTTATAGTGCAACCAACTAAGGCCTAATGTCACCCATCTATATACAGTGCACCAACTAGGGCCTAATGTCACCCATCTATATACAGTGCACCCAACTAGGGCCCCTAAATGTCACCATCTTATATAACATGCACCCAACTATGTGGTCTAATGTCACCATCTATATACAGTGCATCCAGCTAGGGCCTAATGTCACCCATCTATATACAGTGCATCCAACTAGGGCCTAATGTCACCCATCTATATACAGTGCATACAGCTAGGGCCTAATGTCACCCATCTATATACAGTGCAACCAACTAGGGCCTAATGTCACCAATCTATATACAGTGCATCCAACTAGGGCCTAATGTCACCCATCTATATACAGTGCATCCAACTAGGGCCTAATGTCACCCGTCTATATACAGTGCACCCAACTAGGGTCTAATGTCACCCATCTATATACAGTGCACCCAACTAGGGCCTAATGTCACCCATCCATTTATAATGCAACCAACTAAGGCCTAATGTCACCCATCTATATACAGTGCATCCAACTAGGGCCAAATGTCACCCATCTTTATACAGTGCACCCAACTAGGGCCTAATGTCACCCATCCATTTATAGTGCACCCAACTACGGCCTAATGTCCCCGATCTATATACAGTGCACCCAACTAGAGCCTAATGTCCTCAATCTATATACAGTACACCCAACTAGGGCCTAATGTCACCCATCCGTTTATAGTGCAACCAACTAAGGCCTAATGTCACCCATCTATATACAGTGCACCCAACTAGGGCTTAATGTCATCGATCTATATACAGTGCACCCAACTAGGGCCTAATGTCACCCATCCGTTTATAGTGCAACCAACTAAGGCCTAATGTCACCCATCTATATACAGTGCACCCAACTAGGGCTTAATGTCACCCATCTATATACAGTGCACCCAACTAGGGCCTAATGTCACCCATCTATATACAGTGCACCCACTAGTGCCTAATGTCACCCATCTATATACAGTGCACCCAACTAGGGCTTAATGTCATCGATCTATATACAGTACACCCAACTAGGGCCTAAAGTCACCCATCTATTACAATTCCAACAACTACCTGCTCTTTATCTTCCTACTCCTACTGATTTCAGGGGACATCTCCCCCAACCCTGGTCCACCATCCCCCAACCTCAATCCCTACCCTACCTCATACCGAAACCATAATAATCTTATTAATATTACTTGCACTCCCTCATCTCCTTCTTTCAATTGTGCCCTCTGGAATCCACGGTCTGCATGCAACAAGCTATCCTTCCTGCACAACTACTTTCTGAACCACTCTCTTAATCTGTTGGCCCTCACTGAAACCTGGATTCAGGATTCTGACACTGTCTCCCTGCTGCCATTTCCTATGGTGGTTTACAGTTCTCCCATTCCCCGAGACCCACAAACAGACATGGTGGTGGAGTTGGCATACTCCTGTCCCCACAATGCACTTTCCAGGTCATCCCCCCAATTCCATCACTCTCATTCCCTTCTTTTGAGGTCCACACCATCAGGCTCTTCCATCCCCTCTCCCTCAGAGTAGCGGTCATATATCGGCCCCCAGGCTCACCCACCCAGTTCCTTGACCACTTCTCAGCCTGGCTGCCGCACTTCATGTCCTCAGAACTACCAACCCTTATCCTTGGAGACTTCAACATCCCCATTAACAGCCCTACTTCCACATCTGCATCTCAGCTTCTATCACTAACCACTTCTCTAGGCCTCTCACAGCTTTCAACCTCTGAGACACACAAGGATGGCAACACCCTTGACCTGGTCTTTGTCCGCCTCTGTTCAATCTCCCACCTAAATAACTCACCGCTTCCCTCTCTGACCACAACATTCTCTCCTTCACACTCACAAATCCTCACCACCCCAGCGAACTCCTACCTACCGCACATTCAGAATCTGCAAGCCATTAACCCTCAGACACTTTCAGACTCCCTACACTCATCGCTGTCCCCAATCTCCTCTTTTTCCTGTCCTGATCTGGCTGTTCATCACTACAATGACATTCTTAAAAGCACCCTTGACCAAGTAGCACCGCTCACCCTCAGAACTCCAAACACACAGTAAAACAGCCCTGGCTCACATTGCAAACTCACTTCTCAGCGATGCTCTAGGAGTGCTGAACGCCTTGGAGAAAAACCCGCACACCAGAAGACTTCATCCACTTTAAATTCATGTTAAGAACTTATAATGCTGCCCTTCACCTCGCCAAACAGACCTACTTCACCACACTGATCTCCTCACTAGCCAACAACCCCAAGAAACTTTTTGACACTTTTCACTCCCTCCTCAGGCCAAAAGCACAAGCCCCTATCGCAGACATTTGTGCTGACGACCTGGCCTCCCACTTTATAGAAAAAATAGATACTATCCGTCAGGAAATCTGCTCTCAACCACCAAGTGCTGTGACTCCCATCCCACCCTGCATTTCCCCTGGCTCACTTTCCACATTTGATCCCATCACAGAAGAAGAAGTCTCCAGACTCCTCTCTTCCTCTCGTCCGACTACATGCACTACCGACCCATCCCCTCACATCTCCTCCAGTCTCTCTCTCCAGTTTCACAACTCACCTAACTACAATCTTTAATCTCTCACTCTCCTCTGGCATTTTCCCATCCTCCTTCAAACACTCCATCATTACTCCATTACTAAAGAAACCAGCTCTCGACCCTTCCTGCACAAACAACTACAGACCGGTCTCCAATCTCCCCTTCATCTCTAAACTTTTGGAGCGCCTAGTCTACTCCCGCCTCACCCGTTACCTCTCCACTCACTCCCTCCTAGACCCTTCACAGTTCGGCTTCCGCCCCCTACATTCAACTGAAACTGCACTCATCAAAGTGACCAATGACCTTCTTACAGCAAAACGTAACGGCGACCACTCTCTGCTCATTCTACTCGACCTTTCTGCAGCTTTCGACACTGTTGACCACTGTCTCCTACTGTCTAGGCTCCAGTCACTAGGTATTAAGGGCACTGTTCTCTCCTGGTTCTCCTCCTATCTTTCTGACCGCTCCTTCAGTGTTTCGTTCTCTGGCTCCACGTCATCTCCTCTTCCTCTCACTGTCGGTGTACCCCAGGGCTCAGTCCTTGGCCCCCTTCTCTTCTCTCTCTACACGGCCCCAATTGGACAGACCATCAGCAGATTTGGTTTTCAGTACCATCTTTATGCCGATGACACACAACTATACACGTCATCCCCCGACCTTACCCCCGCTGTTCTACAGAACACCACCGACTGTCTGTCCGCAGTCTCCAACATCATGTCGCTCTCTATCTGAAACTTAACCTCTCCAAGACTGAACTCCTTCTGCTCCCGCCGTCTACTAACCTCCCTAACTCTGACATTTCCCTCTCTGTGGGCGGCACCATAATAACACCCCGGCAGCAGGCTCGCTGTCTGGGTGTTATGTTTGACACCAATCTCTCCTTCACCTCCCATATACAATCTCTTGCCCGCTCTTGCCGTCTACACCTAAAGAACATCTCTAGAATCCGCCCTTTTTCACCATGGAAACAACAAAAACCCTCACTGTAGCATTGATCCACTCCCGCCTGGACTACTGCAACGCTCTATTACTTGGCCTCCCCATTACTCGACTATCCCCTCTCCAGTCCATCCTTAATGCAGCAGCCAGGGTCATCCATCTGGCTAATCGGTACTCGGACGCGTCCGCTCTTCGCCAGTCCTTACACTGGCTGCCCATTCATTATAGGATCCAATTCAAAGTACTGGTTCTCACCCACAAAGCTCTCCACAGTGCAGCACCCCCTACATCTCCTCCCTCATTTCTATCTATCGGCCTAACCGACTGCTGCGCTCTGCAAATGACTTTCAACTAACCTCTGCACTAATCCGTACCTCCCACTCCCGACTCCAAGACTTCTCCCGCACTGCGCCAATCCTCTGGAATGCTCTACCCCCAAGAAATTAGGACTATCCACAATTTGCATGGTTTCAGGCGCTCCCTCAAAACACATTTGTTCAGAGTGGCCTATCACATTCACTAATCAAAGTCGTTCTATGTTTAAGTGTGTGTGTGTGTAGCCCATTCACTATCTCCATCCATCCCTCACTCCCTCAAGATGGCTGACCATCATTGTAAATGCACCATTGTATATACACACCTGTACTTTGTATCTCCCCCACCTCATTGTAGATTGTAAGCTCTCACGAGCAGGTCGACTTATTTTGCTTTAATTATTGTATTGTTAACGCTGTTACCTATGACTTGTGTTTTGAAACTGTTAAACTGTAAAGCGCTGCGGAATATGTTGGCGCTATATAAATAAAGATATTATTATTATTATTATTATTATTATATTATCTATATACAATGCACCCAACTAGTGTCTAATGTCACCCATCTATATACAGTGCATCCAACTAGTGTCTAATGTCACCCATCTATATACAGTGCATCCAACTAGTGTCTAATGTCACCCATCTATATACAGTGCATCCAGCTAGGGCCTAATGTCACCCATCTATATACAGTGCATCCAGCTAGGGCCTAATGTCACCAATCTATATACAGTGCATACAGCTAGGGCCTAATGTCACCCATCTATATACAGTGCAACCAACTAGGGCCTAATGTCACCCATCTATATACAGTGCATCCAACTAGGGCCTAATGTCACCCATCTATATACAGTGCATCCAACTAGGGCCTAATGTCACCCGTCTATATACAGTGCACCCAACTAGGGTCTAATGTCACCCATCTATATACAGTGCACCCAACTAGGGCCTAATGTCACCCATCTTTATACAGTGCACCCAACTAGGGCCTAATGTCACCCATCCATTTATAGTGCACCCAACTACGGCCTAATGTCCCCGATCTATATACAGTGCACCCAACTAGAGCCTAATGTCCTCAATCTATATACAGTACACCCAACTAGGGCCTAATGTCACCCATCCATAAACGGTGCACCCAACTAGGCCTAAA
>JARQOD010000004.1:533300551-533349710 GCA_033576555.1 Oophaga sylvatica
TTTAGAGGTAAAGCAATATGGCTTCATGTGATCAAACAGTTCCCTCCACTCTTTCCTGGTCTGCGGAGCATAAATGTTTATTGCTCTATAATGGATGGAGTCCAATGTAAAGTCCAGCATCAGACAGCGGCCCGGACAGATCTCCAGGACTCTGTCCACCTGTACATCCATGGTATTAAAGAGGATCCCCACACCGTCATTCCTCTCCAGCCCGAAGGACCAGAATGATGGACCAAGTCTCCAGTCTCTCTTGGCTGCATACACATGAGCATTGCATTTCAGATACGTCTCCTGTAAGAAGAAGATGTCAGATCTCTCGTCAGACAAACGCTGGTAAATCGCCTGCCGCTGGCTCCCAGTCCTCACACTGTTCACATTAATGGAGCTTATTCTCAGCCGCATCCTGATCACTTAGACTTCCTGGTCTTCCTCCTCCTTCTACTGCTGTCACCTGCAGTGCCCCATCTCTTTGTGGACACCGGAGAGTCAGGATCCACCTCATCAGGGACATTTTTTATGGTGCATGAAGGACTTTGCTCCATTTGTGCCTCTTCTTGGTCTTCTTCTCCCAGTACACTGTAACGTCCCGGACTTATCGCCAGCTCTGAAGGCTCAGAGGTTTTCTGTGCTGTTGTGACTTTTCTGGAGGAATCCACAAAGACATTTTTCCTTTTTATGGTCACAAAACCATCCTCATCCACACTGGACACTGCGGACAGTTCATCTGTCTCTATAGATGTACTGGGCTGATGCTTGGACAGTTTACATATCAAAAAACTGACCGGCACATCCAAACATAGATTCAGTGTGAACAGGTGCTAAACCTAGAGTCACCAACTCATATACATACAAGAGAAAAAGGTAGCACACTGTAGCGCTATAGCTTGCAAACACGAAATATGAAAAATATGAAAAATGAATTGCATCATTACCTTAGAAATATGAAAAATTGAGAAGTCTTAGCGCATAAGATGGCCAAATTATGTGAGCCTGATAGCCACGTCAAGGCTCTTCTCGTATATCAGGTCCTAACTAATGCCTATCCTCGCTTAGAAAAGTCTGTCTGCATGGGAACATATGAATCCTCTCTTCAGACTAAAATCTACATCTCTGTGGAGGGGTGATGAACCTGTTGTAATTAAAAAGCCTGTGACCACCAGGTGGAGTGCTCAGGTAGAAGGTAAATGAATACATATCAAAAAACTGACCGGCACATCCAAACATAGATTCAGTGTGAACAGGTGCTAAACCTAGAGTCACCAACTCATATACATACAAGAGAAAAAGGTAGCACACTGTAGCGCTATAGCTTGCAAACACGAAATATGAAAAATATGAAAAATGAATTGCATCATTACCTTAGAAATATGAAAAATTGAGAAGTCTTAGCGCATAAGATGGCCAAATTATGTGAGCCTGATAGCCACGTCAAGGCTCTTCTCGTATATCAGGTCCTAACTAATGCCTATCCTCGCTTAGAAAAGTCTGTCTGCATGGGAACGTATGAATCCTCTCTTCAGACTAAAATCTACATCTCTGTGGAGGGGTGATGAACCTGTTGTAATTAAAAAGCCTGTGACCACCAGGTGGAGTGCTCAGGTAGCTATCAGGCTCACATAATTTGGCCATCTTATGCGCTAAGACTTCTCAATTTTTCATATTTCTAAGGTAATGATGCAATTCATTTTTCATATTTTTCATATTTCGTGTTTGCAAGCTATAGCGCTACAGTGTGCTACCTTTTTCTCTTGTATGTATATGAGTTGGTGACTCTAGGTTTAGCACCTGTTCACACTGAATCTATGTTTGGATGTGCCGGTCAGTTTTTTGATATGTATTCATTTACCTTCTACCTGAGCACTCCACCTGGTGGTCACAGGCTTTTTAATTACAACAGGTTCATCACCCTCCACAGAGATGTAGATTTTAGTCTGAAGAGAGGATTCATACGTTCCCATGCAGACAGACTTTTCTAAGCGAGGATAGGCATTAGTTAGGACCTGATATACGAGAAGAGCCTTGACGTGGCTATCAGGCTCACATAATTTGGCCATCTTATGCCCTAAGACTTCTCAATTTTTCATATTTCTAAGGTAATGATGCAATTCATTTTTCATATTTTTCATATTTCGTGTTTGCAAGCTATAGCGCTACAGTGTGCTACCTTTTTCTCTTGCTTGGACAGTTTAGTGACAGGTTTTCTGGACACCTTAGGTCTCTCTTTAGTGATAGATTTTTTAGGGCCTACTTTAGCAGCTGACCATTGCTTAGATCTTACTTTAGTGGCGGATGGTGGTTTAACTCTTTCTTTAGAGACTGGTGGTACTTTAGGTTTTTCTTCAGTGGCTGGTGGTCCTAGTAGTGCAGCATCTGTTAGTAACACATCAGATTTTGGAGCAGTTTGACTGATACTATGATTTATCACCTCATCAGTGCCGGCTTCTTGGACGACATCTGCACCTCTGGTGACATCTTTTTTCATCATTTCCAGGGAAGTCTGGTCATTATATTTATTATGTTCTGCATGAGGGCAATCCGGAACGTATGCCCGGATCCTGAGCACAGGTTACAGATGACGGGTCCTGTGCATTTGTCCTTTGTATGTCCAAACTGTCCACACAATGAGCATGTGATACGTGAACAGTTCATGGCGAGGTGCCTGCCCCCACATCTATGGCACAGACGTGGCTGATCGGGGTAGTAGCATATCCCCCTCTCTGAGCCCAGGTAGAAGGAGTGCGGCAGATGTCTGGTTACACCATTCTCTTGTAGAAGCTGGATTTTCACAGAATATCCTCCGTTCCATATTTGCTCCTCATCATAGATCTTCTCAGGATAACTTCTCACCATGCACTGCCGGCTCAGCCAATGCTGCAGATCCGCCAGCGCCACCACCTCAGACTGGAACAGGACAGTGGCTGTTATTTCCTGTGGCTTAGACAGCTGGATACACTGGAGATGATTCCAGATCTCATCTTCTCTAGTGTCATTATAAATGTTCCAGATAGAACAGATCCAGATCACACTGGAGCTTAAAGCTGATGTCATAGATCCTGCTGGATGGGACATGGATCAGAGCGTAGACCTCAGACGCCTTAAACTTCATAAACTCTTTCAGAAGAACTTTTCCAATATAGATTCTGGATGGGATTTTCTCCTCTGGTCCCATGTACTTTATCCTGACTGCGTTCCTCCTCTGAGGTGGAGGGTTCACTAGTCTCGTGACATTGGAGAACAGTCTCCTGAACTGATGTTGGTCAGCAGATGGGTCAGTGCTGGAGCTTTCCCCAGCCACAGGAGGATCAGTGCTGGAAATGTCCACCGCTGCTGAAAGATCAGTGCTGGAGCACTCTCCAGCCCCATGATTACTGACACCTGTTTGAGCTGCAGACATGCCCAGATCCACTACTGATTGTTTCACAATGTGGTCTCCATTCACTGACATGGAGGATTCAAAGTCCATTATCATTTCAGTGTGGTCTCCATTCACTGACATGGAGGGTTCAGAGTCCATTATAATGTTCGTATTATCTGTTACAGACAGACAGTTGCTAGCATCAGTGAGCGGGGTCTCACATACAGCACTGTGCGGGGTCTCACATACGGCACCAGTTAGCAGGGTCTCACATATAGCACCAGTTAGCGGGGACCCACATATAGCACCAGTGAGCGGGGTCTCACATACAGCACCAGTGAGCGGGGTCTCACATACAGCATCAGTGAGTGGGGTCTCACATACAGCATCAGTGAGTGGGGTCTCACACACAGCACTGAGTGGGGTCTCACACACAGTATCAGTACAGGGGGCACTTACTTTATCACTCATGGGAGCTGTGCTCGCTACATTGCTGCATACAGAGGGCACTGCAGTTAACCCCACGTTTGCTGACACACTTTCCTCTGGAGCACTGTCTGCTGCCTCAGACCCCTCACATTGTGCGGCTGATATCAGTGATACATTTCTTTCCAGACTTCCTCGCTCTGCACCGTGCACAGTTTTATATTTAATGTCTTTATTACTCATTACTTGCTTTCTATTCATCTTCTGGGCTCTGGTTCCCCTCTTTTTCTCCATTGCCCAAGTTTCCTTTCTGGGCACAGAGTTTACATCTTTGTCCAAGTTTTCTTTCCGAATGCCCAGCTCTCGCCTGCAATCATCCAGGCTCTCACTTTTCATCAGTTTTATCTTTGGATCAGTCTCTTTGTTAATTTCATCTTGCAATTTGCTGATTTGCATTTCCAGCTTAAAAATACTTTGCCTTGTAACTTTACCACTCAGTCCAGCAACATAACAAGCAGGTTTAGAAGACTCACCAGCCACCATCTCCAGCTTTCCATCACCACCAGGTCCATGCTGCAAGCCACACTCCAGGCTGAGGGCTTTCCCTGGATCATCAGCCCAGCTTCCCTCCCCTCCACCTGGGTCAGAAGCCATGCCTCCACCCTGCTGGGAGCTCACAAACACACGTATATAACTACTATAATACTGCCCCCTATGTACGAGAGAATATTACTATAATACTGATCCCTATGTACAAGAATATTACTACTATAATACTGCCCCTATGTACAAGAATATAACTACTATAATACAGCCTGTTGTGAATGTGTTAGAAATTAATTCTGAGCAGAAGCTCCCTCTTGTGGTTAAAAACAGTACTGAACCATTTAATGAGGATTGGCAATCAGGAGTTACAGACTGGCCTTATATAAGGGAGTTTCCCTCCCATCATGGTTGCCGGTGATCAATTGTTCTTGTCTCAACTGTGGTTCCTGGTTCACTTGGAAGCTTGCTGAGTCTTGCCTGCATCTTCTGCTATCAGATAAGATATTTTCTGCTTTTATTTTTGTGCTTGCTTTTTGCATTGTTCCCTGCACTTCTGTGGAGGTCAGCCAGGTCCCCTCCGGGGGCTTGTGCTCCTCTCAGTTTATCTGAGCCACTGTTATTTGTTCATTTGCCTTTTCCAGTTTTTTCAGTGGCTGCGGCTTAGTTTTGTGACACCAGAGAACTAATTTAGGTGGTAGAGGTCGTGTGATCTCAGGTGTTTTTGCAATTAGTAGAGTTGGTATTTTTTAGGGTTTTTTGGATTGCAGTAAGTGTCCTTCCTATCCTTTTCTGTCCAGGTAGATTGGGCCTGACGTTTGCTCATACTATTTTCTTTCTGTGTCTGTATTTCCTCTTGTCTAACCGCCATTACATGTTTGGGGGCTTCCTATGTTCTTTGGGGATCTGCTCCGGGGCAGATAGCTTTCCTCTTTCTATCTTTAGGTGTAGTTAACCTCTCAGGCTGTGACGAGGCGTCTAGGACCAACGTAGGAACGCTCCACGGCTGCCTTTAGTTGTGGTGGTTAGTCAGGGTACTGCAATCCAGTAGATTCCAACCTCTCTGGTGTATTGCCGTTTTTGCCTGCTCTCCTCAGCTACCAAATCATAACAACAGCCTCTATGTACAAGAATATAACTACTATAATACTGCCCCTATGTACAAGAATATAACTACTATAATACTGCCCCCTATGTACAAGAATATAACTACTATAATACTGCCCCCTATGTGCAAGAATATAACTACTATAATACTGCCCCTATGTACAAGAATATAACTACTATAATACTGCCTCCTAGCTGTGAGGTTGTGTTTTGTGGAACTCCTCATGTCTGGAGCAAGCCCAGGGAGGGGCCACCCTGGGTGGGGAAGCTCCCCAGGCAAGGCCCAGGCTTCCCGGCCTACACTGGGACAAGCCTCCCAGGCCTCTCCTAATGGGAATGTTAATCCCAGAGCCACTGTCAGACCAGTGAATGCAGCGAGCCAAAGCTGCAGCAGTTCTGTGAAGGAGGAAAAAGCCGTCAGTAAAGTTTTGGGAGGAAAACCTTCTCCAAGCCCAGCAAAGAAGCAAGAAGTAAAAGTGTCGGTGAGTGATGGGTTACAGCACAATGTGAAGTCAGGTAACTCCCCAGTCAGCAGCAGCTCCTGCCGGGTGCACAGGTGAGATCAGCCCCAGCTGTGCAGATCACCTCTCCTGCTCCCAGGCAGAGACGGATGTCTTTGGAAAGACAAACCATTCAGGAGAACTTACAGCAGCATGGCAGTGTGGCGCGGTCGGGACGCACACGGTCGCAGTCAGGTGGCAGCGATAAACCTGCTGCGGAGCCTGCATCCTGCCAAGGAGCCACAAAACCATCTGTGGTGGAACCGCACAGGACTGTGTTCAAAAGCCCTGTACCCGTGGTCAAGACTAAAGCTGTGGAACCGGCGCGTGCACCCGAGCTGCAGCTAGCGGATGAGATACCGGAACTGGTCAGAAAACTGGGTGAGTTACAGCAGCAGAAAAAAGGGCTGCAAATGGAAGTAGACTTTATCTATACCCTAAAGACCACTAATCCTGCCTGTAATGATGCATATGACCTGAGACTGAACACACTGGGTGTACAGCTGGCAAGTGTTGTGCAGGACATTGAGTCTGTGATGGAGGGCATGGGGCCCCTGGCAGAGACCTATAGGAACTGGGAGCGGTTCGCCTCCTATAAGCAGGGCTGTGCTGTAGAGACCAGGACCCCTGATGTTCAGGACGGGACCCCCCAGCAGCGGATACGGCCAGTGTTACAGGCTGCCCGCTTCTGCTTCCAGGAGGGAAAACAACTGCAGCAGCAAGCAGCGAAGTGTGAACAGGAGCATACACTTCAGACTCCAGCAGAGGCACCACAGGTCCCAGAATGCCCCACACAGGAGGACAGTATATGTGAGACTGTTTGTGCTGATGAGGCTGAGGCAGCTGAGTGTGAAAAAGAACATACACTTCAGACTCCAGCAGAGGCACCACAGGTCCCAGAATGCCCCACACAGGAGCAGGACAGTATATGGGGGACTGTTTGTGCTGATGAGGCTGGGGCACAGACTGTGGCTGGTGATGTTGTGCCCATGGGGTCGGGGGTTGGAGGGGTTTCACATTCTGTAATTGATGTGACACTGTCTGATGATAATGATGCTGCTAATGATCATGTGCATGATATGTGTGACTATCCCCCTTTACCATCTAGTCCACAAGGTGTGACAGCCCCCCCTGCTGCAGGCCCTCTCCCTGTCAGTCAACCCAGTGTGACCCGGCAGGTGCCCCCCAGGAATGACTGGAGCCACGGCGCCCCATCCTTCACTTCCAGCGGCAGGTATACCGGCCAGACATTCAAGCGCATTAATGTGGTGCGGTTTAAATACTTAGGTGCCAAGGAAGATCTGCCACAACGCAGGTATGTGGTGAGAGAGCTGCTATGCGGCCAGATGGGGTTTGAGGTGAATGAGATACTGGCGGTGTCTAATCTTCAGGACAGGCAGGGCTATGAGGTCAGCTTCAAGCTCATGTCTGACCTGGACAGATTCTGGGCCAATTACCCCAAGTTCAGGGATGCTGAGGGCTGGAATAAGTTTATGATGGTTCCTATCTCCAGACCGGACACAGTCACATTAAATGTCACCTTCTGGAATGAGGCCGTTCCCCCACAGGACATCGAGGTGTGGCTCCGGAGACACAGTGACCTTGTCTCTGTACTCACCAAGGTCAGAGATGAGGACGGTATCTGGACAATGGAGTGGAAAGCTTTAGTGAAACTGCAGCAGTATAATAACATCACTGCCCACTTACCCAACTCCTTCTTCATTGGGAGGGAGAAGGGAAGATGTTATTATCCCGGGCAGCCCAGAAAGTGCTTCAAATGTGGTGGGAAAGGTCATCTGGCTAACGTCTGTACTGTGGTGAAGTGCAGTCTGTGTGGGGAAATCGGCCATGTTGCTGCAGACTGCCGTGATGTCAGGTGCAACCTCTGTGGTCAGATGGGCCACGCTTACACGGACTGTCCAGACGCCTGGCACAACATCTGCAGAGTCTTCCCTGATGAGGATGTGATGGCAGGGGCAGAGGCTCAGGAGGATGAGGATGTGGTGATAGGGGCGCATGGGGAGGAGGATTCAATGTCAGGAGAGATGCTGACCAGTACAGATGCCCACCAGGATTCCACTCATGTAACACCAGAGCAGGAGGGTGCAGAGGGGAACATGGAGGTCGTCCCTCAGGCCCAGCAGCCTCAGGTAGCCCTCCCTTCAGCATCACTGTCTGTATCTGATGACTGGAGCGTTAATCATAATAAAAGGAAGAAAAAGAGCACCTCCTCCTGTGAACCTGAGGCAAAATATGACACCGGTCAGAGTGCGAGTAAGAAGGCTCCAAATCCTGCAGGTGTGATGGTCGTGTCCAACAAGTATGGAGTTTTATCTGAGTCCAACAATGACGATTATGAGAAAGAGTTGAGGAAAATTGATGTTGAGGGTGACAGGGACATAGAGGACCATCCACCGCCAAAGCGGAAGCCCTTATCTGTAGACCCTCAGGTAGAATCTGACATGGACACCAGTGGTGGACAGAACATCTCTGACTCATGATGATGGCTGTTTCTCTGCTCCTTCTATATTGTGTTGTGATGGCGGGGTTCTCATTAACACTGACCTCCAGTAATGTCAATAGTATTAAGGCGAGGAGGACGAGACAAGCGGTGTATGAACATCTCACATATCTGGACACAGATGTCATCTTCCTGCAGGAGACACGATGACATCTCTGGGGCTTATGAGAGAGGCTGAGAGGGAATGGCGATCCGGTCCATCTTTCTGGTCGCTGGCTGTGGAGCCTTATGCCGGGGTCGCTGTCCTGTTTAAACCAATGATGTGATTGTGCATAGGATGACGGAGGTGGTTATGGGAAGATGTCTGGTACTTGAAGTCACTATCCATGGTAGGCGACTCTGGCTTATTAACATCTATGGGCCACAGACGGTGACTGACAGGATCCAGCTGTTTAATGACGTCAAGCCTTACCTCTTCACTTCTCTTCCAGTGGTGATGGCGGGGGACTTTAATGCCATACTGACATCAGGTGACAGCTCTTCAGGCAGGACAGTGACCAGAGACGGAAAGGTCCTATATAACATCATAACACAGGCTGGACTGACTGACATTTTCGCACAGTGAGGTCGACAGCCAAAATTCACGTATTCATGTTCCAACAGGAGCAGTAGGATAGATTTTGCTTTTGTGAGTCCTACTGAGGCTGTCGGCACCCTAGGTGAGAAGGTCGTCCCTTACTCTGATCACCTCGCCTTGTGCTTCTGTCTGGGGACCTCTAACCATCCGGACATTGGTAGAGGATTGTGGAAGCTCAATTCCAGTCTTCTGGATGATGCCTATGTTCAGAGTCGTGTCCACTCCCTTATATAGCTTCATCTAGACAGGGTTGACTTCTATGACAACATGACCGACTGGTGGGAGGACATCAAGGAGGATATCAGATCCCTCTTAAAGAGACTGTCAGTTAATAAAGGGAGGAATAAGTACAGCCAGTACATAAAGCTGCGCAAAGAATTGGAGTCACTGTATTCGGCGGGTGGGGATGACAAAGTGAAGATCGACCGGCTGAAATCTGAGATAAGGCAGTATCAGTATAGCCGGTATACCTCTCTGGTTCTTGAACGGGATTATGGGTCCTTAGGGGCCCCTGATCCCTTTGAGAATTGCAGGGAGAGGGTGGCCAAAAAAATGGTCACAGGTCTCATTGACTCCCAGGGTGTATTGCAGGATTCACGGGAGGGTATCCTGGAGGTGGTGAGATCTTACTATGCTGACTTGCTTCAGAGGAAAGTTTTGGATAAAGATAAGATGGCTCAGTTCTTGGAGGCAACTGCAGTGCCTGATACTAATGATCTGGACTTTTCTCCTTTGACAGCAGAATTAACGGTGGAGGAAGTTAAGGAGGCTATTGATAAATTATATCTGAAGAAGGCACCAGGTCCAGATGGTATAACAGCAGAATTCTATAAGAAATTCAGAGACCTCCTGGCTCCAATCCTCGTGGATGTGTATAGAAATTGTCTAGAAAATCACCTGATGCCTCCATCTATGAGAGTGTCCTTGTTAATTCTGCTATCTAAAGGTAAAGAGCCGAGCGACATCAAGAACTGGAGGCCGATTGCCCTCTTGAATGTAGATAGGAAGATTCTAGCAAAGATCCTATTTTCTAGATTAGTCTGTTTGTCCCCGGCACTGTTGGCAGGCTCTCAGTTTGGCACAGTAAAAGGGCGGAACATCTCTGGAGCAGTCATCTCGATACGGGAGATGTTTGAGAGATGTAAAGCTCTGCGGTGTGGGAGGTATGTTGTTAGTCTGGACCAGGCTAAAGCCTTTGACAGGGTTGATCATGACTATCTGTGGGCCACTTTGTCAAAGTACGGTATTCCGGGACAATTTGTGGATTGGCTGAAGACTTTGTACAGAGAGGCGGTGAGCTTTCCTCTGATTAATGGTTGGCAGGGTGACATTTTTGGAGTTGGGGCGGGGGTGAGGCAGGGTTGCCCACTGAGTCCGCTCCTGTATGTTTTTGCCCTAGACCCGTTTATGAGGTCACTGCAGGAGTGCGATTTTCAGGGGGTGCCGGTCCCCCACTGCCTGCCTCTGAATGTTGTTGCCTAAGCGGATGATGTGACGTTGGTGATATCTAATCCTCGAGAGGTGCAGATGTTATCTGCGTCCATCAGAAACTACTCAGATGCCTCCGGGTCTCTGGTCAACCTTGAAAAGAGTCAAGCTCTGTGGACATTAGATACTGATCCCCGCTTTGATCTGCCGCAGTTTGCCAAAGCCTCCACCCATATTAAGATCCTAGGGGTTAAATTTGGGAGGGAGGATAATGCCACGCTAAATTGGGAGGAGAAATTGGAAGCCGGAAATACAAAGGTTCAGCGATGGAAGAACTGGAGGCTGACCTACAGAGAAAGGGTCAAAATGTTGAAGACTTACCTGGTCCCCGTTTTCTTGTATATCTCTGTCATTTTGCCAGAATCTTTCTCAGCGAGGCTCTTCAGCCTGTTCTTCCAGCTCTTGTGGGGGAATAGGTTGAACCTAATAAAGAGGGGAATAATGTACCTACGGCGGAGAGAGGGTGGGCTGGATATGTTGAATCCAAGGGTTTTCTTTGACTCCTTGTTTCTAAAGGTGAATTTTGGGAACATGGACTCAAACAGTAGCTCCCTGTGGGTAAATAGTATCAGGGATTGGATATTGCCTTTTGCAGAATCTTGGGTGCGAGGCGGCAGTCTCAAGAGGAGGAGATGGACAGGTGACCACCTCCCCCAGTATCTGGACTACGGTCTGAAGTGTGTTAGGAGGTGAGGACTGGAGAAGTCTTACATTGAGATCTGTACGAGAAGAGACCTGTATGCTCATGTATGTAGGACTTTCTTCTTCTCTCCACTGGCCCTGAGAGATTGTGTCACCACCACCCTGCAGGAAAGCCTTAGGTTCCTAAATGGGAAACGACTTCCTCCTAAACTGTTTGATGTTACTTGGCTTTCACTGCATAGTCAGCTCTTTGTCAGGGGGAACATGAAACATCTGAGTGTCTCTGATCGAAATTGTCCACTTGGTTGTCAGCAGGAGGAGACTATGGAGCACTTTATATGTGATTGCTGGGGAGGGAGGAAGATCTGGGAGGAAGTGTCAGCTAATCTAAAGATCCCCAGACTGAGGATCCTAAAGTACCCTGACATAATCTATGGTGTCCTCTCCACTGTTAGTAACATCGACAGAGAGACGATGTACATCATAATCAGTGTCATCAAATACTATCACTGGCACATGAGAACCCGGGTGTCACTGCACAATGAGCCGTTCGATCACAACGCTGCAGCCAATCAGGTTTTGTCAGAACTCCGGTGGATAAAATCACTAGAAGTTGGAAGGAGTCCGAGAAACATTAAGTTATGGAGGAACGTAAAATTCAGTTAGGAAATATGATATGATATGATTTTTTTTTTGTTTAATTTTCTTCTCTTCCTTCCCAGGTGTGGACTTTAATTTATTTATGAATATGATCTGATTATTTAATGCTTGTGTATATATAACCTAAGTGATTTGTGTTTTGTAATCCTGGATGATTTTTGTTTTATTATAATTGTATTTATGTTTGGTTTTATAATAAAAATTGCCCCTATGTACAAGAATATAACTACTATAATACTGCCCCTATGTACAAGAATATAACTACTATAATACTGCCCCTATGTACAAGAATATAACTACTATAATACTGCCCCTATGTACAAGAATATAACTGCTATAATACTGCCACTATGTACAAGAATATAACTACTAAAATACTGCTCCCTATGTACAATAATATAACTACTAAAATACTGCCCTTTGTACAATAATATAACTACTATAATACTGCTCCTATGTACAAGAATATAACTACTAATAATGTAAATAACTACTCATATGTCGTACAAGAATATAACTACTATAATACTGCTCCTGTGTACAAGAATATAACTACTATAATACTGCTCCTATGTACAAGAATATAACTACTATAATACTGCTCCTATGTACAAGAATATAACTACTATAATACTGCTCCTATGTACAAGAATATAACTACTATAATACTGCCCCTATGTACAAGAATTATAACTACTATAATACTGCCCTATGTACAAGATTATAACTACTATAATACTGCTCCTATGTACAAGATATAACTACTATAATACTGCCCCTATGTACAAGATTATAACTACTATAATATGCCCCATGTACAAGAATATAACTACTATAATACTGCCCCTATGTACAAGAATATAACTACTATAATACTGCCCCTATGTACAAGAATATAACTACTATAATACTGCCCCTATGTACAGAATATAACTACTATAATACTGCCCCTTTTGTACAATAATATAACTACTATAATACTGCCCCTTTGTACAAGAATATAACTACTATAATACTGCCCTATGTACAAGAATATATACTACTATAATACTGCCCTATGTACAAGAATATAACTACTATAATACTGCCCCTATGTACAAGAATATAACTACTATAATATCTGCCCATGTACAAGAATATAACTACTATAATACTGCCCTATGTACAAGAATATAACTACTATAATACTGCTCCTATGTACAAGAATATAACTACTATAATACTGCTCCTATGTACAAGAATATAACTACTATAATACTGCTCCTATGTACAAGAATATAACTACTATAATACTGCCCCTATGTACAAGAATATAACTACTATAATACTGCCCCTATGTACAAGAATATAACTACTATAATACTGCCCTATGTACAAGAATATAACTGCTATAATACTGCCACTATGTACAAGAATATAACTACTAAAATACTGCTCCTATGTACAATAATATAAACCTACTTAACAATATACTGCCCTTGTACAAAATATAACTACTATAATACTGCTCCTATGTACAAGAATATAACTACTATAATACTGCTCCTATGTACAAGAAATATAACTACATTAATAATACTGCTCCCTTGTACAAGAATATAATACTACATATAATAACTGCTCCTATGTACAAGAATATAACTACTATAATACTGCTCCTATGTACAAGAATATAACTACTATAATACTGCTCCTATGTACAAGAATATAACTACTATAATACTGCCCCTATGTACAAGAATATAACTACTATAATACTGCCCCTATGTACAAGAATTATAACTACATATATTACTGCCCCTATGTACAAGATATATTAACTACTATTAATACTGCCCCTATGTACAAGATTATAAACTTACATTATACTATAATGCCCCATGTACAAGAATATAACTACTATAATACTGCCCCTATGTACAAGAATATAACTACTATAATACTGCCCTATGTACAAGAATATAATACTCTATTAATTACTGCCCCTATGTACAAGAATATAACTACTATAATACTGCCCCTATGTACAAATTAATATAACTACTAAAAATACTGCCCTTGTACAATAATATAACTACTATAATACTGCCCTATGTACAAGAATATTTCTACTATAATACTGCTCCTATGTACAAGAATATAACTACTATAATACTGCCCCTATGTACAAGAATATAACTACTATAATATGTCCCATGTACAAGAATATAACTACTATAATACTGCCCTATGTACAAGAATATTAACTACTATAATACTGCTCTATGTACAAGAATATAATACTATATACTGCCCTATGTACAAGAATTATAACTACATTAATACTGCCCCATGTACAAGAATATAACTACTATAATACTGCTCCTATGTACAAGAATTAAACTACTATAATACTGCTCTATGTACAAGAATATAATTATTAATACTTGCTCCTATGTAAAGAATATAACTACTATAATACTGCCCTGTACAAGATATAACTACTATAATACTGCCCCTATGTACAAGAATACAACTACTATAACACTGCTCCTATACATATAATTATATTATAATATTGCCTCCTATAATAAGAATTTGCTAACTTAATACAGGATTCAGTGGATTAACTTTAATTACAAAATCTAGAAAAGATTTATTAAATTATTATCATATTTAGTATTTGAGATTATTTAATGTAAACATTTTATTATGATAGTTCTACGTGACTCTTTGATAGTTGCTTATTTAGAAAAGGGGAGAACAAAAAGGCTTTGTTAAGCATTGGTGGTTCAGTGGTAGAATTGTTGCCTGCCAGGCAGGCTTTCTTGGTTTGATTCCTGGCCAATGCAACACTGAATTTTACGAATAATTATAATTTTTAAACATGTAATAAATAGCACAATGTCATTGACAATTACAAGAAAATATTTTTTTCTTTTTTACCATAGTTTCTTAAGACACAGTGAGGTCGGTAGGTGCAGACTCCTGTGTGCACACAGTTATAGCGCCCCTCGCAGGTCTGCCACATCAGCACTTTCCTTTGCTTTCCCCAACACACGAGTCTATAGGAAACCCTTCACTCCTCAACAATAATTCACTTCAAAGCCTCTGCTGTAAAGTGAAAATCTGAAATGTACAGAAAACACTGAAATTATTCAAAGGAACAAAAACATACAAAAAATAAAAAAATCTTTGACCGACTCCAGAACATTTTGCACTTTGTTATCCACATCCGACTTTGAGTGGCGGCTGAGAACCACATTTAATAAAATGAGATATAATTGCAGAAGGACGAATCAAACACTGAGACGTAAGAAATTCTTACATTTCAAATGTTTGGAGTTGTGAATTTCCCACAGAAATAAAATATCTTCCAGCTCGGCTCTGAATGGGAATGTCATATTGTAACCAGTGTAGAAGACACAACCGGGGGCTTCTACTGATGAGCCGTGAAGCTGGGGGCCCGCGAGTCACACAGGTCCCCTGAGACCACTGACGTAAATAATATAAATATAACCTAAAAATATAGAATAAAATGCAGCCGACATAACAGTATGAGGCAAGGTGTCCTGGAATCCTGAGAATATGGGTTAATGGAGACACTTGAGAAACAATATGGCAGCCTGGATGTCACCCCCATTACTGTCCCTTTATTGTAGCCATGTTTATATTGCCTTGTCCTCTGGGAGTTATGAAGACTGCTGAGCCAGAATTTCTCTTATGGTGGCCATGCAACATTACAGTTTTGATACATGAACCTTGGACGGTCAACCATCTAACACGTGTTGGGTTGTCCTGACTTTACTCCAATGGTAGATGTCAATAGGGAGAAAGGTTTGTCTGTTGGAAGTGACTCCCCTTTCCACATGCCAAAAAAAATGCATGCTCAGTGAATCTGAAGGTGCATGTGCATTAGTGGTTTAGAAAAATGGCTGTCACCAAAAATTCACCAGAGGGGGTCCACTAAATTTCGGAGATCAATCAATGTGTCCTTCCTATATGGACTACAAAAAAATGTTTTTTGTAATCATCGCAGGTGACTTTGTACTTTTCTGAATCATCTTTTTGTCCTGATTTCAAAAATGTCTATAGTATTTCTGTAGCACGTATAGTTTTCATGGAGCAGCATCATTATTATACGGTATAGGGAATATACTGGCGACATTAAGAAAAACGGTAATCTACATAACAGAGAAAAATGCTTCAACTTACAAAACAGTTTTTATTGAGCCAAAATAATTTCACATGCATAATAGAAACCAAAATATGAGCAGAAATTAACCCCTTTCTGTCATCAGACGTACTATCCCGTCCATGTGACCT
This sequence comes from Oophaga sylvatica, assembly GCA_033576555.1. Lineage (NCBI taxonomy): Eukaryota > Metazoa > Chordata > Amphibia > Anura > Dendrobatidae > Oophaga > Oophaga sylvatica. The sequence goes on from JARQOD010000004.1 coordinate 533,316,676, forward strand.
GGGACTTAATTCCCAGGGACGGGATAGTACGTCAAAGGCGATCAGCTGCGTTCCCGGGGGGAGCGCAGCTGATCGCCGCAGGGTGACAGCTGATTATCACAGCTGACACCCGGCACTATGTGCCAGGAGCGGTCGTGGACCGCTCCCGGCACATTGACCCCTACAACACCGTGATCAAACATGATCACGGTGTACCAGGGGCACAGGGGAGCATCGTGCAGGGAGGGGTGCTCCCTGCGAGCTCCCCTGAGGCTCTCAGAACAGCGCGATGTGATAGCTCTGTCCTGAGGCCTTCCTCCCTGCAAGGCCCCGGATCCAAGATGGCCGCCGGGTCCTGCAGGGAGGCGGCTTCCTCAGTGCCTGCTGAGAGCAGGAGCTGAGGAAGCCTGCAGCACTGCCTGTCACATCGCTGGTGTGACAGAGGGCTGTGCACATTGTCACACCAGCGATTTGACCCCATACTGTGATGTCCCACCCTGGGACAAAGTAAAAAAGTAAAAAAAATGAAAATCACAAGTGTAAAAAAAAAATTCAAAATAAAGGAAAAAAAAAATATTCCCCAATAAATTAATTTCTTCCTGTGAATAAAAAAAACAAAACAATAAAATCACACATATTTGGTATTGCTGCGTCCGTAACAACCCCCCCTATAAGGCCGGCGTCACACACAACGACAAAAAATCGGTCCGTTTTAGACGGTCGATTGTCGGATCAAAATGCAAACATCACACATCCTTCTGGCATCCGATTTTCCTTCAAAGATGCGATTTAGTCGCATGTGTGTGTACCTTGTAACATCCGATTTTCATCCGACTTGCGAGAATTTCCTGCAGGCTTGCAAAACTGACATATAATGGATCCAAAAGAATAGTATTTCAATCACAAAAAAAAGAATAGATATATACACATAGTACACATATATATATATATATAATATATATAATATACATGTCATTGTGACATATATATATACATATATTTATAGTTCCTAGACTTCTACATACTGTTATAGCCGCTAATTCAATTGGCGGCTTTTGTGAAATCACAGAAGCCGACATGAAATGATACATTGTTTCCGCACAGTTAACCATGTAATTTCCTGTATTTTGATATTTGTTTAGAACTTACAATTACATGAGTGTATTTGTGCTAAATTTCAGACATGTAGGGGTTAATTAAAGGTGTAAATTCGTTGACAAAAAAATGTGTGGGCTGCCGCTGTATTTTCTCCACCAGACAGACAAAGCAAGCGAGTGGGGGCAGATAATAACAGCCTAGGGAGGGTACATTTTTTTGTGCCCCCCTGGCTACTAACATCTGCCCCCAGACACCCCAGAAAGGGCAAATCTATAATTAGATTCGCCCTTTCTGGCACTTTGCCCGTCTATTCCCATTGCCCTGTAGCGGTGGCGAATGGGTTAATAATCTCACCTTAATGTCACCTTAGTATTGAAAGGTGACCTTAAGGCAGGTTAATAATTGAGAGCTGTCAATTAGACAACTATCAATTATTAATCCTATTGTATGATAGAAAAATCAAACACACAGTTTAATAAAAAAGAAGTTTAATGAAATAATCACACAGTTTTTGACAATATTTTATTTTCCTGCTAAAACCATTTCCTGTAATAAAAATAAAATAAAAAAGCAAAATGATTCTTACCAATCCGAAGTACAGTCAGGTCCCACGGTGTAATCCATCAGAAAGGGTTAACAGGTTACAGGTCGCAGAGAGCTAATAATGCTGTCTCAGACCTGTATTCCCCTGAATGAATCAGTTACTCTCCCAGCGAAAGGAGAGGAATAGATTCATGAATGGAGCTTAATTGATTTATTGCCACTTTCACTTCAGTGACCTTTAGTGGCATTTACTACAGGCCGCCTGTGCAAGCTGAAGATATGGATGAACTCTTTATGCATCAAATGGCCAAGTTCTCCAAAAAATATGACATAGTGGTCATGGGAGATTTCAACTATCCAGACATTTGTTGGGAATCTCTCTCAGGCAAAACTAACAGGTCCAGGAAATTCTTATCCTCTCTTGCTGACAACTTTATCTTCCAAAAGGTAATGGAGAAAACAAGGGGATCTGCTACCTTGGATCTAATCCTCATAAACAGGGAGGAAATGGTGGAGGAGGTAAGAGTGGCTGGGACTCTAGGAGGTAGTGACCATGCTATTTTAGAATTTTGGATAACAAGAGGAGGAAGACCTGTGAAGACTCAGACGTCAAGGTTAGATTTCAGAAAGGCAGATTTTAAGGAACTCAGAAAGAGAATTGGAGGGATCCAATGGCTGGATATCCTTAAGGACAAAAATGTCCAGGAAGGATGGAAAATCTTGAAAAATGAGATTCTCAAAGCACAATCGTTAACAATTCCGAAAGAGGGAAGAATGGGAAGCATTTAAGGAAACCAGGATGGATGAACATAGAACTTAAACACATGCTAAAAAGGAAGAAAGAAATGTTTATCAAATGGAAAGAGGGAGGCATATCTAAAGAAGAATATAATGCCGTCTGCAGAACCTGCAGGGCACAAATCAGATTATCTAAAGCTGACAATGAATTAAGGCTTGCAAGTGACGTCAAAAGCAACAAAAAAGGATTTTGGGGATACGTCAAAAGTAAAAGAAAAGTCAAAGATGCTATAGGATTTTTACAGGATGAAAATGATGAAATGGTAAGTCAGGATGTTGAGAAGGCTGAACTTTTAAATTCCTATTTTGCATCTGTTTTCTCTCAGAAAGGAAATGTAACATCAACTGATCTTCACTGTCCTATTAAAAGAATAGAAGAATCCAGGATATCTATAAACAGAAAGACAGTGAGGAAACACTTAGCTAACATAAATGAATTCAAGTCTCCAGGTCCAGATGAATTACACCCCAGGGTACTGAAGGAGATAGCAGAAGAAATTCTTGAACCACTGTCCATAATCTTTGAAAATTCTTGGAGAACAGGAGAAGTCCCAGAAGACTGGAGAAGAGCAAATGTTGTTCCTATCTTCAAAAAGGGGAAGAAGGTGGACCCAGGGAACTACAGGCCGGTGAGTCTGACTTCTATACCAGGAAAGATCTTTGAACAAATTATTAAAGAACATGTATGCAAGTACCTGGATAAGAATGAAGTGATTAAACAGAGTCAGCATGGGTATGTAACTAATAAGTCATGTCAGACTAACTTAATTTCCTTCTATGACAGAATCACTGACTGGGTGGATCAGGGAAATGCTGTAGATATAGTATATCTTGACTTCAGCAAAGCATTTGACAAAGTATCTCACACAATCCTTATTGAAAAAATGACTAAGTATGGAATGGACAAGGCAACTGTTAGGTGGATTCATAACTGGCTTAGGGATCGGACCCAAAGAGTGGTTGTAAATGGCTGCACATCCAGTTGGAAGAATGTCTCAAGTGGGGTACCACAAGGCTCTGTTTTGGGCCCTGTATTGTTCAACATCTTTATCAATGATTTAGATGAAGGAATTGAGGGTAAACTGATCAAATTTGCTGATGACACAAAGCTAGGAGGGGTAGCTAATACTAGAGAAGAGAGAGAGAGGATTCAAAAAGATATACATAAACTGGAGCAGTGGGCAGCAACTAACAGAATGGATTTTAACAGGGAAAAATGCAAAGTACTACATCTGGGCAATAAAAATGAAAAAAGCATATAAAATGGGAGGAATAGGGCTAAGTAACAGCACATGTGAAAAAGACTTGGGTATACTAATTGATCACAGACTTAACATGAGTCAACAGTGTGATGCAGCAGCAAAAAAGGCAAATGCAATTCTAGGATGTATCAACAGAAGCATACAGTCTAGATCACGTGAGGTCATTATTGCCCTCTACTCCTCTTTGGTCAGACCTCATCTGGAATACTGTGTCCAGTTTTGGGCACCACATTTTAAAAAAGACATCAACAAACTGGAGCAAGTTCAGAGAAGAGCCACCAGAATGGTGACCGGTCTGCAAACCATGTCCTATGAGGAACGGTTGCAGGATTTGGGAATGTTTAGCTTGCAAAAAAGAAGACTGAGAGGAGACTTAATAGCTGTCTACAAATATCTCAAGGGCTGTCACATTGTAGAAGGATCATCTTTATTCTCATTTGCACAAGGAAAGACTAGAAGCAATGGGATGAAACTGAATGGGAGGAGACACAGATTAGATATTAGAAAAAACTTTTTGACAGTTAGGGTGATCAATGAGTGGAACAGGCTGCCACAAGAGGTGGTGAGTTCTCCTTCAATGGAAGTCTTCAAACAGAGGCTGGATAGACATCTGTCTGGGATGATTTAGAGAATCCTGCTTTGAGCAGGGGGTTGGACCAGAAGGCCCAGGAGGTCCCTTCCAACTCTACCATTCTATGATTCTATGATTCTATGACCTGACCTAAGGTGAAAGTGGATACAATCAATTAAGCTTCATTCATTAATCACATCCTCTCCTGTCGGCAGGAGATAAGCTCATTCATTCAGGAGCTATCAGATGAGCACGCAGGATTACTTGCGCTGCTTATCTGATTGCTAGTTAACCCTTTGTGAAGGATTACATCGTGGGACGTGACAGATTGCCAGATAGGTAAGAATAATGTTGTTTTATTATTTTATATTTATTTTAGAAGAACAAGGTGTAACGGGTCAGGTAGGTGGAACCTCTGAGCTTTATTTATACAAGAAGGTTATACTTGTAAGAGAGCGGGTGGCGCCCAGGGAGACGGACAGGAAGTCACGGCAAGTGACGGGGCAGTCTCTGGTTATACGGGAAAGGATCACGGCAAGTGACCGGGGCAGTCTCTGGATTGACAGGCAGGTTGTCACGGCAAGTGACCGGGGCAGTCTCTGGATTGACAGGTAGGTTGTCACGGCAAGTGACCGGGGCAGTCTCTGGATAGACAGGCAGGTTGTCACGGCAAGTGACCGGGGCAGTCTCTGGATTGACAGGCAGGTTGTCACAGCAAGTGACCGGGGTAGTCTCTGGATAGACAGGCAGGTTGTCACGGCAAGTGACCGGGGCAGTCTCTGGATTGACAGGCAGGTTGTCACAGCAAGTAACCGGGGCAGTCTCTAGATGGACAGGTATATACGACCTGAGATGGTGAAGCCTCCCGGTAGGCTGCAGTCAGATGGCAGATGATCGCTCCCAAGTGAGCAGGCAAGAGTCTCTGGAATAGCCGGGGATCACCGCTTGTGACGTCCGAACCTCCGGGTAGGGCTGCAGTCAGATGGCAGATGATCACTCCCAAGCGAGCAGGCAAGAGTCTCTGGAATAGCCGTGGATCACCACTTGTGACGTCCGAACCTCCGGGTAGACTTGCGGACAGGTAGCATACAGCAAACGGGCAGGAAACAGGCAGGTAACTGGTAACGGGACCTGAGGGCTGAAGCAGAGTGAAACAGTGCAACAACAACATTGCTCGGGCACCTCCATTAAGGAGGAAGCCCTTAATATAGGGTGGAGTCCTCCGGCATTGGCCGGGGACTTATTTGAAAAATGCGCGCGGCTCCTTTAAGAGGGGGGAGGGCGCGGGCGCGCGCCCTAAGTCCAGCAGCAGGGAAGGAGCGCGCGGCCCCAGCAGGGCGGAAGGAGGACGCTGAGGAAGGGTAAGGGGGGCGACGTCCCTGCCTGGCAGAGGACACTGCTGCAGGGGAACAGCGTCCCTGCCTGGCAGAAGGCAGGGACGCCGATGCTACAGTACCCCCCCTCTAGGCCCCCCCCTCTTTAGGCCAGAAAGAAATTTAGCTAGGATGAGAGGGGCATGGATGTTCTCCCGAGGCTCCAACGTTCTCTCCTCAGGACCAAACCCCTTCCAATCCACCAAAAAATAAGTCTTTCTTCCTACCCTTTTGGTGGCCAGAATGTTCTCTACCTCAAATTCATCGTCAGCAGACACTGGAGCAGGAGGTGTACCTGTAGACTCGAAAAAAGAGTTAAGTACCACCTGTTTGAGGAGAGATACATGGAAAGAGTTAGGAATGCGCAAATTGGCCGGGAGTTTCAATTTATAGGACACCGGGTTGATCTGGCTGATGATCTCAAAGGGACCGATGAACCGAGGGCCTAACTTGTAGGAAGGAATCTTGAGCCGGACATACTTGGACGAAAGCCAGACCTTATCCCCAGGACGGAATTGAGGAGGGTCCAGACGTCTTTTGTCAGCATGTCTCTTCATACGCTCGGATGACTGAATGAGTGCGGATCGGGTACTCTCCCATATGGAGGAAAATTCTCTAACCAGAGATTCCGCAGCTGGATTGTCCACAGAGATGGTGACAGGAACAGGGATCCGAGGGTGCTGACCGAAGACTACAAAAAACGGAGACTTGGAGGAAGATTCGCTCTCGTGATTATTGTAAGAGAATTCGGCCCAAGGCAGGAGCTCCACCCAGTCAGAATGGTGGGCATTAACGAAGTGTCGGAGATAACTGGTCAGATTCTGATTGATTCGCTCAACTTGTCCATTGGACTGCGGGTGGTAAGCGGAGGAGAAATCCAAGGTGACGTCTAGCAACTTACAAGTGGCTCTCCAGAAACGTGAGGTGAACTGTACCCCACGATCCGACACAATGTGACGAGGCAGACCATGGAGACGGAAGATGTGGCGGATAAAGTCTTTAGCCAACTCGGGTGCAGACGGAAGACCTGGAAGAGGAATGAAGTGAGCCATCTTGGAAAAGCGGTCAGCGACCACCCAAATGACCGTACAACCGGCAGAAACGGGCAGATCTGTTATGAAGTCCATGGCTATATGCTGCCAGGGGGCAGCGGGTACAGGAAGCGGAAGAAGACGGCCGGCAGGCAGGTGTCTCGGAACTTTGTTACGGGCACAGGAGACACAGGCAGATACAAAGTCTATTACGTCCTTGTGCAGGGTAGGCCACCAATAATGCCGGGTTATGAGTTGGAGGGTCTTTTTCTGACCAGCGTGGCCAGCTAGTTTAGACGAATGACCCCAGTGTAGGATTCTCTTCCGGTCGGTTACTGATACGAACGTCTTACCTGGAGGGAGACGATTTAGACTCACGGGAGCCACCCGCATCACTCTGGCGGGATCTATGATATGTTTAGGTTCTTCCTCGAGATCTGACACCAGGAAAGACCGGGACAAGGCATCAGCCTTGACGTTCTTGTCAGCCGGGCGAAAATGCAAGAGAAAATCGAAGCGGGCAAAAAACAAGGACCACCGGGCTTGGCGAGGGTTAAGTCTCTGAGCATGCTGGAGGTAAGCCAGATTCTTGTGGTCCGTGTAAATGATTACCGGATGAAGAGCCCCCTCGAGTAGGTAACGCCACTCCTCCAATGCCAACTTGATGGCCAATAACTCTCGGTCTCCTATGGAGTAGTTGCGCTCGGAGGAGGAGAAGAGTTTGGAGAAGAAGCCGCAGGATACCATCCTCCCGGATGAAGATTTTTGAGTGAGTACCGCTCCGGCTCCAGAGGAGGAAGCGTCCACCTCTAGGAAGAACTGCTTGTTGCCGTCCGGGCGATGCAGCACTGGAGCGGAAGAGAAGGCCTGTTTTAAGGACAGAAAGGCCTCTTCTGCTTCGGGCGTCCACTGTTTGGGGTTAGCATCCTTGCGGGTGAGTGCGGAGATTGGAGCAGTCCTGGAAGAGAAGTGCGGTATGAAGAGCGGTAATAGTTGGCGAATCCCAGGAACCGCTGAATGGCCTTCAACCCCTCCGGTCGAGGCCACTTCTCGATGGCAGACAGTTTCTCCGGATCCATTCGTAGGCCTGTCTGAGAAATGATGTAGCCCAAAAACGGAAGCGAGGTCTGCTCAAAGAGGCACTTCTCATATTTGGCGAAGAGGTGATTCTGCCTGAGCCTGAGCAGAACCTGACGAACATCCCTCCGGTGAGACTGGAGGTCCGGAGAGAAGACCAAGATATCGTCTAGGTACACCACAACGCAAGAGTAGAGGAGGTCCTGAAAGATGTCATTGACCAACTCCTGAAAGACTGCTGGAGTATTACAGAGACCAAAGGGCATCACCAAATACTCGTAGTGGCCGTCCCGGGTGTTGAATGCCGTCTTCCATTCATCTCCCCGACGGATACGAACCAGGTTGTATGCCCCACGAAGATCCAGTTTGGTGAAGATTCTCGCCCCTCTAAGTCGATCAAACAATTCTGGAATGAGCGGAAGAGGGTACTTATTCTTCACCGTGATCAAATTTAAGCCTCTGTAGTCAATACAGGGACGGAGAGATCCGTCTTTCTTTTTTACGAAGAAGAAACCTGCTCCCGCTGGGGAGGTAGATTTCCGGATGAATCCTTTGGCCAAGTTCTCCTCGATATATTCGGACATCGACCTGGTCTCAGCAGCGGACAATGGCTAAATACGCCCACAGGGAGGCGTAGTACCAGGTAGCAGGTCGATCGGGCAATCATACGGTCTGTGTGGGGGTAATGTCTCTGCTTCCTTTTTATTAAAGACATCAGCGAAAGACCAATATGGAATCGGGAGTCCTGGTAGATTAGCAGGTGTAGGAGAAGGACGGACAGGATGAACAGGCACCAGACACGTTTGATGACAGTCCTGTCCCCAGCGAAGAATCTCTCCAGTCTGCCAGTCGAGCACGGGTGCATGCTTTTGGAGCCAAGGCAGACCTAGTAAGAAAGCGTGAGAGAGTCCAGGTAGAACATGAAATGAGATACTCTCAGAATGTAACATTCCCACCTGCAGGGTTATAGCCTCGGTGATAAGCTGGATGGGACGTGGTAGAAGACCCCCATCTACAGCAGCAACAGATACTGGTTCAAGCAGAGGTTTGGTGGGAATGCGATATTTCTCTACCAGAGCCTGTGAAACGAGATTCCCAGCTGCTCCAGAATCAAGTTGGGCTAGTTCGAAGTAACGGTTCTCACCGAGAATTGAGACAGACAGCAGCAGAGATGAAGAGGATTTATTCTTGTCTAGGTGGACCTCTCCGAGCGAACCTAGACACAGGCGTTTCCCGACCTCTCTGGGCAGGTACGGATCCGGTGCTCCTTACTGCCACAGTAGAAGCAACTCCCCTCAGCACGGCGTGAGTCCTGACGGGCTTTGACCATCTTGGTCTGGTCGACCTGCATGGGCTCTGCCGGGGCACTTGAGGAGATACGGAAGGAGTTACAGGTCTCTGAAATGAAGGAGCTAGGCGAGGAAACCTTCTCTCACGGGTGACCTCTTTGGCTCGCTCCTGGAACCGTAGATCAATTCGATTGGCCAGAGTTATGAGGTCATCGAGAGAGGTTGGAATGTCTCGACCGGCAAGTTCATCTTTAATGCGGCCGGACAGGCCCTCCCAGAAGACAGCTATCAGAGCGTCATTATCCCAAGCCAGCTCTGAGGCAAGGGTACGAAACCTTATGGCATATTGACCCACGGTGAGACTCTCCTGACGAAGACGCAGCAGAGATGATGCAGAGGAGGTCTTCCGTCCGGGTTCATCGAATACCTTCTGGAAGGCTAAGAGAAAAGCAGACAGGTTAGACACCAGAGGATCTTCTCTTTCCCAAAGAGGATTTAGCCAGGCCAGGGCCTCTCCGGTGAGATGTGACATGATGAAGGCAATTTTGGCCCGGTCAGAGTTAAACTGGTGTGCCAGGAGTTCAAAATGCAGGGTACATTGGTTGATGAAACCCCGAGCCAGAGCAGGGTCGCCTCCAAACCGAGGAGGAGCTGAAAGTCGAGGTCCTGGAATAGAAACCACGGAGTTGGTAAGCAGCGGAACTGCCGGATTGCGGGTCATGGTGCTCGCGGTGGTTGTCGGGGAAGTATTCAGAGTGTCCAGGCGGGAATTAACACACCGCAGATGACCCAGGATGGACTCCTGTTGAGACCTCTGACGAGACAGTTCATGACACAGGTCAGATAGCGAAGGGGTTTGGGTGCCACCGGGTTCCATGGCCCGAGCAAACTGTAACGGGTCAGGTAGGTGGAACCTCTGAGCTTTATTTATACAAGAAGGTTATACTTGTAAGAGAGCGGGTGGCGCCCAGGGAGACGGACAGGAAGTCACGGCAAGTGACGGGGCAGTCTCTGGTTATACGGGAAAGGATCACGGCAAGTGACCGGGGCAGTCTCTGGATTGACAGGCAGGTTGTCACGGCAAGTGACCGGGGCAGTCTCTGGACTGACAGGTAGGTTGTCACGGCAAGTGACCGGGGCAGTCTCTGGATAGACAGGCAGGTTGTCACGGCAAGTGACCGGGGCAGTCTCTGGATTGACAGGCAGGTTGTCACAGCAAGTGACCGGGGTAGTCTCTGGATAGACAGGCAGGTTGTCACGGCAAGTGACCGGGGCAGTCTCTGGATTGACAGGCAGGTTGTCACAGCAAGTAACCGGGGCAGTCTCTAGATGGACAGGTATATACGACCTGAGATGGTGAAGCCTCCCGGTAGGCTGCAGTCAGATGGCAGATGATCGCTCCCAAGTGAGCAGGCAAGAGTCTCTGGAATAGCCGGGATCACCGCTTGTGACGTCCGAACCTCCGGGTAGGGCTGCAGTCAGATGGCAGATGATCGCTCCCAAGCGAGCAGGCAAGAGTCTCTGGAATAGCCGTGGATCACCACTTGTGACGTCCGAACCTCCGGGTAGACTTGCGGACAGGTAGCATACAGCAAACGGGCAGGAAACAGGCAGGTAACTGGTAACGGGACCTGAGGGCTGAAGCAGAGTGAAACAGTGCAACAACAACATTGCTCGGGCACCTCCATTAAGGAGGAAGCCCTTAATATAGGGTGGAGTCCTCCGGCATTGGCCGGGACTTATTTGAAAAATGCGCGCGGCTCCTTTAAGAGCGGGGGAGGGCGCGGGCGCGCGCCCTAAGTCCAGCAGCAGGGAAGGAGCGCGCGGCCCCAGCAGGGCGGAAGGAGGACGCTGAGGAAGGGTAAGGGGGGCGACGTCCCTGCCTGGCAGAGGACGCTGCTGCAGGGGAACAGCGTCCCTGCCTGGCAGAAGGCAGGGATGCCGACGCTACACAAGGGCTTCGAACGGATTAAGACTTAAATAAAAGATGGTCAAAAAAATGTGTTTTAATTTCATTAAAATTATTTATTCTTAAAGTGTGTGTGTGTTTTTTTATTTACTTCAATAGGATTAATAATTGATATTTGTCTAATTGACAGCTGTCAATTATTAACCTGCCTTAAGGTCACCTTTCAATACTAAGGTGACATTAAGGTGAGATTATTAACCCATTCGCCACCGCTACAGGGCAATGGGAATAGACGGGCAAAGTGCCAGAAAGGGCGAATCTAATTATAGATTTGCCCTTTCTGGGGTGTCTGGGGGCAGATGTTAGTAGCCAGGGGGGGCACAAAAAAAAAGTACCCTCCCTAGGCTATTATTATCTGCCCCCACTCGCTTGCTTTGTCTGTCTGGTGGAGAAAAAACAGCGGGAGCCCACGCATTTTTTTGTCAACGAATTTACACCTTTAATTAACCCCTACATGTCTGAAATTTAGCACAAATACACTCATGTAATTGTAAGTTCTAAACAAATATGAAAATACAGGAAATGACATGGTTAACTGTGTGGAAACAATGTATCATTTCATGTTGGCTTCTGTGATTTCACAAAAGTCGGCAATTGAATTTGCGGCTATTACAGTATGTAGAAGTCTAGGAAATATAAATATATATATATATATACGTCACAATTACATATATATATATATGTATTCTATGTGTGTATATCTATTCTTTCCATTCTTTATTAAAGCTGTCAGTGTGATTTTACAGTATAGCCGGGGATGAATTGCCGGCTTTTCTAAAGGACACCGATGCGATTTCATCGCAAGTCACACGTGGGGTCCGTTTGTAATCATATTTTTTTAAAGCTCCCATAGACTTGCATTGGCGATAGTCGACCCACAATCGGTGACAATCGCAGCATGCTGCGATTGCACACGGACGTTTAAAACGGACCACAAAAAATCTGATACTGGGAGCTGCTCCATAGATTAACATAGGGCAGACTGCAATACGATTTTTCATCGCATTGCAGTCGTCCGATTCTGTCGCCAGTGTGACGCCGGCCTAAAACTGTCCCACTAGTTAACCCCTTTAGGGAGCCCCTTGAAAAAAAAAAAAAAAAAAAAGGCAAAAAATCAACGCTTTATCATCATACTGCCGAACAAAAAGTGGAATAACACGCGATCAAAAAGACCGATATAAATAAACATGGCACCGCTGAAAACGTCATCTTGTCCCGCAAAAGACGAGCCGCCATACAGCATCAGCGAAAAAATAAAAAAGTTATAGCTCGCAGAATAAAGCGATGCAAAAATAATTATTTTTTATATAAAATTGTTTTTATTGTATAAAAGCGCCAAAACATTAAAAAATGATATAAATGAGGTATCACCGTAATCGTACTGACCCGAAGAATAAAACTGCTTTATCAATTTTACCACACGCGGAACAGTAAAAACACCTCCCCCAAAAGAAATTCATGAATTGCTGATTTTTGTTCATTCTAACCTCCCAAAAATCGAAATAAAAAGCGATCAAAAAATGTCACGTGCTCAAAAATGGTACCAATAAAAACGTCAACTTGTACCGCAAAAAAAAAGACCTCACATGACTCTGTGGGCCAAAATATGTAAAAATTATAGCTCTCAAAATGTGGTGATGCAAAAAACTATTTTTTGCAATAAAAAGCGTCTTTTAACGTGACAGCTGCCAATCATAAAAACCCGCTATAAATAGTAAATCAAACCCCCCTTTATCACCCCCTTAGTAAGGGAAAAATACTAAAATTAAAAAAATGTATTTATTTCCATTTTCCCATTAGGGTTAGGGTTGCGGCTAAAGTTAGGGTTATGGTTAAGGCTAAAGTTAGGATTAGGGTTAGGTTGGGATTAGGTTAGGGGTGTGTTAGGGTTAGGTTTGTGGTTAGGGTTGGGACTAGGGTTAGGGGTTGTTGGGGTTAGGGTTGGAGTTAAGACTGGGGGGTTTCCGCTGTTTAGGCATATCAGGGGCTCTCCAAATGTGACATGGCGTCTGATCTCAATTCCAGCCAATTCTGTGTTGAAAAAGTCAAACGGTGCTCCTTCACTTCTGAGCTCTTCCATGCACCCAAACAGTAGTTTTCCCCCACATATGGGGTATCAGCGTACTCAGAACAAATTGCACAATAACTCTTGGGGTCCAATTTCTTCTGTTACCCTTGGGAAAATAAAAAATTGGGGGCGAAAATATAATTTTTGTAAAAAAAAAAAAAGATTTTTTTTTTTTACGGCTGTACGTTATAAACTTCTGTGACGCACTTGGGGCTTCATAGCGCTCACCACACAGCTAGATAAGTTCCTTGTGGGGTCTATTTTCCAAAATGGGGTCACTTGTGGGGGGCTTCCACTGTTTACGCACATCAGGGGCTCTCCAAATGCGACATGACGCCCGCAGAACATTCCATCAAAGTCTGCAATCCAAAACGTCACTACTTCCCTTCTGAGCCCCGACGTGTACCCATACAGTAGTTTTCTCCCACATATTGGGCATCAGCGTACTCAGGACAAATTGGACAACTTTTGGGGTCCAATTTCTCCTGTTACCCTTGGGAAAATAAAAAGTTGGGGACTAAAATTCATGTTTGTGGAAAAAATATGATTTTTTTTATTTTCATGCTCAGGCGTTACAAACTTTAGTGAAACACCTGGGGGTTCAAAGTTCTCACCACACATGTAGAAAAGTTCCTTGAGGGGTCTAGTTTCCAAAATGGTGTCATTTGTAGGGGGTTTCCACTGTTTAGGCAGATCAGGAGCTCTCCAAACACAACATGGCATCCAGCCAATTCTGTGTTGAAAAAGTCGAACGACGCTCCTTCCCTTCCAAACTCTGCCATGCACCTAAACAGTGGTTTACCCCCACATATGGGGTATCAGCGTACTCAGGACAAATTGCACAATAACTTTTGGAGTCTTGGTACCCTTGGGAAAATAAAAATTGGGGTGAAAAGATCATTTTTGTGGAAAACATATGATATTTTAATTTTACGGCTCTATGTTATATACTTGTGTGAAGCACTTGGGGGTTCAAATTGCTCACCACAGATCTAGATAAGTTCCTTAGGGGGTCCAGTTTCCAAAATAGGGGTCACTTGTGGGGTTTCCACTATTTAGGCACATCAGGGGCTCTCCAAATGCAACATGGCGTCCAATCTCAATTCCAGCCAATTTTGGTTGGAAAAAGTCAAATGGTGCTTCCATTTCGAGCTCTGCCATGCGCCCAAACAGTGGTTTCCCCCACATATGGGGTATCAGCGTACTCAGAACAAATTGGACAACAACTTTTGTGGTCCAATTTCTCCTGTTACCCTTGGGAAAATAAAAAATTGGGGACTAAAATATAATTTTTGTGGGAAAAAAAATAGGATTTTTTATTTTCATGCCCGGACATTATAAACTTGTGTGAAGCACTTGGGGGTTCAAAGTGCTCACCACAGATCTAGGTAAGTTCCTTGTGGGGTCTATTTTCCAAAATGGGGTCACTTTTGGGGGGTTTCCACTGTTTAGGCTCATCTGGGGCACTGCAAACGGAACATGACCCCCATCAACGTCTGCATTCCAAAACATTATTACTACCTTTCCAAGCCCTGCCGTGCGCTCAAACAGTTTCCCCCCACATATAGGGTATCAGCGTACCCAGGAAAAATTGGACAACAACTTTTGAGGTCCAATTTCCTTTGGAAAAATCAAAAAATTGGGACTAAAAAATCATTTTTGTTGAAAATCGTATTTTTTTTCACACCCAGGCATTGTAAACTTTTGTGAAACACTTGGGGGTTCAAAGTGCTCACAACAGATCTAGATAAGTTCCATAGGGGGTCTAGTTTCCAAAATGGGTTCACATGTGGGGGGTTTCCACTGTTTAGGCACATCAGGGGCTCTCCAAATGTGACATGGCGTCCAATCTCAATTCCAGCCAATTTTGGTTTGAAAAAGTCAAACGGCGCTCTTTCCCTTACGAGCTCTGCCGTGTGCCCAAACAGTGGTTTTCCCCCACATATGGGGTATTGGCATACTCAGTAGAAATTGCACAACAAATTTATCTGTCCATTTTCTCCTTTTATCCTTGTGAAAATAAAAAAAAGTTTGTAAAAGATCATTTTTGTGACTAAAAAGTTAAATATTCATTTTTTCCTTCCACGTTGCTTCAACTCCTGTGAAGCACCTGAAGGGTTAATAAACTTCTTGAATGTAGTTTTGAGTAGCTTGAGGGGTGCAGTTTTTAGAATAGTGTCACTTTTTGGTATTTTCTGCCATATAGACCCCTCAAAGTGACTTCAAATGTGAGGTGGTCCCTAAGAAAAATGGCTTTGTAAATTTTATTGTAAAAATGAGAAATCGCTGGTCAACTTTTAACCCTTATAATTTCCAAACAAAAAAAAATGTTGGTTCCAAAAATGTGCTGATGTAAAGTAGACATGTGGGAAATGTTATTTCTTAACTATTTTTTGTGACATATTTCTCTGTTTTAAGGGAATAAAAATTTGAAGTTTGAAAATTGCAAAATTTTCACCATATTTGCGTTTTTTTTTTTAAATATCCGCAAGTTATATCGAAGAAATTTTACCACTAACGTGAAGTACAGTATGTCACGAGAAAACAATCTCAGAATCGCGAAGATCCGTTGAAGCGTTCCAGAGTTATAACCTCATAAAGAGACAGTGGTCAGAATTGTAAAAATTGGCCCATTCTTTAAAGTGCAAACCACCCTTGGGGTGAAGGGGTTTTAAATTGCTTGACATTAGACTATTTTTGACACAATTTTTCAGGGTTGTCCCTATATAACATCCAACAGTAATCTGCCATCATTGAGTCGTTCCAAAAACCCTGATCGTGATGTTCCATTATTTTAATGTCCTGGTGAAACAGCTCGCTTTGTTCATCGCTTACATCCCCAAGATTCTGAGGGAAGAAATCTAAATGTGAAGCAAAAAGTGCATTTTCAGAGACATGCGACATCCAAGTATGCATTTACCAGTTCCTCAACATATTCTGGAGATTTTTGCTTTCCTGAAAAGTTTTCACAGATCCACTTGAAGCTTTTCCAAGATCTCAATTCCTTATCATTTAGAGTTCCTTCAGACACATCATCTCTCATAAGCGCGCTGATCTGAGGACCAACAAATGCCCCTTCCTTTAGTTTTGCTGGTGAAATGCTGGAGAATTTCTGTGAAATGTACTAGAAAAATATTTAGACTTGAGAGTCCTCAGTGGTTGATACCTTTTAATGGCTAACTGAAAAGATGGTAACAAATTGCAAGCTTTCGAGACTACTCAGGTCTCTTCATCAGGCAAATACTAATACAAAATCTGAAGAATCACATATTTATACACAAAGCAGCACAGAAAAAATGCAATAGGTAAGACAAGTGACGTGAAGCAGAATAGTCATTATGGCAGAGGGATGAGCATAAATATTGGAACAGTTCATAGATAAGGAGTGTGAAAGTTTTATTACCCTCTGATTGGGGTCTGGTAATGTTTTGTGATGTTTTCACAGGGTATTTGGAGTAAATTCCTTAATTGATGTAATAGGCCATAAAACCATGTGACAGGTTCATTCCAGCATTAAGAGTGTCAAAGGTCACCATCAATTTGTATTCGCAAATTCTTCTCTGTCTCTGAGATGTGAAGCTGCTTCTCAGTACAAGTATTTTCATATCTAACACGCTATGATCAGGGGAGCAAAAATGTTTTGCCACAGGTAGATCCATTCTTTTTTCTCTTATTGTGTGGCGATGAGAATTCATTGTACTGGAACCCTTGTGAATTTTTCTTTGCCATGGCTTTCACAAAGTTTTTAATCAATCCCAACTTTATATGTAGTGGAGGAAGAAAGATTTTTGTTGGAGCAACTAAAGGATTATGCTGAACACTAGATGGTGGCCCGATTCTAACGCATCAGGTATTCTAGAATATGTATGTAGTTTATTTATGAAGATTTAAGAATAATGCAATGAATACACAGGATTTTCCGGGTAAAATATATACATTATCATTAAATGTTATTGCTCATAGAAATTAATACAACTGAATAAAATTATTAAACAGATCATCAAAATATGAGGCTGCTGGGGTATATATAGTAGCTGCTGGGGTGTATATAGAGGCTGCCGGGGTGTATATAGAGGCTGCTGGGGTGTATATAGAGGCTGCTGCTGCTGGGGTGTATATAGAGGCTGCTGGGGTGTATATAGAGGTTGCTGGTGTGTATATAGAGGCTGCTGCGGTGTATATAGAGGCTGCTGCTGCTGGAGTGTATATAAAGGCTGCTGTTGGGGTGTATATAGAGGCTGCTGGGGTGTATATAGAGGTTGCTGGTGTGTATATAGAGGCTGCTGCTGCTGGAGTGTATATAGAGGCTGCTGCTGGGGTGTATATAGAGGCTGCTGGAGTGTATATAGAGGCTGCTGCGGTGTATATAGAGGCTGCTGCTGCTGGAGTGTATATAAAGGCTGCTGCTGGGGTGTATATAGAGGCTGCTTGGGTGTATATAGAGGTTGCTGGTGTGTATATAGAGGCTGCTGCTGCTGGAGTGTATATAGAGGCTGCTGCTGGGGTGTATATAGAGGCTGCTGCTGCTGGGGTGTATATAGGGGCTGCTGGGGTGTATATAGAGGCTGCTGCTGCTGGGGTGTATATAGAGGCTGCTGGGTGTATATAGAGGCTGCTGCTGGAGTGTATATAAAGGCTGCTGCTGGGGTGTATATAGAGGCTGCTGGGGTGTATATAGAGGTTGCTGGTGTGTATATAGAGGCTGCTGCTGCTGTAGTGTATATAGAGGCTGCTGCTGGGGTGTATATAGAGGTTGCTGGAGTGTATACAGAGGCTGCTGCTGGGGTGTATATAGAGGCTGCTGCTGGGGTGTACGTGAAGGCTGCTGCTGGGGTATATGTGGAGGCTGCTGCTGGGGCATATATGGAGGCTGCAGCTGGGTTATATGTGAAGGCTGCTGCTGGTAGGGTATATGCGGAGGCTGCTGCCGGAGTATATGTGGAGGCTGCTGCTGGGGTATATGTGGAGGCTGCTGCTGGGGTATATGTGGAGGCAGTTGCTGCTGGGGTATATGTGGAGGCTGCTGCTAGGGTATATGTGGAGGCTGCTGCTGAGGTATATGTGATGGAGGCTGCTGCGGCTGGGGTATAAATGGAGGCAGTTGCTGCTGGGGTGTACGTGGAGGCTGCTGCTGGGGTATATGTGGAGGCTGCAGCTGGGACATATGTGGAGGCTGCTGCAGGGGTGTATGTGGAGGCTGCTGCTGGAGTATATCTGGAGGCTGCTGCTGCAGGGGTATATGTGGAGGCTGCTGCTGGGGTATATGTGGAGGCTGCTGCTACTGGGGTATATGTGGAGGCTGCTGCTGCTGGGGTATGTGTGGAGGCTGTTGCTGGGGTTTACATGGAGGCTGCCAGTTGGGGTACTTACGCTGCGAGCAGCTGGGAGATGACTGGCTGGCGCCAGTCATCTCCTGGCTGCGTCGCTGCTGACCTCCATGCGGCAGGAGATGACCCACGGCTAGCGCAGCTGATCTCCCAACGATAGCGGTGGCATGCGAGGTTCAAATTCTGCGCCAATTCACGGCCGGACTGCGCCTGTCGCTGATTGGTCACGTCCGGCCGGGCGCGACCAATCAGCGAAACGGGATTTCCGTTACAGACAGACAGAATTAGACGATTATATAGTAGATTGTCTCTACCTGGAGCATAGATGTTTCTCTGTCCCCAATCATGATGAACATAATGCTCTACTGTATTTCTACTGTCCCATAAACACAAGAAGCAACAATATTTTGTGACACCTCCTTGCATTCCCATTAGCAGACCAATTACTTTCAAATCTCCACAGATATTCCATTGATGATGCCTATATTGTGTAGCATCCAAAACAACTGACAGATTTTCATAACTTTCCTTTAGATGACATGAGTGAGCAATAGGGATTGATGGTTTCATATTTCCATTGTGAAGCAACACTGCTTTCAAACTTCTCTGGGATGAGTCAATAAACAATCACCAATCTGCAACAAAATTCTCTTGATTCAGTTCTTCAGAGAGGCCATTCCCATTGTTACCATTGCTCCATCAACTGTGAAAAATTGTGTTAAAGTGTTACTTCTGTTTCGGTAATAACACACTTTGACATCATCATGAAGAAGATTCTTCTGTTTCAACATAGATTCAAAAAGTTCAGCTTTATCTTTTGACAATGGAAGGTCTCTGATGAGATCATTTAATTCATGTTGAGTAAATCATTCTGGCTGCTCGGCTGCTCCATCAGGTACATACTCATCTTGACTTGAGGTCTCCATGTCTTTGCCAGTAGCTTCAGCTCCATAGTCTTCATAGTCTGCTTCATTTTCTTCCAATCCAGACAACGGTGCTACAGAAACTGGCAAGGTACCATCATGTGGAGCTGTTTCAAGTTCAGGGTAATTAATCTTATGTTTGTTCTTTGTAGAAAAGTCCTTCAGTTTGACAAAATAAAAGTAGCAGTCATCACTATGATTTTTGGGTTCTCTCCAAATCATGGGAACAGCAAATTGAATAGCCACTTTCCTCATATTCAACCAGTCATGAAGACCATTTGAACTTGAGCATATCACATGAGGGGCCCAGCTTTTGTCCTGTTCACCAAGTGAACACTTAAAGTACATCCGGTCCGTCTTTTTAACATCATGAGTGATTGAACGTACTTGGGCTTTTGGTGTAAAGGAACCACACACATAGCAGAATCTGTTCGGATGATTGAGACGCTGTCGGGGCATTTTTCTCCTTTAAATCAGATCAAACAGTAGAGTAAGTTCAGTTCAATGGTGGTGACGAGCCACAATGTGATGAGCCGACCGACTATATGTAGATGTTTCCCCAGAGATGACAGAGGCTGCTTGTATTTAGAGCTGATTTTGCTGGAGGTAATATGGTAGATAACTACATACAGTTGTGAGGTAAATGGGTCAGCCTATTCCTTACAGATGAACATATGTAGATATTTCCCCAGAGATGACAGAGGCAGCTTGTATTTAGCACTGATGTTACTGGAGGTGATCTGGTAGATATCTATATACAGTTGTGAGGTAAATGGGTCAGCTTATTCCTTACAGATGAACATATGCAGATTAGTGTTGAGCGATACTGCTCGATATCTAAAAATATCGTATCGAAATGGTATCGCCGATATCACTAAATATCGGCGATATCCGATTCCGATTCCAGAAGTCCAATGTAAGTCTATGGCAACAAAATATCGCAACCAAAAAAAACCTTTATTTCCTTGTAAACACTAAATATACACACATAGAATACATATATATATATATATATACATGTCATTGTGACATATATATACATATATGTATAGTTTATACACTTCTACATAGTAAAATATCCTCTGATTCAATTGCCGGGTAAAGCCGGCTTCTGTGAAAAGACAGAAGCACCCGACATGAAATGACACTTGGTGTACATAGGGTTAACCATGTCTTTTCATGTCATTTGCAATCTGATTTGCACAAACAATTACATCAGTCTATGTGTGCAAAATTTCACACCTGTAGGGGTTAATTAAAGGTGTAAATTCGTTGTAAAAAAAACGGACTTTTTTGCTACGAATTTACACCTTTAATTAACCCCCACAGGTGTGAAATTTTGCACACTTACACTCATGTAATTGTTTGTGCAAATCAGATATCAAACTACATGAAAAGACATGGTTAACTCTATGTAAACCAAGTGTCATTTCATGTCGGGTTCTGCATTTTCACAAAAGCCGGCAATTGAATTAGCGGCTATTATACTATGTAGAAGTGTATGAACTATAAATATAAATATATATATATATGTGTCACAAATTCAATGACATGTATATATATTGTAAGCTTTTCAGGGGATATAGCTCTGGGATCGCTATCTGGGTAGACAGAATGGCACGAAAACAGTTCATTCAGACAGCAGTTCTGGTGAAAACTGGCCGCAACCAGCTTTATTAAAGTCCACAGCAAACAGATAAAAATAAAGCATAAACAGAAAACCTAGGCTTGTTTAGCCACTAATTACACATAGATCGATTTCCCTATCTAACCGGGTCCAGACTCTACCAGTCTGTGCCCAAAACAACACATATGATCAGTAGTTACCAGCGTTTACCAGCATTGAGGTTCACAGAGTCTCCTCCTTGTGTCTGAAGGCACCTTCAGCGTCCAGACTTGAGAGAGCTCCACTCCTATTCAGCCGCTATTCGCACAGATTCTCACTGAGACTACTCCTGTGTCCGGGGTACATCTAGCGCCCAGACTGAGATAGCTCAAACTCCCGGAGACTGCTTCTTGTGCCTGGACTCCTTCCTGTGTCCAGACTAAGCCAGCTCCCGCTCCTGGAGACTGCTTCTTGTGCCGGGACACCTTCCTGTGTCCAGACTAAGCCAGCTCCCACTCCTGGAGACTGCTTCTTGTGCCGGGACACCTTCCTGTGTCCAGACTAAGCCAGCTCTCTGACTGTGTTTGCAGACACCTACTTCTGGTCTCCTAATTAACAGCTGAATGGTTTCAGGCCTGAGCTGCAAGTGTGTGCTGAATGTGAGGTGTAGTGACCTTTCTCTACCACTAGGTTTACAAAGCCACACATTTCCCTTATACCATACAGCACAGTACCTAGGTGAAATGTACACCCCAATTAACACATATTCCTTCACTGTCTCACAATATATATGAGGTGTATAATTGCTGAAAAAAATGCGTGGGCTCCCGCCCTATTTTCGCAACCAGACAGACAAAGCCAGTGAGTGGGGGCAGATAATAATAGCCCAGAGAGGGACCATTATTTTTGGCCCCCCCCGGCTACTAACATCTGCCCCCAGATACCCCAGAAAGGGCAAATCTCTAATTAGATTTGCCCTTTCTGGCACTTTGCCCGTCTATTCCCATTGCCCTGTAGCGGTGGCGAATGGGTTAATAAGGGGTTAAAATGACCTTGCAATTGAAAGGTCACTTTAAGCCAGGTTAATAATTGAGAGCTGTCAATCAGACAACTATCAATTATTAATCCTATTGTATGAAAGAAAAATCAAACACACACACTTTAATAAAAAAGAAGTTTAATGAAATAATCACACAGTTTTGACCATATTTTATTTACCTGCTAAAACCATTTCCTGTAATAAAAATAAAATAATAAAGCAAAATTATTCTTACCAATCCGATGTACAGTCAGGTCCCACGGTGTAATCCATCAGAAGGGGTTAATGTTTACTGCAGGGACCGCAGCTAATGCTGCAGCCTCACAGTAAACCCCCAAATGAATGAGTTCCTCTCCTGGCTGACAGGAGAGGAAGTGGAAAGCTTAATTGATTGCTTTCCACTTTCACTTCAGGTCAGCCAGGGACACAATCAGTGACGTCAGAGGGAACTGGTTAACAAAAATAGGGGATCCCCTCGAAAAAAAATGGCGTGGGGTCCCCCCTATTTTTGTTAACCAGCCAGATGAAGCAGACTGCTGAGGCCTGGATTTTCAGGCTGTTAAGGAGCCAAGATCCATGGACCTTGCCAGCCTGATAATACCAGGCCACAGCAGTCTGCATATCTTGGCTGATTAACAAAAATAGGGATCCCCTCGAAAAAAATTGGCGTGGGGTCCCCCCTATTTTTGTTAACCAGCCAGATGAAGCAGACCGCTGAGGCCTGGTTTTTCAGGCTGGTAAGGATCCAATATCCATGGACCTTGCAAGCCTGATAATACCAGGCCACAGCAGTCTGCTTAGCTTGGCTGGTTAACAAAAATAGGGGATCCCCTCGAAAAAAAAAAAACGGCGTAGGGGTCCCCCTATTTTTGTTAACCAGCCAAGTAAAATGCAGACTGCTGCGGCCTGGTATTAAAAGACTGTCAAGGCCCATGGATTTTGGCCCTCAACAGCCTGATAATACCAGGCTACAGCAGCCCCACATTTGGCGCATCAAAAGATGTGCCAATTGTGGCACTTTACCCGGCTCTTCCCACTTGCCCTGTAGCGGTGGCAAGCGGGGTAATAAGGGGTTAATGTCACCGTTGATTGCACGGTGACAATAAGCCCGGTTAATAATGGAGAGGCGTCAATAAGACACCGATCCATTATTAATCCCAAAGTTATTAAATGCATAAAAAAAAGACAAAGCAAGAAAAAAGTCTTTTAATGAAATAAAAGAGACAACACAGTTTTCATTTCTTTTATTGTACTCTCATTCCTGCGACGCCATCGATCTCCTGTAAAAAAAAAAAAAAAAAAACCAACAGTATACCACCTGTCCGACGCAGTCCATTGTAACGACAGTCCCACGACGATCCAGCTCTGCTACATCGCAATGACAGGCAGAGCCTGTCATCGCGACGCAGCACAGCTGATTACCTGCTTCCCCGGCGGTGACGTCATCGGACTGACTGCTTTACGGCCGGGATTACCCAGCAGTCACTGCAGTTATCGCGAGAAACTGCATGTGACCGCCGGGGAAAGATGATGGCGGCCGGAGATCTTCTGCCAGGTAAGTGCCGCTGACTCCTGACAGACCCGACCGACGGACACTGACAGTGACAGACCCGACCGACGGACACAGACAGTGACAGTGACAAATCCGATTCCGGTATTCGATATGACGAAAATATCGGTATTCGGAATCGAAAGGCCGATACAGCTAATATCGGCCGATATCCGATATTTGCAGTATCGTATCGCTCAACACTAATGCAGATATTTCCCCAGAGATGACAGAGGCAGCTTGTATTTAGCACTGATGTTACTGGAGGTGATCTGGTAGATATCTATATACAGTTGTGAGGTAAATGGGTCAGCCTATTCCTTACAGGTGAACATTTGCAGTCAGGCGGTTTCTCAGTGTGATATTGGCTGCTTTCAGGTTCTCCCTCTGTGGAGACCCTCTCTCAGTTACACCTCAGTGGCTGCTTTCAGGTTCTCTCTCTGTGGAGACCCTCTCTCAGTTACACCTCAGTGGCTGCTTTCAGGGTCTCTCTCTGTGGAGACCCTCTCTCAGTTACACCTCAGTGGCTGCTTTCAGGGTCTCTCTCTGTGGAGACCCTCACTCTGTTACACCTCAGTGGCTGCTTTCAGGGTCTCTCTCTGTGGAGACCCTCTCTCAGTTACACCTCAGTGGCTGCTTTCAGGTTCTCTCTCTGTGGAGACCCTCTCTCAGTTACACCTCAGTGGCTGCTTTCAGGGTCTCTCTCTGTGGAGACCCTCTCTCAGTTACACCTCAGTGGCTGCTTTCAGGTTCTCTCTCTGTGGAGACCCTCTCTCAGTTACACCTCAGTGGCTGCTTTCAGGGTCTCTCTCTGTGGAGACCCTCTCTCAGTTACACCTCAGTGGCTGCTTTCAGGGTCTCTCTCTGTGGAGACCCTCACTCTGTTACACCTCAGTGGCTGCTTTCAGGGTCTCTCTCTGTGGAGACCCTCACTCTGTTACACCTCAGTGGCTGAGCTGTTTTCCTCCCTCTGAGGTGACTTGCCCTCCCAGAAATGCAGTGAAAATCCTCTCACAATGGCGGCTGCCCGCTGCCTTCCCTTATATCTCCCTGTGGCAGGGCTCAGATCCCTGTAGAGGCTGGTCTCCTGTCAGAGTCTTGCATACCAGTCCTTGACATCACCATCCTTTTCTGACTGACTCAAATCTTACCGCCTCATAACAGTTAGCTCCTCCCCACATACGGTAACATGTGACTTTCCAAGAAGCTGTCATTGGTTGACTGCACTGTCAATACTCCTTCCCATAAAACTCACTAAAACCTTTACTGATGTTGTCCCTGTAAGAAAATTCACAATTAAGTAAGACAAGCAAAGAAATGGGAATAACGTAGGAAAAACCACATACATTCGAAAGGCAGAAATAACGTAATAACAAAAATACTTCTATCTCAGAAATTTTATGTGATGGATCAAAACTAAGCATATTTTTGGAATCAGCACAACAAACTCCATAAAACAGACATATTATTTTTGCCTTTGGGGTTTTTCTCAGTCCATTCGGACAATTTAGCATCATGACATTATTCTCATTACTTTTTTCGGCATTTCCCACAAAGCATATATCAAGCATTGGTGGTTCAGTGGTAGAATTCTCGCCTGCCACGCGGGAGGCCCGGGTTCGATTCCCGGCCAATGCAAGACTTATTTACTTTTTTCCGTTTTATGAAAAACACTTCATATAAACATGCAAGAATTAAAAACTCCTAACTATTTACTAATCATTTCTTATACTGTAACAAAGTGTATATTGAAAACTTTTCTGGAGAAATTTACTTATTTTTCAGTAATATCAGTCCCATACTGAGAATGTGAGGCTGATTCGTCTCCCTAGCCTTCAGGATACTTCAACAAAGCTTTCTTCTGACTGAAATCCAAGGCCCCAGGAGAAGATGTCCCTCAAGTTGGAATTTCCATCAACATTGAATTCCGTTTTTTTTTTTCAACAGGAAGACTTAGAATGGGGACAGAAACCTTTGTAGATCAAGATGTCAAGTGTTAACCCTCTCTCAGACATATACCTGGGGAATTATGCCTGATGTCTACATCTGATGGAAAGTTTAGTTTCAATGTAGGAGAACGATGAGTTTGTACAGAGATTCAATAGTTTTTCTCTTGTGAGAAAAATAAACTTTCCTCACCTTCTCCTATCGGTCCATGAAAAATGGACAATACTTGGATGGCACCCGAGCGCTGTCTGATAATTTCCTGGACCTATAGACTTTCATTGCTGAATTTGATCTGACTCTCGGATAACCATCATTTTGCACAGGCCAGAAAAAATCGCAGGCATGTGAACAGCCCCAAGGACTATCATAGGCGCAAATACGATCTATGTAAAACATGGACAGCTGTTATGATTTGGTAGCTGAGGAGGCAGGAGCAAAAAACAGCCAAGTCAGCCTAACACCAGAGAGGTTGGGAACCAAAAAGTTGCAGATCCCTAACTAACCGCACAACTAGAAGCAGCCGTGGGACATACTTACGGTGACCTAGACGCCTCGTCACAGCCGGAGAGATTAGTTACACCTGAAGATAGAAAGCGGAAAGCTAACTGCCTCGGAGAAGAGCCCCAAAGAAATAGGCAGCCCCCACACATATAATGGCGGTTAGACAAGGTGAAATAAAAAGGGAGGTAGAAAATAGAGTAATCAAACGCTGGGGCCAAAAGCTATCTAGACAGGACCCAATAGGAAAGAATACTGTGCAACCCAGCAAAACCTTAGGAAAACTTCCAACACTTCTGATTCCAAAAAAGCTGAAA
The DNA here is from genome assembly GCA_033576555.1 of Oophaga sylvatica. NCBI lineage: Eukaryota > Metazoa > Chordata > Amphibia > Anura > Dendrobatidae > Oophaga > Oophaga sylvatica. Next base: position 533,342,940 of record JARQOD010000004.1, read on the forward strand.
CCACACAATCTCGCCCCCCACTTAATCAGATCTCGCAGCTACCCAGCAGCACTGAAACCACAGGAACATAGCAAATGAACAGAAACAAATGAGAACCAGGGACCAGCACAGGCCCCTGTAGGGGACCCGGCTGACCTCACCAAGCAGGGCAGCAAAAACAAAGAAAACCTAACCACAGAAAAAAAAGCAGAAAGTAACTTATCTGAATGTTTGCAGGAGACAGCAGAAAACCAGCTGACTTCCAAACTAGACCAGGAAGAGGAAACGAATCACCAGCGTGGATCATGGAGGGCAGCTCTCTTATATCAGCCCAGTCCATCTCCCCTGATTGCCAATCCTCGCTTCCAGGTGAAAAAGCCTTGTCATTCAATACAGCTTCAATACCATCAGCAACCACCAGAGGGAGTCTCAGCTCAGAAGTCATTTCCAACATGTTCACAACAGACAGCACTCGTACTCGTCAGTGTGTTGGGATACGATCAAATTTGCTCTTATACATATTTCCCAGAGGAGAATTGTGGCTTTAAGTCTGCTCATCTCAGCATACCTTGCATGTTAATCTCCATAACGAGAAACGATACTTCTTGGATATCGGTCAGACGCCTCTCACACAGCCAAACCAGATCTCACACTTTGCACTGATGAGGGGCAGTACCCCGAAACATAGTGTCTGCAAATTGAGATTCTGGTTTGGCTTTTTAGCCTAAGTCATGTGGCAAGGCTCTTTAAAGGGTCGACATTGACTTTTAGGATTGCTTCTTCCAATAGGTGGTGCTAGAGTTCTAGTCCTCTTCCTCTCTGAAGAAACAATTTGCTCTTATACAGCTGTAATATTTCAGGAGAACACATTGATTGCCTTTTGGTAGAGTAGACCTCCAGGGAACATGGAGACATCAAAGTCCCATAAAAAGTGTTAGACATATTGGAAGCCTGCAGTGGACTCCTGGATCTTGAGAAGTGTGTCTTTCCCATGAACACACTTCACAGCACAATAAAGAGGTGACACCATCTCCATAATTTTAGGTTACTTGTTAATTTCACACTTCACCATGGGAAATACTCCACTCTCCAAATCCCGCACACAGGGAGTCTTCATTGGAGATGACATTTACTTGCTAACTGATTTACTTATCATTCCTGATATGACATTGTGCTATTAAGTGGACACATTTCTTACTTGATGTCCAATTAGGCAGTGCGCTTAAATTTGGCCAGGAAATTCGATTTGCATCAAATTTATTCCATCCAAATAGATCGTGTCCTATTATACTGTGGGCTCCTCCAGACCTAGAGCATAATAATGGCACAGATCTAAAAAAAAATTATACTCGCCTCACCAGTGAACTGGGACCTACACCAAGGTCAGAAGGCGCTAATTACTTTACTAGAGTGACACAATTGGTTTGCCTGCATGCCCCTAAATTCCCAGACCTGTGAGATTATTAACCCTTTTACCCCAAGGGTGGTTTGCATATTAATGACCAGGGAAATGTTTGCAATTCTGACCACTGTCACTTTATGAGGTTATAACTCTGAAATGCTTCAACGGATCCCAGTGATGCTGACATATTGTACTTCATGATAGCGGAAAAATTTCTTCAGTATGCCTTGTGTTTATTTGTGTAAAAAATCAACATTTGGTGAAGGTTTGGAAAATTTAGCAATTTTTAAAATTTGAATTTTTATGCTTCTATAACACAGAGAAATATCACACAAAATAGTTAATAAATAACATTTCCCTCATGTATACTTTACATTACCACAATTTTGGAACCAACTTTTTTTGTTAGGAAGTTATAAGGGTTAAAATTTGACCAGCGATTTCTCATTTTACCAACAAAATTTACAAAACCATTTTATTTAGGGACCACCTCATATTTGAAGTCCCTTTGAGGGGTCTATTTGAAAGAAGATACCCAAAAGTGACACCATTCTAAAAACTGCACCCCTCAAGGTAGGTGCTCAAAACCACATTAAAGATGTTTATTAACCCTTCAGGTGCTTCACAGGATTTTTCTTAAAAAAAAAAACATTAACATTTAACTTTTTTCACAAAAAATTGACCCCATATGAGGGATAAAACCACAGTTTGGGCGCACCGCAGAGCTCGGAAGGGAAGGAGTGCCATTTGACTTTTTGAATGCAAAATTTGCAGGAACAATTGGCGGACGCAATGTCGCGTTTGGAGAGACCTTGATGTGCCTAAACAGTGAAAATCATCCCCCATAAGTGACCTCATTTTGGAAACTAGACCCCACAGAGAACTGATCTAGACGTGTGGTGAGCACATTGAACCCTCAGGTGCTTCACAGAAGGTTATAACATTAATAAAAAAAATCTAATTTTCCCCACAAATTTGTTTTCAACACAAAATATTGCATTTTTATAAGGGTAACAGGAGAAATTGCACCATACAATTTGTTGTGCAATTTCTCCTGAGAACGCCGATACAGTGCAATGCTCCGAAGGGAAGAGGCGCCATATTGGATTTCAGCTTATGCTGGAATGGTTTGAGGGTGCCATGTCACATCGGCAGAGCCCCTGAGGTGCTAGAACAACAGAAACCCCCTATATGTGAACTAATTTTACAAACTACACTCACCAATGAAGTCATCTAGGGGTGCAGTGATCATATTGACAAAACAAACAAACTACACCTCTAAATGAATTAATCTATGAGTACAGTGATCATATTGACACCATGGTTGTGTCATAGAATTTTATACCATTGGGTAGTGAAGACAAAATAAGTACATTTTTACCACAAGTTTGTTTTAGTCCCAGATTTTACATTTTCACACAATGGTTAAAAATGACACCAAAATTTATCCCTCAATTTCTACTGAACATGGCAATGCCCCATATGTGGCTGTACAGTACTACTTAACCATAAGGAGAGATTCGGGAGGAAACGAGCGCTATTTGCCTCCTGGAGTGCCGATTTTCCTAGAACTGTTTGTGGACTCCATATACAGAGCCCCTAATTGCTAGAAGAGCAGAATCCCCCCTCAAGTGACCCCATTTGGGAAACTATACCCCTTGGGGAATTTATCTACAGGTGTGACGATTTTGACACCATGGGTATTTTCCAGAAATAAGCAGCAATGAATGTTGGCTAATGAAAATTGCAAGCTGTCGTTGTAGTGACCAGTACACTGTAGTGACCAGTATTTTATGACCAATCCGTGCTTCTGGAGGAATGCACCCCTAAGTCAGGCTGGCTCTCATCGCTTCAGTAATGCAAACGTGGGCACATTATGTGATTTAGGTACACTGTGGGGCTCAGAAGGGAGGGGAGGCATTTGGATTTGGGAGCGGAGAATTTGCTGAATTTCTTTTTGTAGGCGAGGAGCCATTTCGCTTTTCCAGAGACTTTGTGCTACCAGTAACATGGAAGCCCCCTATATTTCCATTAACAGATGGCCGACCTGAGTGAGGGTTTGCTTTTTTGTGGATTGAGTTGAAGCTTTTATTGGGAACATTTTACATAACGTTTGGGATCACAGTTATCCGGAGCTCTACACTGAGCACTTACTTTGGGGTTTCCATGTAAATCTCCAAGTGATGTGATTCAGATTATGAAACCCCCAAGGGATCCATTCACTATAATGAGCAGCAGAGTTACTCTGGACTCCTTCTGGCCTCTGTTCAGCGGTGCCTTCTTTTCAGAAGTGCACAAAACTGCACTTTTATGCAATCCTAAAAAGACGGACACTGCCGGATCACAGGTCAGACAGCATCCACAGTGCCCCATCTGCCTCATTATAGGGAATCTTCCACCAGAGGTTCCATCTGAATCACGTATTTCAGAAACTTACACGGAAACTCCGATGTAAGAGCTCAACGCAGAGCGCAGGATAAATGTGCATTGAGCCTTACTGCTATCTTTGGGAGGCAGAATGACTCGTACAGCATAAGTGATTAGGTGACTTTATTCTTCGGGTCGGTATGATTTCAGATTTATATCGGGTTTTTATGTTTGGCTGCTCTCACACACTCAAAGACGAATTTTATTGCAAAAAATAGTCTTCGCATCACCACCTTTTGAGAGCTATAATTTTTCCATATTTTGGCCCACAAACCAATGTGAGGTCTTGTTTTTTGCAGGACGAGGTGACATTTTTATTGGTACCATTTTCGGGCACATGACATTTTCTGATCGCTTTCTGTTCTGATTTTTGTAAGGCAGAATGAACAAAACCAGCAATTCAGGAATTTCTTTTTCGAGGGGGGTTTATGCTGTTCCATGTCTGGTAAAATTGATAAGGCAGTCTTATTTTTTGGGTCAGTGTGATTCCTCATTTATATCTTTTTTATGTTTTGATGCTTTTATAAAGTATAAACTATTTTATAGAAAAAATAATTGTTTTTGCATCGCTTTATTCTGAGAGCTATAACTTTTTTATTTTTCCACTGATGGAGCTCTATGGTGGCTGTTTTTTGTGGGACAAAATTACATTTTCAACGGTGCCATGTTTATTTATATTCATTTTTTAATCGGGTTTTATTCCACTTTTTGTTTAGCAGTATGATGATAAAAGCATTGTTTTTTGCCTTGTTTTTTATTTATTTTTTTCGATAATGGGGTTAACTAGAGACAGTTTAATAGGTTGGGTTGTTGCGGGTACGGTGATGCCAAATATGTGTACTTTTATTGTTTTTTTTTTCATTCATTCAAATATTTATTTAGAGATACAATATCTTTTGATTTTTTTATTATTATTTTTTTTAATATTTTTGCAATTATTAAATTTTTTTTTTTAACTTTTTTCTAACTTTTTTATTTTGTCCCACTATGGGACAATCATTTTTTGCCAGCTGATCACTTCTACAGCATAGAGATGAGGCATCACCTCCATGCTGCAGACACTGTCAGCGCTGCACTGACAGACAAACTTGGTCATCATGCACTGGGCATGATCAGCTTGCTAAGTCTAGTGACCCAGATGTCATCATGACGACATAGGGTCACCATGGCAACGGTCGGGACCCCGCATCACGCCGCAGGGCCTCCGATCCAAAGGCAGAGAGGATATCAGCCCTCTGCCGGCTTCCGGAATGCTATGATCGTGTTACATCACAGCATTTCGGGGTTAAAGTGCCGGGAGCAGTCTGTCAGAATCAGCGGACACCCGGCGGCGATCACTTAGACGTAATATTCCGTCCATCGTCAAATAGGCCCAGGGCACATGGACGGATTATTACATCCGATGTCAGAAAGGGTTAAAGAACTCCCGATTGCCAAACGCGCAGAAGCAATGCTGGAGTAGAAGTATATTATCATAACATAATATTGCAGAAAAAATGTCACATTTCCAAACTGCAAAAACATCAAGCATTGGTGGTTCAGTGGTAGAATTCTCGCCTGCCACGCGGGAGGCCCGGGCCAATGCAAGACTTGTTTTTTAATACATACAAGAGTAAAAAAATCCTAACTATTTACTAATCATTGGTTACACAAAGTGTATATTAAGTTAGTTTCTCAAGTGAACACCAGAAAAGTTTTCATTTTTCTATCCTATCAGTCCCATACTGAGAATGTGAGGCTGATTCTTCTCCCTAGCCTTCAGAATACTTCTACAAAGCTTTCTTCTGACTGAAATCCAAGGCCCCAGGAGAAGGTGTCTCTTTAGTTGGAATTTCCATCGATATTGAATTCCGGCTTTTTTGTCAACAGGAAGAATTACAATGGGGACAGAAACCTTTGTAGATCAAGACGTCAAGTGTTAACCCTCTGTCAGACATATACCTGGGGAATTATGCCTGATGTCTACATCTGATGGAAGGTGTCGATGTAGGTGAATGATGAGTTTGTTCAGAGATTCAATAGTTTTTCTATTGTGAGAAGAAGAAACTTTCCTCACCTTCTATCGGTCCATGAAAAATGGACAATACTTTGATGGCATCCGAACGCTGTCTGATAATTTCCTGGAACTATAGACTTTCATTGCTGAATTTGATCTGATACTCGGATAACCATCGGACAGTTCTCCATGATTTTACACGGACCAGAAAAAATCGCGGGCATGTGAACGGCCCCATAGACTATCACAGGCATGAATACGACCTATAAAACACGGACAGCACTCGTACTCGTCACTGTGTTGGGATACGATCAAATTTGCTCTTACATAACTAATATTTCATGACTTTTGGATATGGGACGGACCCCCACTCCATCTTAAAACCACCATAACTACAGTAAAACTAGGCACTGGAATAAATACACTGAACACATTTTGGTTGTCAAAATGGCCACAGCTTTATTTAAATCACAGGATTAAAACAATCACAGTAGGAGTCAGGTGAAGTGCTAGTACATTGGGATTCACAAGTACTGTGATATCCCCAGCTGTCTGACATACAGCACCAGGACAGACAGCCATAAAGGGGTGGCACACACTGGCTTGCCATTCAAGCATAGCCAGTAAACTTTCAGGCCACCAATGACCCTATCATCCTCACTCCTGTGCTTAACCACTGTGCCCGACCCTGATTGACGTTACCATTACAACGTCCTTGAGGCTGGCTACCAAAGCCCAGCCTGTTCACCATCATGAGGTTTTACATCCTCTATTAGTTAAAATGAGTCCACCTTAACTTGTCTGCAACTTCCACCAGACTCCTAAACCGCCACCAGCGAGGCCATTTGACACCATAAATGGACTCGACCCCCATCAACCATGCCTAATAAAGCCATCAACCAGTTCTACATACTATGGAAAGACTGCATACAAGTAATACAATTCCAGGGCTACAACAGATTAATTT
>JARQOD010000004.1:533349810-533381265 GCA_033576555.1 Oophaga sylvatica
TCCTGTGTGATACTGACTGCTGAGCGTGTATCTAATCTCTGTGTGATACTGACTGCTGACTTGTATTAATCTATACTGTGTGATACTGATCTAGCCTTGTTAATTTACCTGTTATACTGACTGCTGACGTTGTGTATCTAATCCTATCCTTGTGATACTGTCTGTGAGCTGTGTATCTTAATCCTATCCTTGTGATACTGCTGCTGACTGTGTATCTAATCCTATCTGTGTGATACTGTCTTCTGAGCCGTTATCTAATCCTATCCTGTGTGATACTGACTGCTGACGTGTATCTAATCCTATCCTGTGTGATACTGACTGCTGAGCCGTGTATCTAATCCTATCCTGTGTGATACTGACCTGTGCTGAGCCGGTGTATCTAATCCTATCCTGTGTGATCTGATCTGGTCTGAGCCTGTTTAATCTAATCTATCTGTGTGATACTGACTGCTGAGCGTGTATCTAATCCTATCCTGTGTGATACTGCTGCTGAGCGTGTATCTAATCCTATCTGTGTGATACACTGCTGACGCTCTGACGTTATCTAATCCTATCCTGTGTGATACTGCTGCTGAGCCGTGTATCTAATCCTATCCTGTGTGATACTGTCTGCTGAGCCGTGTATCTAATCCTATCCTGTGTGATACTCTGCTGAGCTGTGTATCTAATCCTATCCTGTGTGATACTGACTGCTGAGCCGTGTATCTAATCCTATCCTGTGTGATATACTGTCTGCTGAGCTGTGTATCTAATCCTATCCTGTGTGATACTGATGCTGAGCGTGTTATCTAATCCTATCCTGTGTGATACTGTCTGGAGCCGTGTATCTAATACCTATCACCTGTGTGATACTGTGCTGAGCCGTGTATTATCTATCCTATCCTGTGTGGATACTGACTGCTGAGCTGTGTATCTAATCCTATCCTGTGTGATACTGACTGCTGAGCCTGTATCAACCTAATCCATGTGATACTGACTGCTGAGCGTGTATCTAATCCTTCCTGTGTGATACTGTGCTGAGCCGTGTATCTAATCCTATCCTGTGTGATACTGTTGCTGAGCCGTGTATCAATCCTATCCTGTGTGATACTGTCTGCTGAGCCGTGTATCTAATCCTATCCTGTGTGATACTGACTGCTGAGCCGTTGTATCTAATCCTATCCTGTGTGATACTGACTGCTGGGTGTGTATCTAATCTATCCTTGTGATACTCTGCTGAGCGTGTGTATTAATCCTATCTGTTGATTACTGACTGCTGAGCCGTGTAATCTAATCCTATCCTGTGTGATACTGACTGATGAGCCGTGTATCTAATCCTATCCTGTGTGATACTGACTGCTGAGCGTGTATCTAATTCCTATCCTGTGTGATACTGACTGCTGAACCGTGTATTAATCCTATCCTGTGTGAACTGACTGCTGAGCTGTGTATCTAATCCTATCCTGTTGATACGTCTGCTGAGCTGTGTATCTAATCCTATCCTGGTGTGATACTGACTGTGAGCCGTGTATCTAATCCTACCTGTGTGATACTGGACTGCTGAGCCGTGTATCTAATCCTATCCTGTGGATACTGTCTGCTGAGCCTGTATCTAATCCTATCCTGTGTGATACTGACTGCTGAGCGTGTATTAATCTATCCTGTGTGATACTGTCTGCTGAGCCGTGTATCTAATCCTATCCTGTGTGATACTGTACTGCTGACTGTGACTATCTACTGTGTATACTGCTGTACTGTGTACTATCCTATCCTGTGTGATACTGACTGCTGACTGTATCTAATTATCCTGTGTGATACTCTGCTGACGTGTACTAATCCTATCCTGTGTGATACTGCTGCTGAGCCGTGTATCTAATCCTATCCTGTGTGATACTGCTGCTGAGCCGTGTATCTAATCCTATCCTGTGTGATGACTGCTGAGCTGTGTATCTAATCCTATCCTGTGTGATACTGACTGCTGAGCGTGTATCTAATCCATCCGTGTGATACTGACTGCTGAGCGTGTATCTAATCCTATCCTGTGTGATACTGACTGTGACCGTGTATCTAATCCTATCCTGTGTGATACTGACTGCTGAGCCGTGTATCTAATCCTATCCTGTGTGATACTGACTGCTGAGCCGTGTATCTAATCCTATCCTGTGTGATACTGACTGCTGAGCGTTATCTAATCTATCCTGTGTGATACTGATCTGAGCCGTGTATCTAATCCTATCCGTGTGATACTGACTGCTGAGCCGTGTATCTAATCCTCCGTGTGATACTGACTGCTGAGCGTGTATCTAATCCTATCCTGTGTGATACTGACTGCTGAGCGTGTATCTATCCTATCCTGTTGATACTGATGCTGAGGCCGTGTATCTAATCTATCCTGTGTGATACTGCTGCTGAGCGTGTATCTAATCCTATCCTGTGTGAACTGACTGCTGAGCCGTGTATCTAATCTATCCTGTGTATCTATTGCTGAGCGTGTATCTAATCCTATCCTGTGTGATACTGACTGCTAGCGTGTATCTAATCCTATCCTGTGTGATACTGTCTGCTGAGCGTGTATCTAATCCTATCCTGTGTGATACTGACTGCTGAGCGTGTATCTATCTATCCTGTGTGATACTGACTGCTGAGCGTGTATCTAATCCTATCCTGTGTGATACTGACTGCTGAGCGTGTATCTAATCCTATCCTGTGTGTACTGACTGCTGAGCGTGTATCTAATCCTATCCTGTGTGATACTGACTGCTGAGCCGTGTATCTAATCCTATCCTGTGTGATACTGCTGCTGAGCCGTGTATCTAATCCTATCCTGTGTGATACTGACTGCTGAGCCGTGTATCTAATCCTATCCTGTGTGATACTGACTGCTGAGCGTGTACTAATCCTATCCTGTGTGATACTGACTGCTGAGCCGTGTATCTAATCCTTCCTGTGTATACTGATGCTGACCTGTATCTAATCCTACCTTGTGATACTGACTGCTGGCCGTGTATCTAATCCTATCCTGTGTGATACTGACTGCTGAGCCGTGTATCTAATCCTATCCTGTGTGATACTGACTGCTGAGCCGTGTATCTAATCCTATCCTGTGTGATACTGACTGCTGAGCCGTGTATCTAATCCTATCCTGTGTGATACTGACTGCTGAGCCGTGTATCTAATCCTATCCTGTGTGATACTGACTGCTGAGCCTGTGTATCTAATCCTATCCTGTGTGATACTGACTGCTGAGCCGTGTATCTAATCCTATCCTGTGTGATACTGACTGCTGAGCCGTGTATCTAATCCTATCCTGTGTGATACTGACTGCTGAGCTGTGTATCTAATCCTATCCTGTGTGATACTGACTGCTGAGCCGTGTATCTAATCCTATCCTGTGTGATACTGACTGCTGAGCCGTGTATCTAATCCTATCCTGTGTGATACTGACTGCTGAGCCGTGTATCTAATCCTATCCTGTGTGATACTGACTGCTGAGCCGTGTATCTAATCCTATCCTGTGTGATACTGACTGCTGAGCCGTGTATCTAATCCTATCCTGTGTGATACTGACTGCTGAGCCGTGTATCTAATCCTATCCTGTGTGATACTGACTGCTGAGCCGTGTATCTAATCCTATCCTGTGTGATACTGACTGCTGAGCCGTGTATCTAATCCTTCCTGTGTGATACTGACTGCTGAGCCGTGTATCTAATCCTATCCTGTGTGATACTGTCTGCTGAGCGTGTATCTAATCCTATCCTGTGTGATACTGTCTGCTGAGCCGTGTATCTAATCCTATCCTGTGTGATACTGACTGCTGAGCCGTGTATCTAATCCTATCCTGTGTGATACTGACTGCTGAGCCGTGTATCTAATCCTATCCTGTGTGATACTGACTGCTGAGCCGTGTATCTAATCCTATCCTGTGTGATACTGACTGCTGAGCCGTGTATCTAATCCTATCCTGTGTGATACTGACTGCTGAGCCGTGTATCTAATCCTATCCTGTGTGATACTGACTGCTGAGCCGTGTATCTAATCCTATCCTGTGTGATACTGACTGCTGAGCCGTGTATCTAATCCTATCCTGTGTGATACTGACTGCTGAGCCGTGTATCTAATCCTATCCTGTGTGATACTGACTGCTGAGCGTGTATCTAATCTGTCCTGTGTGATACTGACTGCTGAGCTGTGTTTGAGTCTTTCTAGTGTGATACTTTGCAGCTAAGCTTGTGTTTCTTAAGGGTATGCCACACTGAACAATATCGCTAACGGGATCGCTAAAAAACGTCACTATTTAGCGATCCCGTTAGCGATGTTGTAGTGTGCGGCAGCTGCCAGCGACGAGCTTCCTGCTGTGATCTCGCTCGTCGCTGGAATCGCTCCGGACCCATTTCATCGCTGGCGCTCCCGCTGGGTAAGTATATATCGCTAGTGTGGCACCTTTTCTTAGCGATTTAGCGGTACTTTTGTACCGCTAAAGTCGTTAAGAAGATCGCTAACGGCGATAGCGTCGTTAACTATATCGCTAAATGTGGCCGCATTTAGCGATATAGAAACAATCCCGCTAGCGATCGCATTAGTATGCGTCGTTATCGTGATCGCTAGCGGGATTGTTTAGTGTGGCAGTACCTTTAGCCTATTGTGGGTGATCCTTCTTGATGAGTTGTGTATCTAAGGCTATGTTCACACGTTGCTCCCCCCCCTTCCCCCGCATGTCTCTTGGCAGTGAAGAAGCAGTTTTTGCTGAGTGTTTGATGTGTTTTTTTTCTGTTGTTGCTGATGATAAAGTATAAAAAAATAAAATGATTCAACTTCATCAGGTTTTGGCAACAAAATCGCAGCGGAAAGTGATACCTGCGCTTGTGCAGCATTTTTGGTTTTTGCAGCGTTTTTGTTTTTTTGCAGTGTTTTTGTAGCATTTTTGCAGTGTTTTTTTGCAGTGTTTTTGGTTTTTGCAGTGGTTTCTGCAGGGTTTTGGTTTTTTGCAGTGTTTTTGCAGCGTTTTTTTTGTTTTTGCAGTTTTTTGCAGTGTTTTTGGTTTTTGTAGCATTTTTGCAGTGTTTTTTTGCAGTGTTTTTTGTTTTTGCAGTGTTTTTTTTCAGTGCTTTTTTTGCCGTGTTTTTGGTTTTTGCAGTGTTTTTTGCAGTGTTTTGGGGTTTTGCAGTGTTTTTGCAGTGTTGTTTTGCAGTGTTTTTTTTGCAGTGTTGTTTTGCAGTGTTTTTTGCAGTGTTTTTGTAGTGTTCCTTTGCACCTCTCATTGCTTTCAATGGGTGAAAACTACTGCAAAAACGCTGACAGAAATGACATTTTACAAAAAAGCATCTGCTTGACAAACAGCCAGGAATAAACCCAATGTGCGCAGAAGATTTCTGAAATCTCATAGACTTTGCTGTCAATTGAAACTCACCTGAAAATTGGCATTAAAAACGCATAAAAAAAATCTGTAAAAATGCAACGTGTGAACATAGCTCAAGTCTGTGATGACTGGTAATGTTGATGATATCATGTGTTGTGATGCATTATGTGCAGTTGTATCTAAGCCTGTGTGGTGCTGCAGCCTCTTTCATGTGGACTTGTCACGGGATAATCAGTGAGGTCCTCTGCTCAGTCTCCTTCTCTGCCTCATTGCTCTGTTCCTCTCCTCCTTCTCTTCGGGAAGTCGTCCAGACCATTCAGCTTCTATTTCAGTGGCGGCTGACCCCCTACCCTTCCGGTCCGGCCTCCCGTGAAGATTGTCATTGTGTCCACATGCCTACCTGCCAAGCCACCCAGGACCATTCATATGGAATCTGCCTCCTGCCCAAACATTCAGCCTCAGTGACTTGTGCCTAATCCTGGAATGAAAGTCACAATCTGTTCCCCGACGTTTGGGCAATGGTCAATGTTCAAAGATCAAACGATGCATCCAGCGGGGCGAAGAGAAGAATACGGAGGAGATCTCGCAAACATCAGAATCCAAAAGGGAAGTTCTATAAAATAAGTGGTGATCTCTAAGGAGAAGCGGAGAAGTCCGCGTTCACCTGGGAAGTTTGGATTCTGAGTAGAGATGAGCATTGATTTGAAAAAAAAACAAAACAAATTCAATTAAATTTTCACAAAAAAAGATTGGATTCACTGTAATCCAAATAATTTGAGGTTCAGTCCCTTAAAATCAAACAAAAACAAAGGTGGAGCGGCTAGCAACCAATTTGCCACAGCCATTTAGGGCCAAGAAGGGTTACAAAATAAATACTGGTGCTCTACGCCACCGGCTCCCTCCTGTCTGGTCTTCCATCTTTATAGCGCTCTTCAAGACCTCCACTGCACACTGGGCCTCATGCAATGTAATGGCATTGGTGGGCAACGCACATCATGATGACATCGCGTTGCCCGCACCTGTCCTGCTGCCCGACGTCTTGTATGGCCTACTGAGTTCAGGAGATGCAGAGGACAGCTGTGAAGATGGAAGACTGGATCGGACAGAGCTCACTGCTTGGAGGAACAGGGAAGGGTAACATCATGGCGCATGTTGTCCCATGATGTCATGTGAGACTTTACGACCTAGATGGATGGAGGAATGGGTCAGGAGATGCATGGCAGAACAGGTGAGGGTGACGCCATGAAGTTGCATGAGGCCTAGTAAGCATCGGAGACTCGTAGAACACTGTGAAGATGGAGGACTGGACCAAAGAGTAAGGGTGAGTTTCCACGGTCAGGAAACGCTGCGTGTTTGGCGCTGTGCGCTGGCGCAGCGCCAAACACGCAGCGTCCAGATGTTACAGCATAGTGAGGGGATTTCAAGAAATCCCGTCTCCACTATGCGTAACAATACGCAGGTGGCAAACCTGCGTAAACGGACATGCGGCGCGTCTTTTTAGACCGCAGCATGTCCTCGCGTATTGCGGCGACGGTGCGTCGCCGCAACAGAATTAACACAGGGCTATGTAGCCCTGCGCTCTTTCCGGAGGTGTCCTGAACACCTCCGGAAAGATCGCGCGTCATAAAGGGGGCGGGGCTTAGACGGAGCGGAATTTCCGCTCTGTCCAAAGCGCTGTGGTTCCGGACCGTGGAACCACAGCCTTAGCTGTGCAGAGAACTAATTGATCACAGACTGAACATGAGTCAACAGTGTGATGCAGCAGCAAAAAAGGCAAATACAATTCTAGGATGTATCAACAGAAGCATACAGTCTAGATCACGTGAGGTCATTATTGCCCTCTACTCCTCTTTGGTCAGACCTCATCTGGAATACTGTGTCCAGTTTTGGGCACCACATTTTAAAAAAGATATCAACAAACTGGAGCAAGTTCAAAGGAGAGCCACCAGAATGGTGACCGGTCTGCAAACCATGTCCTATGAGGAACGGTTACAGGATATGGGAATGTTTAGCTTGCAAAAAAGAAGACTGAGAGGAGACTTAATAGCTGTCTACAAATATCTCAAGGGCTGTGTGATGAACGGGCACGCGGTCCGCCACCCGGTAGCCCGGGGTATCACGGCTTGTGATCCCTCCGTGCTGCAAATGTGACGAAAACGCGCACACACACGACGGCTGCTGCCGTCCGACCCAGTAAACTGCAGGGATTTATAATTATCCCACTTCCACTTAGGAACTTGCAGCTCTCTGGCGCCCCCCTTACCCTCAGGTCAGTCAGGGAACTGCACCTAGGATAATTGGTCGCCAGACGGGTCACTTGGATGTGTGCTGGCTATTGGGCATGCTGCAGTGAGGGAATTATAATTACTCCTGGCTGCAGCCAGGCAGTACCCTTATAAACCCCGCTCCGTCACTGCCAGCGTCACCCAATAGATTAACACTTTACACCCCTTCCTTTTAGCTGCCACCAGCTACGGCTTTTGATGAACAATTTATCAAGCGGGTCCGTAGCAACCCCAAAACAGTAGCGTAGTGCTTCAGGCACGTGCAAATTCGTTTATAGAGCAGGAGAAACAAACTAATAAATTTATAGGTTTATTCCTTAAAAAACAGGCAGTGCTTATATAATATAAAAAGATGTAACAAACTGAGACAATATCGTTATGTACAAATGCAGTTATAAAATAAAATGGGATTAAGAATGAAAGATAACTCACATGATAGTTACATATGCATAGGCAAGCCAGGCTGGGGGAAGGAGCCACACGTCATAGTTCATTGGCAGATCTGTTAGTCAGGACATCCCAGCAGAAAGTGCCTAAGGAACTTCACTGCAAGACTTATGCATGTCAGCTTCTGACCTCACAAAAAGGGGCTGGTTTTCTGGCCACCTCCCCTGGCTACAAGCTATGGTTTGAGCTCTGCAATATCATAAGGTCCATAACTCGTCCTGTGAACCTAGCAGAATAACGGCAGACCTATCAATGATCTTACTCTAAAATGACGGTTCCAATGAGCCCACACTTGGGTGGGTGTTATGTTACGGTAGCTGAGGAGTGCAGGCAAAAAAGGAAATACACCAGAGCAGTTGGAATCTATGAGATTGCAGTACCCTGACTAACCACCGCAACTAGAGGCAGCCGTGGAGCGTTCCTACGTTGGTCCTAGACGCCTCGTCACAGCCTGAGAAACTAACTACACCTAAAGATAGAAATAGGAAAGCTATCTGCCCCGGAGCAGAACCCCAAAGATAATAGAAAGCCCCCAAACATGTAATGGCGGTTAGACAAGAGGAAATACTGACACAGAAAGAAAATAGTATGAGCAAACGCTGGGGCCCAAACTATCTAAATAGAAAAGGACAGGAAGGGTACTTACTGCAATCCCAGAAAACCCTGAAAAACACCAACTCTACTAATTTCAAAATCACCTGAGATCACACGACCTCTACCACCTAAATCAGTTCTCTGGTGTAACAAAAACAGCAGCCACTGAAAAAACTGGAAAAAGCAAAAGTACAAAACACAGTGGCTGGACTAAACTGAGAGGGCAAAAGCCCCCGGAGGGGACCCAGAAGGCCCCCACAGAAGTGCAGGACAAAATGCAAAAATATAGCAAAAACACAAAATAAGAAATTGTCTTATCTGATAGCAGGAGATGCAGACACGACACAGCAGGCTACAAGGGAAACTGGAAAGAAGGATTCAGACCAGAACAATTGATCACCGGCAACCCTGATGGGAAAATGATTCCCTTAAATAAGACCAATCAGTAACACCTGATTCCCAGTCTTCACAATCCTCACTAGTACCGCTTGTAACCACCAGAGGGAGGCTCTGCTCAGAACTCATCTCAAACCCATTCACAACAGTACCCCCCCCTTGAGGAGGGGTCACCGAACCCTCATTTGAGCAACCAGGTCGGTCAGGATGAGTTCTATGATACGCACGGATAAGTCTCCTAGCATGGATGTCCGAAGCAAACACCCAAGAATTATCTTCCTGACCATAACCTCTCCATTTAACCAAATACTGGAGTCTTCGTCTAGAAAAACGAGAATCCAATATTTTCTCAACCACATACTCCAGATTGCCCTCAACCAAAACAGGGTCAGGAGGCACAGCAGCAGGAACCACTGGCTCAACAAACCTCTTCAACAAGGACTTGTGGAACACGTTATGGATCTTAAATGTCCCTGGAAGAAGCAAACGAAAAGAAACAGGATTAATAATCTCCATGATCTTATAAGGTCCAATGAACCTAGGCTTAAATTTAGGAGATGCTACTCTCATAGGAATATTCTTTGAGGACAACCAGACCAAGTCCCCCACTTTAAACCGAGGACCATCAGTCCTATGCCGGTTAGCAAACCGCTGGGCCTTCTCCTGAGAGAAGGACAACCTCTCCACTACCTGGTCCCAAATCTGCTGCATACGCTCAACAACAGAGTCAACACCTGGACAGACAGAAGCCTCCGTCTGTCCTGAAGAAAATCGAGGGTGAAACCCAGAATTACAGAAAAACGGAGACATCAAAGTGGCAGAGCTAGCCCTATTATTAAGAGCAAACTCAGCCAAAGGCAAAAAAGAGACCCAGTCATCCTGATCAGCAGACACAAAGCATCTTAGATAAGTCTCCAATGTCTGGTTTGTTCTCTCAGTTTGACCATTGGTCTGAGGATGAAATGCCGAGGAGAAAGACAATTGAACACCCAGTTTAGAACAAAAAGTCCTCCAAAATCTGGAAACAAACTGGACTCCTCTGTCAGACACAATGTTCTCAGGAATGCCGTGTAAACGAACCACGTGCTGAAGGAACAACGGCACCAATTCAGAGGAGGAAGGCAACTTAGGTAATGGCACAAGATGTATCATTTTGGAAAACCTATCACAAATTACCCAGATGGTGGTCATTCTCTGAGAAACAGGAAGATCGGAAATGAAATCCATAGAGATATGGGTCCATGGTCTCTTGGGCACAGGCAATGGCATCAACAAACCACCTGAAATGGCAGAGAAACATCAGGCTGCCGTAGAACAGGAGCAGAAGTGAATCTCTGCTTAAGTTCCTGAAACGCAGAGACTGCCTCAGGAGGCCAATTCACCACATCAGAACCCTTTCTGGTCAAATCAGTTAATGGTTTAACAATAACAGAGAAATTACCAATAAATTTACGATAAAAATTGGCAAAACCCAAAAATCTCTGAAGAGCCTTTAATGAAGTAGGTTGGACCCAATCACAGATGGCCTGAACCTTGACCGGGTCCATTTCAATAACAGATGGGGACAAAATGAATCCCAGAAATGAGATCTTCTGTACGCCAAAAAGACACTTTGATCCCTTCACATACAGAGCATTCTCTCTCAAAATCTGGAATACAGTTCGAACATGTTTCACATGAGAGTCCCAGTCATTAGAAAAAATCAAGATATCATCCAAATAAACAATCAGAAACTTGTCCACAAAATCCCTGAAAATGTCATTCATGAAGGACTGGAAGACGGAAGGAGCATTAGTGAGCCCAAAGGGCATCACAAGGTACTCAAAATGCCCTTCAGGGGTGTTAAATGCCGTCTTCCATTCATCCCCGTGCTTAATGCGAATAAGGTTATACGCCCCCCTGAGGTCAAGCTTAGTAAACCAAGTAGCGTTTTTCACCCTGGAAAACAGGTCAGAAATCAAGGGTAACGGGTATTGATATTTCACAGTAATATTGTTCAAGAGACGATAATCAATACACGGCCTTAATGAACCATCTTTTTTGGCCACAAAGAAAAAACCGGCACCTAAGGGTGAAGAGGATGGTCTGATATGACCCTTCTCCAATGATTCCTTGATATAAGACCGCATAGCGTCATGTTCAGGTACAGACAAGTTAAAAAGGCGACCCTTAGGGAATTTACTACCCGGCACTAATTCAATAGCGCAGTCATAGCTCCTATGGGGAGGTAAGGATGCAGATTTACTTTCGCTAAACACATCAGAAAAATCAAACAAAAAGTCAGGAACATCCTGAGCCTGGGGGGAGGCAGAAAAAACAGGAGTGTTGGCACTAACACATTGGCAGCCCCAACTGGTTACAGACACAGATTTCCAATCAAAACAGGATTATGAGACTGTAACCAAGGGAAACCCAGCACTATAATGTCATGCAGATTATATAGAACCAAAAATTTGCAGCACTCCTGGTGATCAGGTTCAACCCTCATTATCACCTGAGTAGAAAACTGGGGTTTATTCTCAGCCAAAGGGGTAGAATCGATCCCCAGTAAAGGAATAGACTTCTGTAGGGGTATCAAGGAAAACCCACAACGCTTAGCAAAATCATAATCCATCAGGTTAATAGCTGCTCCAGAATCAACGAAAGCCTGAGCAGAAAATGAGGACAGAGAGCATATCAGAGTGACAGTTAATAAAAACTTAGTCTGAACACTACCCAAGACAACTGAGCGTGCAAAATGTCTTCCCCGCTTAGGGCAGACTGAAATAGCATGAGAGGCATCACCACAGTAGAAACATAACCCATTGCGCTTTCGAAACTCATGACGCTGTGCCCCAGACACCACTCCATCACACTGCATGGGCTCAGCAGCTGGCTCACAAGGCAACACCACTCCACGCATACTTCTCCGCTCACGCAAACGTCTGTCAATTTGAATCGCCAATGACATAGAATCATTGAGACCAGAGGGGACAGGGAATCCCACCATAACATCCTTTACATTATCCGACAGACCCTTCCGGAAAAGGGCCGCCAAAGCGTCGTCATTCCATTTGGTCAGGACTGCCCACCTACGGAATCTCTGACAGTATAACTCAGCGTATCAAGCCCCTGATTTAATGCCAACAAGGCTTTTTCAGCTTGATCAGTGACATTAGGCTCATCGTACAATAACCCCAAAGCCTGAAAAAATGCATCAACATCACTCAAAACAGGATCCCCAGGTATCAGGGAAAAAGCCCAATCCTGAGGATCGCCGCGCAGGAGAGAGATGATAATTTGAACCTGCTGCGCTGCGTTTCCTGAGGACTTAGATTTTAAGGCAAAAAACAATTTACAATTATTTTTGAAATTCTGAAACTTAGCTCGATCCCCTAAAAACAAATCTGGCATGGGATCCTAGGTTCCACAACAGGCAACCTAGCAAGATAGGCAGCAATACTCGAACCTCAGTGGCAAGCTGATCCACACGGCCAGACAACTGTGCAAACTCCATTGGGAGAAAAGATCCTCCCCAGCACCCAGAGATACAGAGGGAGAAAAAAAAAAAAAAATGCAACAAACAGAAAAATATCTCTGACAACTTTTCTTCCTTCAAAATATTTTTTCCCTTCTGTGAGTACCATACAATTTTTATGGCCGGTGATACTGTTATGTTACGGTAGCTGAGGAGTGCAGGCAAAAAAGGAAATACACCAGAGCAGTTGGAATCTATGAGATTGCAGTACCCTGACTAACCACCGCAACTAGAGGCAGCCGTGGAGCGTTCCTACGTTGGTCCTAGACGCCTCGTCACAGCCTGAGAAACTAACTACACCTAAAGATAGAAATAGGAAAGCTATCTGCCCCGGAGCAGAACCCCAAAGATAATAGAAAGCCCCCAAACATGTAATGGCGGTTAGACAAGAGGAAATACTGACACAGAAAGAAAATAGTATGAGCAAACGCTGGGGCCCAAACTATCTAAATAGAAAAGGACAGGAAGGGTACTTACTGCAATCCCAGAAAACCCTGAAAAACACCAACTCTACTAATTTCAAAATCATCTGAGATCACACGACCTCTACCACCTAAATCAGTTCTCTGGTGTAACAAAAACAGCAGCCACTGAAAAAACTGGAAAAAGCAAAAGTACAAAACACAGTGGCTGGACTAAACTGAGAGGGCAAAAGCCCCCGGAGGGGACCCAGAAGGCCCCCACAGAAGTGCAGGACAAAATGCAAAAATATAGCAAAAACACAAAATAAGAAATTGTCTTATCTGATAGCAGGAGATGCAGACACGACACAGCAGGCTACAAGGGAAACTGGAAAGAAGGATTCAGACCAGAACAATTGATCACCGGCAACCCTGATGGGAAAATGATTCCTAATAAACAATCAGTAACACCTGATTCCCAGTCTTCACAATCCTCACTAGTACCGCTTGTAACCACCAGAGGGAGGCTCTGCTCAGAACTCATCTCAAACCCATTCACAACAGGTGGGCTAGTACATGGGGCACCCGAGAATTCCATTTCTCGGGTTCTGTTGGAGTTACGGGTTTACCAGTACCACGGGAACGATGCCCGTCGGCGCATGGTTCAACACAGTAACTTTCGTGTTTCTAGCGAATGCTCCCACCGTGTTATTAACCAAAAAAGAATGAATTCTCCAAAATGGCTGCTATAGGAAGAAAGCACGTGTGCAGACAATGGAGGACCCCTGCGGTGAAGCGGCAAAACTTCCAGCACTGGTAGCTCAGGTTACACTGAGCTTGACTGCAGGTTGACAGGGGGGAAGGGAAGCGTGAACTGCAGAGAAAAGGAGGGAGGGGTAACTTTGCCCTGTGCTTGCAAACGGTGGGGGTTGTAGTACTATGGGGAGAGTTCTGGTAACAGCACAAGAAATGAAGCTTCAGTATCATCACAGGCTGTCACATTGTAGAAGGATCATCTTTATTCTCATTTGCACAAGGAAAGACTAGAAGCAATGGATGAAACTGAATGGGAGGAGACACAGATTAGATATTAGAAAAAAACTTTTTGACAATTAGGGTGATCAAGGAGTGGAACAGGCTGCCACGAGAGGTGGTAAGTTCTCCTTCAATGGAAGTCTTCAAACAGAGGCTGGACAGACATCTGTCTGGGATGATTTAGAGAATCCTGCTTTGAGCAGGGGGTTGGACCAGATGGCCCAGGAGGTCCCTTCCAACTCTACCATTCTATGATTCTATGATTCTATAGAGCACTGTGAAGATGGAGGACTGGACCAAAGAGTTAGCTGTGCAGAGAACCGGGCAAGATACTGTGCAGAAAGCAAGGTTTTGGAATCATCATGATGCGTGTCACCCCATGATGTCAAGTAAGCACTAATGAACTTCTTAGACACCAATGACTGGATGGAGGGAGTTACCTAAATAAAGGACCAGTTCAGGAGCTGCATAGAAGTACAGGTGAGGGTGACATCATGACATTGAGTTAGGCTCAAAAAGCACTGGGATCATGGAAAACTGGACCAAAGGGACTTAGCTGAGCAGAGAATTGGTCAAGAAGCTTTGCAAAGGGAAAAGTTTTGGCAACATCATGACAGTCGCCCCATGATGTTGAGTGATGTCTAATGAACTTATTAAAACCCAAAGACTGGATTATGAGAGATTATGAGGATGACCAAGTTCAAGGAAAGGGGGAGTGTAAGGGGGTGAAGGAGTATCACTGCCTTGCCCTGCCCCCTTAAGTGTTCTTAATGTTTATATGTGTTAATTATTGTGTGTCGTTGTAAATACTTTGATAGTACTGCTACATGGAACATATATTACCACACATAGCAATGGTATTGTGTTACTGTTTTGTGTATAATTATTGTATATGCGTTGTGTTCTGTTAGTATAATACTGTATATATATATATATATATATATATATATATATATATATATATGTGATGTGTACTAATGTTATGTACAGTTCAGTTCAGTAATGTGCTTTCTTTTGGGGACATTAGAGGAGGGCATCTTAGTATATAGTTCTTATAGACTGGGTAAGTGTAGTTCTTTTGTGGGCCGCTAGATGGGGGCATACTAGTGGGCCTTGTTAGGTATAGCTTATAGGAAGTTCATAGAGAGTGAAGTGTAGGAGGGGCTGCCGGGTAGTAGTGAGAAGTTTCTATGAAGTTAGTTCAGACAGGGCCAGAGTGCCCAAGTGTCCACATGGGCTATAGGCCCAGACAGTTCGGCAGCCACGCAAATTTCAAGTGCTGCAGCCCACGTTACCCATGGCCACTGTGTATCATATCAGTGGGCCCTTACAGAGAAGGAAGACGTGGTGTCTTACCACCTGGGCCAATGCTTTTAGGGCAGAAGTTGGCTGGACTAAGGAGATGAAAGGAGTTGGAGCTTTGACGGGATCAGTACAGACTGGCCGGATGCTTCACCGGGGGTCACCAAATGTAGTGATTGATGAATTCATGACTGGGGCGAAGCAGGGTGAAGGAAATGTCATTATAGCGAGGTCAGGCCTGGAAGGAACTGGGGAGCAGTCTAGTACGGTCCAGTCCGGGCGTGTACTGCACAGATGTGACAACAAGCAAGAGAAAGATCAGGAAACAAACAAATGTTATGATGTACAAACTGTGGATGTAACGTGCAAAATCCTAAGTAAAGAAAGTGTTAAAGTTGTCTTGGACTGTGTCTTCATCAATAGGGGTCGCCTAGAAGAGGGACTGTTATGGCCTGGGAAGTGCCCGGGTGAAGCTGAATCTGGAGATGCAGGTATGCCGAGAGAAATCGTATTGTTTCATGTAGGGGAAGGACTGGACACAGCTGCCACCGGAATACAGGTCATGACTACAGTCCTGTCCCTCACTTACACATGAACCTTACGACAAACCCAGATCTGCTACAACACTAGGTAACTCTGCTATTCTGCTGGTGAGTTCTGTCTTAGAGATTCTGACAAACACAGCTTTACTACATCACTGTGTAACTCTGCTATACTGCTGCTCAGTTTGCCTTGGACATTGCAACAAATTGACATCTGCTATAACGTTGGGTCAACTCTGCTGTACCTCTTCCAGCCCTGCATTGGACTATGTGACAATCTCAGCTCTGCTGTATGCCTGGATTTAGTAAGCTATTTGATTGTGCACCTCAACTCTGAAGCACCAGTTTGTTAAAGTCTTTTTTGCTTCCTTGGATCCCTTGATTCCAGTTCGAACCTCCTGTTGCTATGCTGCTACCACAGGTTTTGTAAGTCCACCTGGATCTCACTGATGCTCCAACGTCTTCTGTACATGCTGCATATCAACTGTTCACCGGACCAAGGGCTTCAAAGAATCACGTCATTGGGTCAGAGATAACACCAGTCCTCTGCCGAAAGCATCTACAATGATACGTGACCATCAGAAGTGGCCCATCGAGCAATGGAAGAAGGCAGCCATACCTGATGAATCCTGTTTTCCATCTAGTGGATGGACGCAGAAGTAACCCATCTTGTTGGTCAGTAACCTGGGAAGAGATGACACCAGGAAGTGCTAAGGGAAGAAGACAAGCTGGTGGAGGCAATGTGATGGAGCAATGTTCTGCTGGAAACCTTAAGTCTTGGAATCATATGCATGTGGCAGGTACCACCTACCCAACATTGTACAGGCGAAGTCCCCCACCATGGCAGAGGAATTCACTACCAGCAGTGAAACCAATATAATGGTTGGAGGAACATGACAAAAAATGTTTGTTTCTGGAATCTCCAGATCTCAATTCAATCAATTCACCTGTGAGATGTGCTGGAGAAGCAAATCAGATCACTGAAGGCTGCGCTTCATGTGGCAAAAAAAAACCAAAATACATGTAATTGATGGAGGTTTTGCCGTTTTTTCCTCATTTCTCCCCTAAAAATTATATATAAATCCTTTTCTGTTATCATGAATGAAAGTGTGATGAATAGAGACAACATCCAGTCCCCATCTGACCTCGTGGCGCAACGGTAGCGCGTCTGACTCCAGATCAGAAGGTTGCGTGTTCAAATCACGTCGGGGTCAATTGTTTTTCTTGTGTTTGATATTTGCCAAAATCAATATCCTGAACAAATACTGGAGGATGAGTGCAGTCTGAGATATTACACTCTGGATAGATAATTATTGTATCTGTTGTTCTCTACTTTAATGAGTCCCTCTCTTTATATATTTTCAATCTATTTATTATCTATCTATTGTCCATCTGTCTATTATCTGTCTATTACCTATCTCTTATCTATAATCTATCATCTATTTATTAATTGTCATCTATAATCTATCTGTTATTTATCTATTATATATATATTTATTATCTATATATTATATATCTATTGTCATCTTTCTATTAGCTTTATATTCTATATCTATTATCTATAATCTATCTATTTATCAATAGACATATAGCTAGATAGATAATGGATAGATAATAGACAATTGATAAATATATATATATATATATATATATATGTATTTATCATAGATAGATGATACATAATGAATAGATAATAGGTAGATAGATATAGAAAGGCTCATTGTAGCCAAAATGTCACCACGACACCAAGGCTATTAAAGTCCCTTTTGTATTTTTGAAAATACTGGAGTGCTGCCTCTTTTTTGATAATCACAGTTTGAACGCTGCTGACTGGCATTATCAGTTCCTTGGATATCTTTTTGTATCCCTTTCCTGTTTTATACAGATCAGCTACCTTTTCCCTGTCCACCGGCCAGCAGCTCTACCATCTGAGCTATTCTGCTGGCTGCAAGGTTCCTTGCTGAACCCAGATACCATTGACTGTTCTTCCTGATCAGCTCCACCCAGTGCTCTCTTGATTGGCCTCTGATTGCCAATTACACACCATATATAAGCCTGGCCCTGTGGGTGTGTCATTGCGAGATTATTGTGCTCTTAGTCTCTAGTCAAGCGTTTCCTGCTGATCCATTGCTACCAATACCGTTTTCCTGTGAACCGACCTCGGCCTGCCCTTCTGACTACGCTCTCCGCCTGATCCATTGCTACTAATAACGCCTTTCCAGTGTACCGTCCCGGCTATCTCTGACCACGTTACCTGTCTCTGCGTTCCCCTAGTGTTTGCAGTAACATCGGCTCCAACCCAGACGGGATCCTGACAGAATAATCTCGCGCCAAAATGGAGTCCGCTGTGAACACCCTGAGGCAGCAAGTTACGGAACTTCAAAATTTTTGTACTAACTATCAAGGAAAATATTCCAAGTTACAAACGGAGTTCACGGGTCTACAACAGGAAGTAATTGAGCTACAAAAACAACTTTTGGACGTGCGCAATTCAGGGTCCGAATCAAACGCGCGGCTGCCGCTGCCTGCAAAGTTCAGTGGGGATCCCAGCAGTACGGAGGATTCCTCAATCAATGCCGCATATACTTCCAGATGCAACCTGCTCCCTTTACCAGTGAGAGGAAGAAAGTTTTTTTCATGATAAATCTCTTGACGGATGAAGCTCTTGCTTGGGCTTCACCTTATGTAGAAAAGGACTATGGCCTCCTTAATGACCTGGAAGCTTTTACCGCAGCTATGAATCAAGTTTTTGATGACCCAAACCGCTGTGGCCACAGCAGAAACCAAATTACATAATTTGCGCCAAGGACGTCGCTCTGTTGCGGAATACACATCGGAGTTCCGTCGCTGGGTGGCCGACACCACCTGGAATCCAGCGGCCCAGAGAAGTCAATTTCGACGAGGGTTATCAGAACCAGTGAAAGACGAGCTTGCCAGGGTTGAGACCCCTGACCAGTTGGAGGACTTTATTCAACTGTGTATCCGGATAGACCAGAGACTTACTGAAAGGAGAAAGGAGAGACTGCGAGCACTTGGGAATAGCCTTGGCTTCTCATTTTCAGCATCAGACCACCAAGAAAAGACGCAAGGCGTGTCTGAACCGATGCAGATCGACGTCATCCGAAGACCACTCTCTGCACAGGAGAAGGAGAGGCGACGTGCAGAACATCTCTGCCTCTATTGTGGGGACCCTGGACACTATGCCATCAACTGTCCTAACAAAAGGACTATAGCCTTTACCAATAACAGGTCTGCCAGCAATAGGGACCTTCCTCAGCAGTCGGATTCCATCATGCAGACTATCTCATCAGTAACACCAGAAACAGACAAAATACATACTACATCATCTCATTTTGTAATCCCCATTCAGGTTGTAATGGGCACCCAAAAAATACAATGCTCTGCCCTGTTGGATTAGGGAGCAGGAGGAAATTTTATGGACTTAAAATTTACACATGATACAATATTTCCAGTAGGACCAAATCCACACCAATTGAAATGGAAACTGTGGATGGATCACCCTTGTCTTCTGGACCTGTCACGCATGAGACAATCGAACTGGAGATTTGTATCGACCGGATCATCATGAAGCTGTCAGTTTCCACCTTATTTCATCTCCGAAATTTCCGGTTATCCTAGCGATCCCCTGGTTTTCAGTCCATAACCCTTCTATCAACTGGGCATCAAGGACCATCACCTTTCCATCTGACTACTGCAAGAATAATTGTCATAAGGAACCCCCTATTCTCCAACAAGTCCAAATCTCTGAGATTTTGCATGAGAAGGAAGAGAAACTACCACCTCAATATCAGCAGTTCTCTGATGTCTGCAGTAAGAAGAAAGCAGATCAATTACCTCCTCACCGTCCTTACGACTGTCCCATTGAATTGCTGCCAGGACAACCATTCCATTTGGGCGGATTTACAATCTTTCTGAACCTGAATTGAAGGTATTAAGAGAATTCCTGGATGAAAATTTAGAGAAAGGCTTTATTCGACCTTCCACATCTCCAGCTGGGGCACCCCTGTTCTTTGTTGAAAAGAAAGACTCCACTCTGCGGCCATGTATTGACTACAGAGAGATTAATAATATCACCGTCAAGAATCGCTACCCGCTACCCTTGATTCCTGAACTATTCGAGAGACTCCGTTCTGCGAAAATCTTTACGAAGCTGGATCTTAGAGGGGCTTACAACCTCATATGGATTCGCCCAGGAGATGAGTGGAAGACCGCCTTCAGAACGAGATATGGACATTTTGAATCTCTGGTTATGACCTTTGGTCTTAGCAATGCCCCAGCCACCTTTCAACATTTTATTAATGATGTATTTCGAGATTTCTTGGATCAATTCGTTGTGGCTTATCTCGATGACATTCTTATATTTTCAGACACCTTGGAAGAGCATCGCAGGCACGTCCAGTTAGTCTTGGAACGACTACAGGAGAACCATCTTTACATTAAACTTGAAAAATGTGAGTTTGAACAAACCAGTATCCAATTTCTGGGATATATCATCTCCCCAGAAGGTCTGAGCATGGATCCCAGCAAAATCAATGCTGTAGTGGACTGGCCTGTTCCAAGAAATTTAAAAGACGTCCAGTGTTTCATAGGATTTGCAAATTTTTACCGAAAATTTATAAAGAACTTTTCACGGATCATACTACCAATTACCACACTAACAAAAAGACCAAAGCATTTTTCTGGTCTCCGGAGGCACAGGAGGCTTTTGACAAGTTGAAAACTCTTTTTACGTCTGCTCCATTGTTAGTACACCCAAATCCTGAATTGCCATTTACTGTCGAAGTGGACGCCTCGGACTCTGCAGTGGGAGCCATTCTGTCTCAGCGAGTTGGGGACAAAATGCAACTTCACCCATGTGCGTTTCTTTCCCACACCATGTCTTCTGCAGAAAAAAACTACGACATCGGTAATAAAGAACTGTTAGCCATTAAAGTTGCCTTCTCCGAGTGGAGACATCTTCTGGAAGGCGCTAATCACCCTGTGACTGTCCTCACGGACCACAAGAATCTTGAATTCCTCCGTACAGCAAAAAGATTGTCTGCAAGACAAGCACGATGGGCCTTATTTTTCTCAAGATTCAATTTTATAATTTCTTACCGGCCTGGTTCAAGAAATGGCAAGGCTGATGCCCTGTCCAGGATGTGTTCGGAACCTCAGGAGAGGTCTAGTAATGACGATACAATTCTAGGCCCTAAAAATTTTTTGGGAATATTGCACTCTAAAGGACTATGTAATAGAATTAAAGATGGATACCAAGAGGACTTTTTCCTTAACCATCCTTGGGAAGATGTCGATCTTTCATTCAAAGAGGGGTTTTGGATGCAGAAACACAAGATATATGTACCTGAATCTTCTCACCTTGAAGTCCTCAAAAGTGTCCATGATTCTAAACTGGTAGGACATCCTGGAGTTGCAAAAACACAAGACTTACTACTTGTTTCTTTTGGTGGCCTATATGTAGGAAGGACGTGAGGAAATATGTTTCAACCTGTTTAACATGCGCACGAAACAAGACCCCACGATCGTCTCCTCTAGGACTCCTGCAACCACTCCCAGTTCCATCCAGGCCTTGGGGATCTATTTCCATGGATTTTATTGTGGAACTACCCTCTTCCAAACAGATGACTGTCATCCTTGTCATAGTGGACCGACTCACAAAAATGGCCCACTTTATTCCAACTGAAGGAATTCCTACTGCTGAAAAAACTGCAGAACTGATGATCAAAGAGGTATTCAGGTTACATGGAATTCCTGACAGCGTGGTGTCTGACAGAGGTGTTCAGTTTACGTCAAAATTTTGGAAGAGTTTCTGTACAGCCTTGGGAGTCACGGTGAATCTTTCTACCGCTTTTCATCCTCAGTCCAATGGCCAGACGGAGAGAACGAACCAGACTTTGGAGCAATACCTCCGTTGCTTCATTTCCTATCTTCAAGATGACTGGGTGGACTATTTACCAACAGCAGAGTTTGCCTACAACAACTCCGTACATAGCGCTACATCTCAAACCCCATTTTTTGCTAACTATGGATTACATCCAGTATTTATCCCTAATCTGCCAGTAAACACTCCCATTCCTGCTGTTAATGACAGGCTTGCAAAATTACAGGAATCCCAGAAGGAACTATCAGAGATGTTACTCAAGACCCAGGAAGAATATAAGGAAGCAGCAGATAAACATCGGAGAGTGCCCCCTGCTCTTCAGGTTGGAGACAAAGTTTGGCTGTCCACTAAAAATCTAAAGACACATGTACCATCCTCCAAATTTGGTCAAAAATTCATTGGACCTTTTCAAATTTCTGCAAAAATTAACCAGGTTGCTTTTCGTTTAAAACTTCCCAACAATCTAAAGATTCATCCAGTATTTCACATATCCTTGCTCAAACCCTTTTGTGAAAACCGTTTCCAGGAAGAATTCAGCCACCTCCTCCACCAGAAAGGATCCGTGGTGAAGAAGAATACATTGTGGATAAGATTCTGGACTCCCGAAAATTCAGAGGTAAACTGCAGTATCTGGTACAGTGGAAGGGTTATGGACCAGAGGAAAATTCATGGGAACCAAAGGACAACATCCATGCTCCTAGACTTACAAGAGCCTTTCACCAGAGGTATCCAGATAAGCCATCTCCTGAGATGTCCAGAGGCCATCCTGGAAGGAGGGGAGTACTGTCAGGAATTGAACCCAGTACCTCTTGTCCACCAGCCAGCAGCTCAACCATCTGAGCTATTCTGCTGGCTGCAAGGTTTCTTGCTGAACCCAGATACCATTGACTGTTCTTCCTGATCGGCTCCACCCAGTGCTCTCTTGATTGGCCTCTGATTGCCAATTACACACCCTATATAAGCCTGGCCCTGTGGGTGTGTCATTGCGAGATTATTGTGCTCTTAGCCTCTAGTCAAGCGTTTCCTGCTGATCCATTGCTACCAATACCGCTCTCCTGTGAACTGACCTCGGCCTGCCCTTCTGACTACGCTCTCCGCCTGATCCATTGCTACTAATAACGCCTTTCCAGTGTACCGTCCCGGCTATCTCTGACCACGTTACTTGTCTCTGCGTCCCCTAGTGTTTGCAGTAACATCAGCTCCAACCCAGACGGGATCCTGACACCCCATGACTCACAATCCACAAACGTCAGTGGCTGGATGAAAGATGGAAGAGTCTGTCTGGATCCCAGAAACTCACTCAGCTTTTATGCACACACACTGATTACAAGAAAACAGGTCACAGGTGAGGATGCTACCTTTAGTAGCCATTCACACCCATTTGTGTCACTTTCTGTGCATGTTATCAGACCAAAATCACCAGGGTATGTGAACTTTTGATCAGGGTCATGTGGATGTTTTGGGCTGTCATTATGATTTAAAAAGAGATTTAAACAGAGAAAACACAGTAGTGACAATAAATGGCTTCACCCAACCACTAACCATGAGGGGGGAAAGGTTTGGCGTTATCATTCATATTCTCTGAAAAACAGCCAAGAAAGCAAAAATTCTGCGGGGTATGAAAACTTTTGAGCACAACTGTAATACATAGATAGATGATGGACAGATAATAGATAATAGATAACAGATAGAAAATAGATGATAGATAATAGATAGATATATAATAGACAGTTTATAGATAGATAGATGATAGATTTTACACATATTTATTTTCCTTTCTTTTTTGGATCCGGAAATAATAGGATTTAGCTGCTAGTAAAATATTTGCATTTGGATGGAGGGGCAGAAGCGAAAGGTCAGACACTTGTAAAATCCATTGTTCTTCTCTTTGACCCATCTATGGGGGAATTAAACACAGCTTATCCTCTTAATCCATTTTATCTGTGGGGTCCTTTGTGATTCTCTCATTTTTGGCTTTAAAGACTTTTAAATCCTATCTCTTTCTTCACCCTGGCAGCTGCTTAGATATTCACGGTGCTTTAATTCCCCATCAAGCGTCTTCAAACTCATCTCATCTGCCTCATAAAGTCCATAAAATTGGTTTAGGCTTCCATAGAAACAGCAGATTACATCGAAAAATCCCCCCAAAGAGGAAATACTTTCATCATGAGTAAATAGGGACCAACTCTAAGAAGACACAAAGAACAACAAGGATCAAACCAGAGGTCCACAAACTATGGCTGAGGGTCACGTAATCACACATCTTACTAGAAGACTATATTGTAAGCTGGATAGATGAAAAAAGGGGCACCAGCCCTGATCTAACCATAAACCACCATCCTTCCAGATAACCAGTATGTCCAGGGGACTGTAGGAATCTCTGGACATTCCTTATTGGCTAATTATTAACATTTTATGATCAGTCAGTGGTCAATGATTTCAAAGTTCTCCAGTGATAAGAATATATATATTATATGCGGCCGATAAGGAGGATGCTGGACGGAGTGTATATCTCTCCCAGAAAGTCATGCTGGGCAAGATATTAAAAGCCGGATAGCAATGGTTGGTGCAGCAGCTTAGGTGCTGAGCCGTTTTATTCATGATAGTACCAGACCAGTTTTTATTGGAGTGATGAGGAGGATTTAGTGGTGGGACTCATCACTCCCGCTCCCACTCCAGTACAGGTAGTACTGGAGGCTTAGCCAGCTTAGCCGAGAGAGGTCACCTCAATACAGACACAGAACAGGCTGAAAAAAGCTTTAGAGTGACTGATATGGCGTATTTCTGAGAAAGAAATGCACAGCGGCTAAATGTGCTAAACGCTGAGTTGCAGGAGAACCAATCTTGCACCCATCCATGGTAGCGTGGGTCAGAGGTATGATGTGTTAGTTAGCACCTATGAGGGGAAGTTTTTGTTCTTTTTATCTTCTATATCATTTACTACATTTCGGCTGAAAATAAGGCCCCACGTTTCCTTTACATGAACTCTAGCTATGTCACTGTTACAATATGGTGGAGAATGTGGCAGCGCAGGTTGCTAAGGACAACAGCGTGACCAATAAAGGCTTCACCGGTCAGTGAGGGTTGCAGTCTGCTGTTTCTTTGACTCAGCAGTTCATGAAGACTCTTGGAATCGAGAGAATCATTTATGGGTAGTTGACAGGCTCCTGAAGGTCTGTCTACCCTGCGGGTACGGGGAGTGTTCGGTTGATGACTTGGGTAGAGTCGCTAAATATTATGCAGTCACAAGCCTGCACTATGGAGGAGGTCGTTAAAACTCTAGACCAGATTCAGGAACGAGTCTTGGAGCAGTAGTGCCAGGCCCAGGAGTAAGCCACCTTTCTAATGTTGAAGCATTGCTAAAAGAGGTGGTTGTGATGTTCTCTGAGTGAAGGGGGGCTCGTGTCGTGGGGTGCTAGGGAGGTGTGTAGTGCTAAGATATTAATGACCATCGAAACCCATAGTGGTAGCCTGTCTTTAAAGACCCCTTTAAGACCTCTTTATGATATTAGACAGTAACAGTTCTGCTTTTATTAACCTTGGGGTTTTCTGTAATTTTCCTAACACCTGAAAACATGTTTATAGTATGTAGCCTTTCCGGGGGGTTTAGCTCTAGGATCGCTGTCTGGGTAGACAGAATGGCACGGAAACAGTTCATTCAGACAGCAGTTTGGTGAAAACTGGCCGCAACCAGTTTTATTAAAGTCCACAGCACACAGATAAAAACAAATCATAAACAGAAAACCTGGGCTTGTCTAGCCACTAAATTACACTTAGATAGATGGCCCTCTCTATCCGGGACCCAGACTCTACCAGTCTGTGCCCAAAACAACACATATCACATATGTTACCAGTATGGAGTTTCACAGACACTCCTCTTTATGTCCGAAGGCAACTCCAATGTCCAGACTTGAGAGAGGTCACCTCCTATTCAGTCGCTATTCGCACGGATTCTCACTGCGACTACTCCTGTGTCCGGGTACTTCCTGCACCCAGACTGAGATAGCTCACACTCTTAGAGACTGCTTCCTTGTGCCAGGACACCTCCCTGTGTCCGGGCTAAAGACAGCTCCCACACTCTTGGAGACACCTTCTGTGTCTGGACCCCTTGTCCAGACTGAATGAGCTCCCTGACTGTGCTCCCAAGCACCTACTTCTGGCTTCCTAATCAATACCTGAGTGGCCACAGGTTTGAGCTGCAAACGTGTACTTGAATGGATGGTGTAATGACCTTTCTCCACCACTAGTTTTACAAAGGCACACATTTCCCTCATACAAGTCAGCAAAGTACCTGTGAAATGTACACCCCATTCAATACATACGCTCTCACTGTCTCACATATCCCCTCCCTCTTCTCCAGACCGGAGGGCTGGTCATCCAGACCGGAGGGCTGGTCAACAACCCAAAAGAGACAGTGAACTCCGAACACTGCCTCAGCACTATACTTCTATATAGGTCAGGGACACTTGGTTCCGGTGAACCACCATACTCGTCTCCCAACATCACCTGCAAAGGAATTTCATCTTTATCACGGTCATTACCATTATCAGTATCATCACTATTATGATTAGCATCATCATCATTATGATCATCATCATCTTTATCATCATCATCATGATCATCACATAAGTTTAAGCTTGTGGGGTTGAACACATAATATATCCAATCACCTCAACCCACAGTTCACACAGAGACCATGTACTTGTCCCTTGCTCTGTTCAGCCCCGGAATATTAGTCCATGACATTCGCTCATTCCTTAGGGACCTACCGTCTGTCATTGTCACAGACTTCGTCCAGTCACATTTCTGGGACGTAACCTTGTCAGGTCTCCCCTTCGCTCCCAGTGGTCAATCGTAACCTTGTCAGGTCTTGCCTGGGTATCTAAGGTCCGGTTAGACTCCGTACTGTCCTGTACTCTATCGGGTCGTCTGTGTGGGCCTCTCAAACCTGAGTTACTGGAGGTCTCACTACCTCTAAACCCACGCCCACTACCCTCAGGACGTCTTGAAAGGTCCCTAACTTCAGCCTTAGCTGTTCTGTTATTTAGGGGGCCCTTTCTCTGTTGGGTCTCACTATTCTTAGACGGCTGCCATCTTCTGCTGCTCAGATGATGCTGTCTATCTGTGTAGCCCTGGTACACAATACCAGGAGGATGAGTGGAGAGGTAACAGTTAAGGTCTCTTCATGACATCATGTACACTTCTGACACACCCAGCAGGGGTGTGGAAGGGAGTGATTTAGTCAGTCAGTGTCCGGACTTCAGAGTAAGAAGTCAGTTTCCTGTCCTTGGACAGAGTAGACGTGTCCAGTTTAAGTCTATCATCAGTTCAGAAAGTGGAGTCTGGTGTAGGTGTCTGTATACACCTTAGTCTAGTCAGAGCTGTGCCCCACTGGAAGAAAGACTGAACTATCTATTAAGAGACAAGCAAGGCGAAGGGCAAAGTGGAAGGAAGATTATTGGAAAAGTGCTTTTGACTTGGAAAAGTCCTGCACGTTGCAACCGGTTACTGGGGACCGAAGGATCACTATTGTACAGCATAGTGAAGAGAAAACCAGGAATCTACCGGACCCTAGGTCGCGGCAGACAAGCCCCTTTATAGTCAGAACGTAGCTGGAGTCAGGGGGTGTGAAGACTTTGAGTTGTGCACGACAAGAAAAGGATTCAGCTCCCTCGCAGGAAGGCTTCTAACACAAATTTGACTGGGCAGAACAGTTAAAGATTAGCTGGAATCATAGAGAGGACTACGCTTCAGGCTGGTCGTACTCATCATTATTGGACAGTAAAGGAGGCCCCTAACTTGCTTAGCTGTTGCCTCAAAGCTCATCCTCCATCAACCCCATCAGCCTCCCTGGGACCCGCCTTATCATCCTGCAAGTAAAGGTATGGAAAGACGTTGACTGTGTGAGACTGAGTTATTATTGCATGCCTGCACAATCCCTACCTAACTACCGACCTGAGGGAAGAGTCCCACCTGTAGGGGACCCGACATCTAGCTGCATCACCATCCCCTCAGAGATCTATAGCAGCGCTGGTACAAATTACCAGAATACTACAGGTGGCGTCACGAACTGTATATAAATCTATCCCCTGTAAATATTCCCCCAACATACGCCAGACCGCCAGGGCCACAGACCGAGCCACAGCTACCTGTGACAAACCCCATAGACTTCCATGGGCTCGGCTCTGAGTACCCCATTGCCCTGGTAACCCACAATTGTGGTGGCGGGTCGACACAAATACTTGGCGTCACGAACAGGATACGAAACTTGCGGCATTGCGAGCCCTGTGTGCCTGTGGAGTGTTTTTGTGAAAAAGGATCGTTTGCACTTTTGGCGCCAAAATCGCCATTTTTGTCGCCATATTCGCGCCCTCAGGCGCTGGAGAAGAAGGTGGGCGTACCTGAAAGAGCGCGCAAAGTCTTGGACACGCCCCCGGCTCTGACTCATCGGCAGGTCCTGCAACAGGAAGTGAACGCTCTGACATCAGAGCGCCTGCGACGAAGGTCCTGTTCCCACTGCTGTGCCTGTGAAGTAGCAGCGTCTGAAACCGGTAGGCTCCGTTTAACCAAGGGGGCGCTAAGATGTCACAACAACCGGCTGACAGTGCGGCCCCGGCCGGAGGCCCCAATCCCGCACCGCTTGGTATTGTAGCGCCGGATGGGGGCGCAGGCCCTGCACCCAGTCCGGTAGTCCCGATTATGCCACTAACGCTCCCATATATGCCAGGGGCGAAATGGCTTCCCCAATACAGCGGTGGGCCAGGCACATTAGCAGGCTTCAAGCGGAAGTTATGCAGCATCCTAGAAATGTACTCCATGCCTGAGAGACAAAAAGCTGCTGTGCTAATAGGGCAGCTAACTGGCGCTGCTGAAAGGGAAGTGGAGACTTGGGATACCGTTGATCAGGAGTCGGTACCTGCGATCTTCCTTAAGCTACATGCCATATTTGAAGACCGCACAGAAACGGATCTCCGGATGGCCTTCTATCACTGTTCACAACAGCCAGGTGACAGCATCCGGGACTATGCTTGCCGACTACAGGGAGCCCTGAGAGCCCTCAAGCAAATTAACAATTTAAATGCTATCGACGAGAATAGAATGCTGAAAGAACAATTTATACAGGGATTGAGATCCCAGAGGAACGCAGAACTGTAAATTGGTGGTCCTTAGATCATCCGGATGCTACCTTTGATGCCCTAAAGGACATGGCAATAAAAGGGCTGCGGCCCCTGGGCAAACCTGAGGTGGCCACCCAACATCATCAGGGTGAAGTCACTCTGGAACCGGCAGTAACCCCCTGTTCCCCGCTAGTGGCTGAAGCCAAAGCGCAGGTGACACCTCCTAGTGAATTGGACTGTCTGCGCTCAGAGGTGCGCCAGCTGACTAAAAATCTGGCCGCTGTGATGAGTGCCCTACAGCTGCGGAAAGAAGAGGAAGGGAAGATATTGCTAGCTGACTGCCCAGAGGACGTTCCGTGGATGCACCGGAGGAGAAAGAAGACGTCGCCCCCCCGGAGGAGGACAACGCCACCCCCAGGAGCAACCTCTGATCAACACCCTTCTCGTCGAGAGATCATCTGTTATCGCTGCAACCGGAAAGGTCATCTGTCTACACAGTGTCCTTTAAACGGGCAGAACCTGGGTCCAAGGGCCAACACCCAGGAGAATACCCGTCAGGCCCCCTAGACTGGAAACCGCAGGTATGTGGGCGGGCGACCCTACCTGTCTATTATTCTAGATGGTATTGCTGTTCCAGCATTGTTAGACACTGGGTCCCAGGTGACCCTAATACCTGATGCTCTATATACCAAGTACTGGTCAATGGACAGTCTTAAACCTCCGAGCCTTGACTTTACTGTGTATGCTTCGAATGGTCTTCCTGTAGAAGTACTCGGAACAAAATGTGTAGATGTAAAGGTGGGCAGAGAGGAGTTGAAAGACCAAGGGCTTCTGGTAGTAAAGACTGTAAATGAGGAGAACGGTTTTAAATATCATTTTGGGTACTAACATTATCGGTAATTGTTTGGGAGAAGTTGTGTTCTTGCTCCAACAGCTCGCTGAGATTGCCCGACCAAGGCAGAGAGGAGTAATCCAAAGAGAGATCCGGGCCCTGGTGTGTCAGCAGCAAGCGAAGCTTACCGACGGCGAAATTGGTAATGTACGGGTCACTGACTCAGATCCTATTGTGATACCCCCAATGAGTGAAATGATCATTTGGTGCAGGGCAGCCATAGGTCTGAGAGGACAGAATTACCAAGCTGTAGTAGAACCCCACCATTCAGAACATAGACCTACACTTATGACTGCTAGAGGAGTAGTAGAAGTGGTGAATGGAAGAGTACCGGTACGGCTTCTCAATTGGGGAGATGATGAGGTAAATTTACCCCGTTATGCAACCATTGCTAAACTTCATGCTGTTGATAATAATTCTATTCTCCCGGCTGAGTCCTTAGACTCCTGTCAAATAGAGGAGGACAATGACCCAGCAACCCAGGTGGCGGAATGGTGTCAGCAACTCCATGTTGGGACGGACACCACTCCCGCTCACCAGAAGCAAGGGGTATTACGGGTGGTGCAAGAGTACGCCCAAGTGTTTAGCAAAAATCCACTTGATTTTGGGACAATTAAGGGAGTACAACATCATATTCCTACAGGCAGTCATCCTCCCATCAAAGAGCGGTATAGGCCCATACCTCCAGCTCATTATCAGAAGGCTAAAGAAATGTTGAATGATATGAAGAAAGCTGGGGTGATAAGGGATAGTTGTAGTCCCTGGGCAGCCCCTCTAGTTCTGGTTAAAAAGAAAGATGGTAGTATGAGAATGTGTGTGGATTACAGGCAGGTGAACCGCATAACACACAAGGATGCATACCGCTACCACGCATAGAGGAATCATTAGCTGCTCTGAAAACGGCTAACTACTTTTCTACCCTTGATCTGACTAGTGGTTACTGGCAAGTGGCTGTGGCTGAGGAGGATCGGAGAAAACGGCTTTCACCACCCCAAAAGGGGCTCTGTGATTTTGGAAAAAATGCCGTTTGGCTCAGTAGTGCCCCAGGAACATTTCAGAGAGTGATGGAAAACTGTCTGGGACATCTCAATTTTGAAACCGTGCTGGCTATACCTAACGACGTTATCGTGTATTCCAAGGGCATAAGAGGACCATCTGAAGCACCCTGGCAGAAGTGTTTGAGTCCTGTCCGGTACGGGATGAAATTAAACCCCAAATTGGGATCTTTCTCAAGCAAAGGTACAATACTTGGGCACATCTCAGTTCGGAAAGGGGTACGCCGGACCCAGAGAAAGTCATGGGCCCTCCAGAAGTGGCCGGGGCCGAAAAACCTTAAGGAAGTGCGACAGTTCCTGGGACTAACGGGTTACTACAGGAGATTCGTGAAAGATTACACGAAGAAGGTCGCTCCTTTACAGACCTCCTGGTAGGACAATCCTTAAAGAGAAAACCCTCCCTTAATTTGGGGTAAAGAACAGGCTGAAGCATTCCAAAAGATGAAAGAGATCCTGACAGGTGATGAGATCTTAACCTATCCTGATTACAGCCAACCGTTCCTGTTGTACACCGCGCCAGTAAGAAGGGTTGGAGCCGTTCTCAGTCAAAGCAGAATGGACAAAGAAAAGTCATTCGCATATGCTAGCAAAAACCTTTACCCAAATGGAAAGAATCCAAAATTAAAACTCAAAT
>JARQOD010000004.1:533381365-533412867 GCA_033576555.1 Oophaga sylvatica
GGGACTATGCTTGCCGACTACAGGGAGCCCTGAGAGCCTCAAGCAAATTAACAATTTAAATGCTATCGACGAGAATAGAATGCTGAAAGAACAATTTATACAGGGATTGAGATCCCCAGAGGAACGCAGAACTGTAAATTGGTGGTCCTTAGATCATCCGGATGCTACCTTTGATGCCCTAAAGGACATGGCAATAAAAGGGCTGCGCCCCTGGGCAAACCTGAGGTGGCCACCCAACATCATCAGGGTGAAGTCACTCTGGAACCGGCAGTAACCCCCTGTTCCCCGCTAGTGCTGAAGCCAAAGCGCAGGTGACACCTCCTAGTGAATTGGACTGTCTGCGCTCAGAGGTGCGCCAGCTGACTAAAAATCTGGCCGCTGTGATGAGTGCCCTACAGCTGCGGAAAGAAGAGGAAGGGAAGATATTGCTAGCTGACTGCCCAGAGGACGTTCCGTGGATGCACCGAGGAGAAAGAAGACGTCGCCCCCCCGGAGGAGGACAACGCCACCCCCAGGAGCAACCTCTGATCAACACCCTTCTCGTCGAGAGATCATCTGTTATCGCTGCAACCGGAAAGGTCATCTGTCTACACAGTGTCCTTTAAACGGGCAGAACCTGGGTCCAAGGCCAACACCCAGGAGAATACCCGTCAGGCCCCCTAGACTGGAACCGCAGGTATGTGGGCGGGCGACCCTACCTGTCTATTATTCTAGATGGTATTGCTGTTCCAGCATTGTTAGACACTGGGTCCAGGTGACCCTAATACCTGATGCTCTATATACCAAGTACTGGTCAATGGACAGTCTTAAACCTCCGAGCCTTGACTTTACTGTGTATGCTTCGAATGGTCTTCCTGTAGAAGTACTCGGAACAAAATGTGTAGATGTAAAGGTGGGCAGAGAGGAGTTGAAAGACCAAGGGCTTCTGGTAGTAAAGACTGTAAATGAGGAGAACGGTTTAAATATCATTTTGGGTACTAACATTATCGGTAATTGTTTGGGAGAAGTTGTGTTCTTGCTCCAACAGCTCGCTGAGATTGCCCGACCAAGCAGAGAGGAGTAATCCAAAGAGAGATCCGGGCCCTGGTGTGTCAGCAGCAAGCGAAGCTTACCGACGGCGAAATTGGTAATGTACGGGTCACTGACTCAGATCCTATTGTGATACCCCCAATGAGTGAAATGATCATTTGGTGCAGGGCAGCCATAGGTCTGAGAGGACAGAATTACCAAGCTGTAGTAGAACCCCACCATTCAGAACATAGACCTACACTTATGACTGCTAGAGGAGTAGTAGAAGTGGTGAATGGAAGAGTACCGGTACGGCTTCTCAATTGGGGAGATGATGAGGTAAATTTACCCCGTTATGCAACCATTGCTAAACTTCATGCTGTTGATAATAATTCTATTCTCCCGGCTGAGTCCTTAGACTCCTGTCAAATAGAGGAGGACAATGACCCAGCAACCCAGGTGGCGGAATGGTGTCAGCAACTCCATGTTGGGACGGACACCACTCCCGCTCACCAGAAGCAAGGGGTATTACGGGTGGTGCAAGAGTACGCCAAGTGTTTAGCAAAAATCCACTTGATTTTGGGACAATTAAGGGAGTACAACATCATATTCCTACAGGCAGTCATCCTCCCATCAAAGAGCGGTATAGGCCCATACCTCCAGCTCATTATCAGAAGGCTAAAGAAATGTTGAATGATATGAAGAAAGCTGGGGTGATAAGGGATAGTTGTAGTCCCTGGGCAGCCCCTCTAGTTCTGGTTAAAAAGAAAGATGGTAGTATGAGAATGTGTGTGGATTACAGGCAGGTGAACCGCATAACACACAAGGATGCATACCCGCTACCACGCATAGAGGAATCATTAGCTGCTCTGAAAACGGCTAACTACTTTTCTACCCTTGATCTGACTAGTGGTTACTGGCAAGTGGCTGTGGCTGAGGAGGATCGTGAGAAAACGGCTTTCACCACCCCAATGGGGCTCTGTGAGTTCGACAGAATGCCGTTTGGGCTCAGTAGTGCCCCAGGAACATTTCAGAGAGTGATGGAAAACTGTCTGGGACATCTCAATTTTGAAACCGTGCTGCTATACCTAGACGACGTTATCGTGTATTCCAAGACATATGAGGACCATCTGAAGCACCTGGCAGAAGTGTTTGAGTCCCTGTCCAGGTACGGGATGAAATTAAAACCCTCAAAATGCCATCTACTCAAGCAGAAGGTACAATACTTGGGGCACATCGTCAGTTCGGAAGGAGTAGCGCCGGACCCAGAGAAAGTCACTGCCATCCAGAAGTGGCCGGAGCCGAAAAACCTTAAGGAAGTGCGACAGTTCCTGGGACTAACGGGTTACTACAGGAGATTCGTGAAAGATTACACGAAGAAGGCAGCTCCTTTACAGGACCTCCTGGTAGGACAATCCTTAAAGAGCAGAAACCCTCCCTTTAATTGGGGTAAAGAACAGGCTGAAGCATTCCAAAAGATGAAAGAGATCCTGACAGGTGATGAGATCTTAACCTATCCTGATTACAGCCAACCGTTCCTGTTGTACACCGACGCCAGTAATGAAGGGTTGGGAGCCGTTCTCAGTCAGAAGCAGAATGGACAAGAAAAAGTCATCGCATATGCTAGCAGAAAACTCAGGCCAACTGAAAGGAATCCGGAAAATTATAGCAGCTTCAAGCTAGAGTTTCTGGCGCTGGTCTGGGCCATTACTGAAAGATTTAAGCACTATCTGGCCTCCAATAAGTTCACGGCGTACACAGACAACAACCCGTTAACGCACCTGGAAACCGCCAAGCTGGGTGCCATGGAGCAGCGATGGATGGCTCGGTTGTCCAATTATCAGTTTACTATCAAGTACCGGGCAGGTCGAAAGAATGCTAATGCTGATGCGTTGTCCCGAATGCCGCATGACTCTGACACGGAAGAAGAATCGGACGACCTGGAAGAAATTGAGCTACCCGCGTTCCATCGAAATGGGGTAGTCCACGAGCATCGAGTTCACAGAAAGCAGTATGGTGCAACATTAAATCCTTTACCCCATCACAGCTGGAAAGAGACTCAGGACAGTGATCCAGTGGTCAGCCGCATCAAGGAGTTGTTAAAACAGGAAGGTTCCTCCTTGGAAAAGGATGCACCTATGTCAGCCAAGCTCCTGTGGAATGAGAAAAGCAGGTTGTTCCTATACCGTGAGAAGTTGTGCAGAAGATACGTCAACCCCAGAACCCATGAAATGGTCTGGCAAATAGTGGTCCCCAAGGCAGACGTCCCAATGGTGTTGGAAGCGTACCACGATCAAGCAGGACACTTTGGCTGGAGGAAGCTGGAGACCCTGTTGAGATGCCGGTTCTACTGGGTAGGGATGCGCAGCTCTGTCGAGAGGTGGTGTCGGAACTGTGGACCCTGTGGTCTCCGAAGAAAGGACTACGGTAGTCAAAAGGCCCCCCTGCAACCTATCCGGACGACTCGTCCCCTGGAGATTGTGGCCCTGGACCACGTCAAACTGTCGCCGAGTAGATCTGGATACTCATACGCCTTGACCATGGTGGACCATTACTCCAGATTTCTGGTAGTCGTTCCAGTGAAAGACCAGACCGCAGTGACGGCCGCGAAGACCTTTCAAGCAAGCTTCTGCAGACCGCATGGGTATCCCGAGCAAGTCTTAACCGATCAGGGACCTGCTTTCGAAGCTGATTTATTCAAGGAATTCTGTCATATGTACGGGTGCAAGAAAATAAGAACAACACCATATCACCCTCAAACCAACGGTCTTTGTGAAAAGATGAACCATATTGTCCTTGACTTGTTGAGATCCATACCGTTGGAAGACAGGAATCGATGGCCGGATTTACTACCTGATTTGGTTGATTTGTACAACCATATACCTGTAAGCTCAACTAACTGCACTCCAGCCTATCTTATGAGAGCAAGGCCCGGAAAACTACCAATGGATCTAGAACTTGGAGTGGTAGAACCGGAGGCAGACGACGCTGTTGAGAACTGGGACGTCAATCGGCAAGAGCAATACAGAAGAGTACAAATCTGTGTGGAGGAAAGTCTCAATAAGGCACGGGAGAAACAGGAAGATGTTTACAACCGAAATGCTCCTGCCAAGCCTCTGATGCCTGGAGAGGTAGTATTAAAAAGAAAAAGAAAGATGCATAAACTGGATAATCAGTGGGAGCAAGAACCCTACGTCATACAAGATTCTAAATACGACAACAGAAAAGTTTGTGTCGTCAGTAAAGACGGAGGAAGAACAACGACCACTGTGTCCAGAGATCATTTGAAGTTGTGTCCAGAACACTTAAAGAGTTGTGAAAAGAACCCTGTCTTCAATCAAAGAGAAAGAAAGGAAGAGGTCATACACACCGATCTGGGAGATTTTCCTGCGGATTGGCCCCGACTGGGAGATGCTGTGATAATTCCAGTGTTGCAGTTTTATCAGCCACAAGAGGAAGTTTTACCTCCAGTTGTGCCTGTGGTGCCAGTTGAGCCCGTCCAGGAGTTACCCATTCCAGCAACACCTCAACCTGTAGAACCTCAAGATGGATCATCTGAAGCAGCGCCCCATACTATGGGATCCCCTGGTGAAGCTGACTCACACCGCCCAGCCATCAGTACGCTTGCCAGATCCATAGAAAGGTTAAGGCAGTTCTATAGTTTGCCGTTACGCAGTGCAGACAGATCGCAACTTGTTATACCTGAAACTACACCACGTAGATCAGAGAGAATCACAAAAGGGAAATTACCCATTAGATATCAGCAGTGATTATAACGAATTTATGTGAACATTGTAAAAGTCTATATATATAAATGTGTTTTTTCTCTATTATGTCTTCGTTTAACAATGGACTCAGAGGCTGAGGACTGAGCCAGCCCAAAAACTGTATCCTGTACATAGTTGCACTAAAGTGCCTTCTTAATGGTTTCACATGAACCCTTGACTCACCTCTAAACCCAAAAAAACCCGTGTGGTGTGGCACTGAGTGAGGTCTGCATTTGGATGTCCTGCAGCCCACCCAGGACCCACGTTGAAGGTTTG
Source organism: Oophaga sylvatica (assembly GCA_033576555.1). NCBI lineage: Eukaryota > Metazoa > Chordata > Amphibia > Anura > Dendrobatidae > Oophaga > Oophaga sylvatica. Next base: position 533,386,417 of record JARQOD010000004.1, read on the forward strand.
GTGCGGGTCCTTCACAAGTATCTTGTATATATATTTATTAAATGCTACTTGATACTTTTGTATTTCTATATGTAAAATGTTATTGTTCGTAACGTTCAAGGTGTTCTCACCTCCCGGATGGGAAGATGTTATTGTTTCAATGTTTATTGCATAAACAAAATGTCTTTTGTATTTTACAGCCCGGGAGTGCTGTCGTTTACCATGGGGGAATGTGTAGCCCTGGTACACAATACCAGGAGGATGAGTGGAGAGGTAACAGTTAAGGTCTCTTCATGACATCATGTACACTTCTGACACACCCAGCAGGGGTGTGGAAGGGAGTGATTTAGTCAGTCAGTGTCCGGACTTCAGAGTAAGAAGTCAGTTTCCTGTCCTTGGACAGAGTAGACGTGTCCAGTTTAAGTCTATCATCAGTTCAGAAAGTGGAGTCTGGTGTAGGTGTCTGTATACACCTTAGTCTAGTCAGAGCTGTGCCCCACTGGAAGAAAGACTGAACTATCTATTAAGAGACAAGCAAGGCGAAGGGCAAAGTGGAAGGAAGATTATTGGAAAAGTGCTTTTGACTTGGAAAAGTCCTGCACGTTGCAACCGGTTACTGGGGACCGAAGGATCACTATTGTACAGCATAGTGAAGAGAAAACCAGGAATCTACCGGACCCTAGGTCGCGGCAGACAAGCCCCTTTATAGTCAGAACGTAGCTGGAGTCAGGGGGTGTGAAGACTTTGAGTTGTGCACGACAAGAAAAGGATTCAGCTCCCTCGCAGGAAGGCTTCTAACACAAATTTGACTGGGCAGAACAGTTAAAGATTAGCTGGAATCATAGAGAGGACTACGCTTCAGGCTGGTCGTACTCATCATTATTGGACAGTAAAGGAGGCCCCTAACTTGCTTAGCTGTTGCCTCAAAGCTCATCCTCCATCAACCCCATCAGCCTCCCTGGGACCCGCCTTATCATCCTGCAAGTAAAGGTATGGAAAGACGTTGACTGTGTGAGACTGAGTTATTATTGCATGCCTGCACAATCCCTACCTAACTACCGACCTGAGGAAGAGTCCCACCTGTAGGGGACCCGACATCTAGCTGCATCACCATCCCCTCAGAGATCTATAGCAGCGCTGGTACAAATTACCAGAATACTACAGGTGGCGTCACGAACTGTATATAAATCTATCCCCTGTAAATATTCCCCCAACATACGCCAGACCGCCAGGGCCACAGACCGAGCCACAGCTACCTGTGACAAACCCCATAGACTTCCATGGGCTCGGCTCTGAGTACCCCATTGCCCTGGTAACCCACAATTGTGGTGGCGGGTCGACACATATCTACTCGCTGTCTAGCGAGATTCAATTGTTCTACCTCTCGCAGGTAGGTCACACGGTACGCCACCAGCATGCGCATATATTCCAGACTTTCTTCTGTTCCTATAGCGTAGAATGACACCATGCCGTCTTCATCTGGTATCCAGTCCCGACGATCACGTGGACTGCTTACTTTCACCACACCAGACTTCTTCACCATTATCTGCATGGCTCGGCCATTTCTCCCGATCAGCTTTCTCACCAGAACATGAGGCACCCGGATGACCTCTTCCTGTAGACTGTGAGCTTTTCTCATAAGCTTTAGTTGTCTAACGGTTTGTTCTGTCTTCAACCGGAGAAACCGCTTTGTGCGAATACATCGCCAGTGCATGTCACTTAGGATTGCCACCCTCTTCACTGTAACTTCAGTCGTGGACAAGACCACCAGCTGTTTAGCTCCTGAGGTCGAGTACACCTTACAGGCTCCCACGGCCTTCTTAAACGCTTCATGCACAGACTCACGGGTGCATTCTTCTCTCAAGTCCTCGGGTACATCTACGAGGCACTTGTACCGACACGTTTCTGTCTCACCAGTGGTTTCCAGACGATCAATCAGCTCAGGGTTCAGGGACAACTGACTTTCAGCTTCTTCCCCCTTTACACTTCTTCTGAGCTGACTCACAGCTACAATTTCGTGAATTTCCGTCCGGACCACTTCCATTTCATATTTACCTTCCGTTACCACACTCTTAGCTCTCCTCAGGTCTATCTTCTGGCCAAAGGGAGCGAGTGCAACGTGTTTGCCCTTTTCTTTCTCCAAGGAGGCCTTGTTCACCGAGTGACACTGTATCAGGCGACTTTTAAGCCCGAGAACTTCTTCCTCTAGTTCCGCCATTCGCCTCTCAGCTGCCCGTCTCTGAAGCTTCTCTTGCGTCCAGTGGGCTTGTAACCACTCCTTGAGCTCCTTGATCTCGGCTCCGACATCCACCGAATCATCCGAACTCACAGCACTCGAGGAAGTATCTGTGTTACACCTCTCATTTCCAGTGGCCAACTCCTGGCCCTGGTCTGTAGCTTCTCTGAGGGACTCCTCCATCTTTTCCCGCTCAGCTTCCATCTGTCTGAGCTTTTCCTTAAGGCACATCTCCGCCTTCTGGAGAGTATCACAGGACATCTGTAGCTCCTTCACCTGAGCTTCTAGACCTAGGGTCTTTCTGCGCAGATCACCATTTTCATCACGGGTGTCCTGCAGAGTGGTCTCAACCACCTGGCGCATTTGCTCTGCATCCATCTTATCCTCTTCTAGTTTTTCTTTGACCCTGAGGAGATCCACATACTCTTTCTTCATCTGTTGCAGTTCCCTACTGCGTTCATCACACTCCTTCTTGGAGTCACACAGCTCCTGGTTGAGCTGTTCGCGCAGTCGTTCTAGGATTTGTTCACTTCCAGAAACTCCATCCTGCAGCGCCTCCTTCTCACGCTTCAACTGCAAAACCTCTTCCTTGATTTTGCGGCGGTCCTCTTTAATGGCAAAGAACATATTCTGCCACAGGATAACTTCCTCGTTGCCTCCTTTTAGATCTCGCTGGTCTGAGGACACGTCCTCCAGGTTTTCACATAATTGCAGCATGTCACTCTGATACTGCAGCCGAATAGTTTCCAGCTCTTGGCCCTGACTGGCCACCTCCTCTTCTACCTCTAAAGGAGAATCCACACTTGAAGCATAGGCAGACAGTACTACATTCTTTTCATTTCCATTTTCAGCGAGTACTACCGGAACAACCTTTTTGTGGCCCTTGCGCCGTCTACGACGAGAGGAGGACTCTCTTCCCTCGTCTAGCCTCTCCTGACTGAACTCACTTTTTACTTTCATAGTGTCCCAGTCAGCTACGGGGTCTGTGTCACTCCCCATGGTGTTGTGGACTAACAGGTCACCTCCCACTTTGACGTCACCCCCTTCTACTGGAGCTACCCCGTTATCAACGGTCACATTGTCATTTTTAGGAGGTCCCAGCCCACCACCAGTAACAATTTTCATTTTTCCACACTCTACACTCTTGTGAAAATCCGCCCCTTTTTTAGACTCCGCCCCCTTTTTAACAACCACACCGGCAGGGTAATTTTTACACAAAAAATCAGCAGCAGTCTTAGGACTCAGTTCACAACATCTCTTACCACCTCCCCGGGCATTCTGTGACAACACTGGCACCCCCGGAGAGTCCATAGAATGGTCCACTGCCGCCATTCCATACGGTGCCCATGGTTCCCGCACCATGTCCAGTTGCATGTCCAGTAGACATTTCTCAAATATGCGGTCCGACTTGTCAGACCCATTCGCTGCTCCGTTCACAGCCATCGCGGAGCACTGTTCACACCAGAACTTCACCGCTTTCCCTTGAAAAAATCTTTGTGGCCCCGCCGAGCCACAGCAAACTGGATTTGAGTGCGACGACAATCTTCACAACCCCGCCGAGTTGCAGCAAGATGCCTTCGTGACCCCACTGAGTCACAGCAAGATGCCTTCGTGACCCCACTGAGTCACAGCAAGATGCTTGTATCCACACTCGTCTTCCATGCTGTCAGACTTCTCTGTCTTAACAACGGCAGTCTTCACTCAAGACATACATACTACACAGCTTTTTTTCCACAAAAAATTCAGCCTTGCTGTGCAACCACTTTTTTTTTTTTTTTTTTCCTTTGCAAAGTCTATTAGGGCTACTGTCTCTTTAAGACTGCTCCACAAACTTTTCTTTTGCTGCTGCACATTCCACAGTCATTTTCACAACAAGTTCAGCTTTGCTGTGCATACATTTTCTCTCTGCAGACCCTATCAGGGCCACTGTCTCTCCAAGACTGCTCCAAACAGACGTTTCTGCTGACACACTTTTTTTTTTTTTTTTCTGCTGCTATTTCAATAGACTTCACCTTTAATGCTGTCTCTCGCCACTGTGCTGCATGCACACTCCAGCACTAACTGTACCAGGCCCTGCGCTGCCCGCATTCTCCGCCAATTGTAAGCTTTCCGGGTATTTAGCTCTAGGATCGCTGTCTGGGTAGACAGAATGGCACGGAAACAGTTCATTCAGACAGCAGTTTGGTGAAAACTGGCCGCAACCAGTTTTATTAAAGTCCACAGCACACAGATAAAAACAAATCATAAACAGAAAACCTGGGCTTGTCTAGCCACTAAATTACACTTAGATAGATGGCCCTCTCTATCCGGGACCCAGACTCTACCAGTCTGTGCCCAAAACAACACATATCACATATGTTACCAGTATGGAGTTTCACAGACACTCCTCTTTATGTCCGAAGGCAACTCCAATGTCCAGACTTGAGAGAGGTCACCTCCTATTCAGTCGCTATTCGCACGGATTCTCACTGCGACTACTCCTGTGTCCGGGGTACTTCCTGCACCCAGACTGAGATAGCTCACACTCTTAGAGACTGCTTCCTTGTGCCAGGACACCTCCCTGTGTCCGGGCTAAAGACAGTTCCCACACTCTTAGAGACACCTTCTGTGTCTGGACCCCTTGTCCAGACTGAATGAGCTCCCTGACTGTGCTCCCAAGCACCTACTTCTGGCTTCCTAATCAATACCTGAGTGGCCACAGGTTTGAGCTGCAAACGTGTACTTGAATGGATGGTGTAATGACCTTTCTCCACCACTAGTTTTACAAAGGCACACATTTCCCTCATACAAGTCAGCAAAGTACCTGTGAAATGTACACCCCATTCAATACATACGCTCTCACTGTCTCACAAGTATCATCCAATTATCACATAGTTCTTTTATCAATGTTTGGTGAGAACGGTGTATGTTTACATTCTTTAGTCGGAAAGTCTATGTTTATATTATTCATCCAATTACTGCATAGATTCACTATTAATGTTTGGTGAGAAATATAGTTTTTATAGAATGATGGAATATCCGGTATCAGGAGAATTTTTGGCATGTCATATCCGGTGATGTATTTGTCTGACGTAATTTGACATCTGAAGAGCTGGCAACTCAAAAGGAGATATTATATTGCACAAATAGAATTTGTCAGAGTTTGTGTAACACTTGGTTATGCAAGCAGTGTTTTTTCTAAACAATTCATAAGCTGGAGAAGATTTCAGCTAAGACAAGCCTGTTAACTTGTAGACTGAAGAGGACGCCCATGTTGGTCTACAGTGTGGATCCCAGGAATTTCTCTGTCTTCGCCTTTTCGCTTATCACGGTGGATGTTTTCAGATGGATGATGATGCTATTCCTGGTGAAGTTTTGCTTTTTGCTTACGCAGTGTGCAATATAAGTACTTTACCTTTGTGATTTTTATTATGCATAAGTGTACATAATATCATATTATTTCCTGTTTTCTGTAATCATTTAATTGTTGTAATAAAATTAATTGCCTTCTTAAAAGCCGTTTCTGAGCTCTTTAAATACTTGGCAAAGCTAGGTGGTACAACGCTCCCTGCAAAAAATGATTCCAGATGATGACATGGAGACTTTCCTCACTATCTTTCCTCACCCAAGGAAGAGTTGGTGGATATACTGGCACCCTACTTGATAGGAGAGTCTCAAAAATCCTATCATGACCTTAGTGAGCAAGACATGCGAGACTATGCTAAACTGAAAGCTGAGATTCTTGCTCACCTAAGGGTTGCAGCCGCGGTGCATGGTAGATGGGTCCAGGCCTGGGAATACTGGTCAGACAGATTTAACCGGTCCCAGCACAGATTGTGGAGCGTGTGATTATCAACTTTTTTTTTCTGGGGCCTTAACAGTAAATTGCAGCATTGGTTCAGCCATGGTAACTTGTGAACTACAGATCATCTAGTAGACTTGGTAGAGAGATTTGTCAGTACCGGATGAAATCTTCTGGATGTTTGCCCCAAACCATCACCTGCAGGAAGCTGTCGACACACTATCCATTAGAAGCGTCCTACCGTCCAAGGGATGGTGGAAAGGGCAACCAGGAAAAGTCCGGGCCCTGGAACTCTATGTTTAGAAAACCCGGGCTGGTCCAGTGTTGGAGGTGTCCTGAATTTGGTCACGTTTTGGCTCGGTACCTGTTAGGACCAGAGCCTATAAAATGTGATGCCGGATGGTGCCAGACCCTGTTTGCAGCTCCCTCCTGTGTGACCTCACCTGGACTAAAGACTGAGCCACAAGTGTGTAAAATTGGGCTAAATGATTGTCCTGTCAACACCATACTAGACTTAGGTAGTCTTGTCATATACCCCACAGGTTCATAAGTGTGGTGTGTATCCATGATGACTCTAGATTGTATTCTGTGGCCCTTATGAGAATGGAGACAGCATATGGGATAGTAGACTACAAAGTTGGGGTAGTACAAGCCCTTATGCTTAATATAATCTTGCATCGTGATTTTCCCCTTGTTTTGGAAGGTGTGGGGGAAAGGTACTGACGTTGATGGTAGTCTCAGTACCGGCCCATGGGAAGAGGTGAGAATTCTACATTGCAGGTCTTTGCTAAGGAAGACAAAATTCTCCCTGATTCCTCAATGGTACTTGAGGTAGAGGAAACATGGGAAGATATGCAAAGGAGAATGTCATCATCATTAGTGGAGTTTCCCAATAACCAGGATCTGACCAACGGTTTCCCCACTTTGCTATGAATAATGAGCTATTGAAACTTTGAGTAATTGCTGGTCCCTAAGGCTTATCGACGCATGGTGCTTAATATGACTCACAGTTATGTTCTAGGGGACACTTGGAAACCGAGAAGATCCTGGAGAGCAAGCTCTGGAGGCTCTTCTAGATGGGGATGCACAAGGATATTGAGGAGTACTGTAAGTCCTGTCCTTTGTGTCAAATAACTGCATTCGTGACCAGGGGCGTACATAGAAATCATTGGGCCCCATAGCAAAAGTCTGAATGGGGCCCCCCCCCAAAAAAAACAGGTGCTCTTAACTCCACACACACACACCTGCAGTGCATGCAGGGCCCCCTACACCCTCCACAGTGTGTGCAGCCGGGCCCCCCTCCCTAAGGTGCAAAGTGCAGTCAGAGCCATTGTAAATGTAAAGTGCCAGCACAGTGAGGGGACACATTTAACAAAAAAAAATCGACCCCCAGCCAGGCTCACCATCTTGTGTGTGCAGTGGCGTAGCAACTGTTTGTGGGGCCCGGGGCGGCTGAAAAATTTGCCGCCCCTTTGGTCATTGATAATCCTGAAGCATTCACCATTACAACCAAAAAAAGGCTCAAAGTAAATACCTTTCACCTGTAAAATCAGCATGGCAAAAATACACACTGCAAAGCAGCAACACACAGTATGGACTTGTGTTTATGATGTGCTTTATCCTCCTTGGACAAAAAGGACTTCTTTAGGCTTGGCTCACATTTATACAGTGCAGTCTGCTGGACAAATATGTCTGAATTGCAAAAAAAAAATGGTATTCAGACGTATATGGAGGCATACAAAAACCATAATGGGCAACACGCAGTGTAAAAAAAAATGTTCTTCTGACTATGTTTTGCCCTGATCACGTTGTATTGTGGGAAAAAAACATAATTGACCAAAGGTACACGTTTTTAATGTGGGGTGAAAAAAAGTTTATTCCTCTGGACACCTCCTCACAGAACTGATGCCAAAATGGAGTGGGATGGGACTGTTGACACCAGTAAAACTGGATGGAAAAAAAATGATTCTTTTTAAGTAACAAAACATATAGAGACAAAGATGGAAGTACGATATGTATCAAATGTACTTGTTTAAATTTGTAGGTTGATGCATGGCATACGTTTTAATGTATACGTCCAACGCATTAAGTCTGCAGGCGTATAAATGTGAACCTAGCCTGACAGGGAACATGCTGCATAGTGTGCTCCGATGTAAGAAGTGTGGTACCTAATCTGACAGCAGGTACAAGCAATGCCCATCATTCATGGCATCATATAAGACAGGTAGACGGATGTCATATCTTCGTATATGAAATGATTGGAATATGTAAGCTATGCAAAGTTCCAACATGTGTACAAACTACAAGACACATTTTATCACAGGTAAGCTGACACAGAAATGCTGCACACAATATCTTCCATAACATCTGCAGAACTTCCACTCTCAGGCACCTCATGAGCTCAGCACGCCCCATGTAATTGCTGTCTCCCAGGTGCATGCCTCTGGGGTGAAGGAGCAGAATAAATTAGTAACATTTATTGGCTGCACCATGATTTCCAGGGCATTGCACATTTTTAGTATTGCATGACATGCATTGTTGCACACCTTGACAGTGAAGTTGGTGGTGGGACATAGACTGGAGGTCTTACCTACAGCTAGGAAGCATCATCCTGCCTGGTGGTGGTACAGGGTTAAATCACATGAAACCAGCTAACAATGGAGAAGCAATGTGAGGAGTACAGAAGGGTGGCTGCAGTGCATGCAGGGCCCCCCTCCTCCACCCTCCACAGTGCCTGCAATCAGGACCCCCTCACTCCCTAAGGTGCAAAGTGCAGCCAGAGGCTAGCCATTGTAAAGGGCCCGTCTCACATAGCGATATCGCTACCGAGATCGCTGCTGAGTCACTAGTTTTGTGACGCAGCAGCGAGCTCACCAGCGATATCGCTGTGTGTGACATTCAGCGACGATCAGCCCCCCTGCCGGGTATCGCTGATCGTCGCTGAAATGTCAGGACCTTTTTTTGATCGCTGGTTTCCCGCTGACAGGCACGCATCGCTGCGTGTGACAGGCGGGAGACCAGTGATCCGCTGGTAACCAAGGTACACAGCGGGTTTCCAGGCGCGTGTGTCGACCCGCCACCACAATTGTGGGTTACCAGGGCAATGGGGTACTCAGAGCCGAGCCCATGGAAGTCTATGGGGATGTCACAGGTAGCGGTGGCTCGGTCTGTGGCCCTGGCGGTCTGGCGTATGTTGGGGGGTATATTTACAGGGGATAGATATATTTACAGTTCGTGACGCCACCTGTAGTCTTCTGGTAATTTGTACCAGTGCTGCTGTAGATCTCTGAGGGGATGGTGAGGCAGCTAGATGTCGGGTCCCCTACAGGTGGGACTCTTCCCTCAGGTCGATAGTAATGGGCAGGTTGTGCAGGAATGCAATCAAATAACACAGTCTCACACATCAGCGTCTTTCCATACCTTTTTACTTGCAAGATGGTTAGGCAGGTCCCAGGGAGGCTGATCCAATGGAGAATGTGTTTTGAGTTAGCAGCTGGACAAGTTAGGGGCCTCCTTTACTTTCACAAAGATGAGTCCAACCAGCATGAAGCGTAGTTCCCTCTATAAACTCCAGCTATTACAAAGCTGTACTGCCCGGTCAGTGTTGTGGTCGGAGCCTTCCTGTGAGAGAGCTGAGTTCCTATTTTTGCTGATCAGGCTCAAGGTTCTCACTCCCCCTGACCCCAGTTACGTACCAACACTCCAGGGGCTGCTTGCTGTTACCTAAGGTCCAGTAAGCCTCTGGGTTTTCTACCACCATGCGTGAAGCTTTAGTGGTGCTTCGGTCTCCAGTGACCGGTGACAACGTGCAGGACTTCTCCAATCCTATAGCACTCAGAATTCCTACCACTGTGCCTTTCGCCTTGTCCGCGCTTGTAGCATAAGCATTTCTCACTTCAAAGGTTATAAAAGTCAATCCCTTTCTTAACTTCTTTCTTGAGCTTGTTGCCAGAATCTCAGTAATCTTCTAGGCAGGAGCACGTCTCTGAACCTTCACTGTCCTTGGGACAGGAGACTGAAGTATATCTGCAACTCACTTCCCTCTTCTTAATAGAATGTCTCAGTCTGTCTATCAGTGGGGCACAGCTCTGACCAGGCTGAGATGAACTGGCTCACCTGTACTGGCCTCCACTTTCTGAACTGCACACAGATTGCACTCAGCTCTGCTGCTGACTGACTAGACCTCTGAATGACTGCACTGAATAACTCTCACAGACTCCCTGAACACTCCCTGTGACTAGACTTTATACCTGTGGGCGTGTCTAAGTGCGTGTTGAAATGAATGTTCATTGAGCATTGAACTGCTATCTCTCCACACATTCTCCAGGGTACTGCGTGTGCCTTCACACCAGGGCTACACATTCCCCCATGGTAAAAGACAGCACTCCCGGGCTGTAAAATACAAAGAGACAGAAATTTTGTTTATGCATTAAACATTAACATTAACTCGTCCCATCCGGGAGGTAAGGATTTCTTGAACGTTGCAAACAAAACATTAAATATAGAAAAATACAAAATATTAAATATACATTTTCATATAATAAACGGCAATATTCTTGTGAAGGACCCGCACCAAACCTTCAACGTGGGTCCTGGGTGGGCTGCAGGACATCTGGATGCAGACCTCACTCAGTGCCACACCACACGGGTTTTATGTTCAGAGGCAGTTGTGGTGGTTTTATGTAAAACCAAGATAATGCACAAAGTGCAACTATTTACAAAATCAGTTCTTGGGCTGGCTCAGTCCTCAGCCTCAGAGTCCATTGTAAAACACGATAGAAAAAAGACACAGATATAAATACATTTCTAATATGCATTAAATTTTCAACTTTTTACTTTAGTACCCAGCCGGGCATTCTACTCAATATAGAAAAACATAGAAATTATCTCTAGCAATGAAGTGCAAAATTGGCAAACATTCTCGAACTTTCTACAACATTACATATGGTAGACCCCTGTCTGGATCTTACCGTTTTTTTTTTTTTCTTTTACTGTTTAATTATTTCAACTACATTTTCCACCCCGGGGGCTGGAACAATGCGATGGTCCCTAGATCCCATGACTAACAAGTCGTGACCTGCTATCAGAGTCTGGGTCGCCACAGTCCTCGTACGAACCTCTAGGGGCGCAACGGGTACTTTCTCCTTGCGAGACACCGATTGCGTTTCAATTTGCGTTACAGTTAGCGATATCGATCGTGTCATAGATTGCGATGGAAACTGGGTCGCAAGTTGCGATGTAGAAGGATGACAAGATAATGAAGAGTATGTAGACGTTGCTTCCATTTGCGAGGAGCCTGCAGGGGGCGATGCTGGGGCACGGCCTGGTGCTGTTTGAGCTGGAGACGGGGACGCTGCGGTAGTGGTGATGTTACCTGCGTCGGGGACGGGGTCACGAACGATTGTGACATTAAGGGCATACCATCCCTTCATACCCCAGTGTCGTGTATATGTGACAATGTCTCCATTAATTAGGTCCCTCCCGGGATGGCCTTGCGGTAGGTGGGATTCTACGTCACGTCTGCTGACAAAGACCCCTGGGTAGAGGCCCGGTTCTCTTATGAAGCCCCAGCCCTTCCGGAGCTGGAACTCTGTCACACACCCCTGCCGCCGCGGTTCCCTCAGAGTACCTTTTTCTCGACGGACACTTTCCTTGTCCGCGATCAGCTCTGCATGCTGCCGCTGTCGGTTGCGCTGAGCTTCCGCCTCTTCCTCCTGCTGGCGTTGCTGCTTCTCCTCGCGACGCTGCCACTCACGTTCCCACTGGGCGGTGTAGGCGACGTCATCCAGGCGCGCCATCTCGTCCCAGTCCACGTCTGGTAATGACGGACAGGACCCCTCCGGTGTCCCTATCGGGGATCGATCATCTGCTGCGGCCTCCTGGCCGGGCGGGCGTTCCGGAACTGGCGGTACCTCCTCAACCTCCTTCGCCTCCACCGCTTCACCGGTGGGATCAGGATCGGTACTTTCGAGGGCAGCCTCCGGTTGCTCCTTTGCCTTGGGCAGCAGAAGTTTTGGTAACTCCAGACGTAGGGGGTCGTCGAGGGGAGAGAACACCGCGTCCCACAGCCGCCGCTGCTCCTGGGTACGCCGGCGTCTCTCGATCTCTTCAAATCCAGATTGGTGCTGGACCATCTTTTTCAGTCGTGCATTCTCCTCTTTAATTTCCAGCAATGCTTGCTGCAGGTGCAGGACCACGGATGATTCCGGTGCTGGTGGCAGCTTGGCTGGGGCACGGGGCCTGCCTTCCTCCGCTTCCCTGCTCGGCTGCACACGTCCTGCTTCCATGATGTTCCAGAGCGTTCCCTCATCTCCTCTCAGAGACGTCCGGTCTCTTCCGTGGAGGCGGGGTTTGCGTCTCCTCCTCTTCGCAGGGAAGGTGAAGAGGAGGCGGACCTCCTTTGCTGTAGGGCAGGATCGCATATTGTAATAGCACTTTGAGAGGGCAGGCATTCTCTTCGCGCCACAGGGGGGTACACGCCCACGAAGGTACGCCCACCTTCTTCTCCAGCGCCTGAGGGCGCGAATATGGCGACAGAGATGGCGATTTTTGGCGCCAAAAGTGCAAACAGTCCTTTTTCACAAAAACAACTCCATAGGCACACAGGGCTCGCAATTTTGCGAGTTTCGCATCCTGTTCGTGACGCCAAAGTTTTGTGTCGACCCGCCACCACAATTGTGGGTTACCAGGGCAATGGGGTACTCAGAGCCGAGCCCATGGAAGTCTATGGGGATGTCACAGGTAGCGGTGGCTCGGTCTGTGGCCCTGGCGGTCTGGCGTATGTTGGGGGGTATATTTACAGGGGATAGATATATTTACAGTTCGTGACGCCACCTGTAGTCTTCTGGTAATTTGTACCAGTGCTGCTGTAGATCTCTGAGGGGATGGTGAGGCAGCTAGATGTCGGGTCCCCTACAGGTGGGACTCTTCCCTCAGGTCGATAGTAATGGGCAGGTTGTGCAGGAATGCAATCAAATAACACAGTCTCACACATCAGCGTCTTTCCATACCTTTTTACTTGCAAGATGGTTAGGCAGGTCCCAGGGAGGCTGATCCAATGGAGAATGTGTTTTGAGTTAGCAGCTGGACAAGTTAGGGGCCTCCTTTACTTTCACAAAGATGAGTCCAACCAGCATGAAGCGTAGTTCCCTCTATAAACTCCAGCTATTACAAAGCTGTACTGCCCGGTCAGTGTTGTGGTCGGAGCCTTCCTGTGAGAGAGCTGAGTTCCTATTTTTGCTGATCAGGCTCAAGGTTCTCACTCCCCCTGACCCCAGTTACGTACCGACACTCCAGGGGCTGCTTGCTGTTACCTAAGGTCCAGTAAGCCTCTGGGTTTTCTACCACCATGCGTGAAGCTTTAGTGGTGCTTCGGTCTCCAGTGACCGGTGACAACGTGCAGGACTTCTCCAATCCTATAGCACTCAGAATTCCTACCACTGTGCCTTTCGCCTTGTCCGCGCTTGTAGCATAAGCATTTCTCACTTCAAAGGTTATAAAAGTCAATCCCTTTCTTAACTTCTTTCTTGAGCTTGTTGCCAGAATCTCAGTAATCTTCTAGGCAGGAGCACGTCTCTGAACCTTCACTGTCCTTGGGACAGGAGACTGAAGTATATCTGCAACTCACTTCCCTCTTCTTAATAGAATGTCTCAGTCTGTCTTCTAGTGGGCCACAGCTCTGACCAGGCTGAGATGAACTGGCTCACCTGTACTGGCCTCCACTTTCTGAACTGCACACAGATTGCACTCAGCTCTGCTGCTGACTGACTAGACCTCTGAATGACTGCACTGAATAACTCTCACAGACTCCCTGAACACTCCCTGTGACTAGACTTTATACCTGTGGGCGTGTCTAAGTGCGTGTTGAAATGAATGTTCATTGAGCATTGAACTGCTATCTCTCCACACATTCTCCAGGGTACTGCGTGTGCCTTCACACCAGGGCTACACACGCGGGGCGGTGCCTAGAAACCCGCTGTGTACCTTGGCTACCAACGCCCTGATGCAGGGAGCTGGTATCCAAGGTACACAGCGGGTTTCCAGGCACCGCACAGCGCTTGGAAACCCGCTGTGTACCTTGGATACCAGCTCCCTGCATCAGGGCGCTGGTATCCAAGGTACACTGCGGGTAACTAAGCGATGTTACCCGCAGTGTCGCTGTCCCAGATCGCTGCCTGAGCTGCCTGTTTGGCAGCTCAGCAGCGATCATGTAGCGATACACCAGCGATCCTGACAAGTGCATATCGTTGTCGGGATCGCTGGTGTATCGCTATGTGAGACCCAGCCTTTAATATAAAGTGCCAGCACAGTGAGGGGACACATTCAACAAAAAAATCCACCCCATACCCCAGCCAGCAGGGCTCACCTTCTTGTGTATCTCTCCCTGAGTGAAACTTATGAATGTTTTCTGCTTCCTGTGATGCACATGTCTCTGGCTGCAGGCTGGCTTTCTTATGCAAATGCAGCCAGAGACTTAAGGGTATGCCACACTAAACAATATCGCTAACGGGATCGCTAAAAAACGTCACTATTTAGCGATCCCGTTAGCGATATTGTTCAGTGCGGCAGCTTCCAGCGACGAGCTTCCTGCTGTGATCTCGCTCGTCGCTGGAATCGTTCCGGACCCTATTTTCTCGTCGGCGCTCCCGCTGGGTAAGTATCTTATCGCTGTGTGGCACCTTTTCTTAGCGATTTAGCGGTACTTTTGTACCGCTAAAGTCGTTAAGAAGATCGCTAACGGCGATAGCGTCGTTAACTATATCGCTAAATGTGGCCGCATTTAGCGATATAGAAACAATCCCGCTAGCGATCGCATTAGTATGCGTCGTTATCGTGATCGCTAGCGGGATTGTTTAGTGTGGCAGTACCTTTAAGCCAACTGCTGACCAGGAGACAACAAGGAAAGGGGACCTTCAAGGGGGTTTACAGTGTCCGGCCGTCGCTTATATTTAATTAAAGGAGATAGTACTGTGTCAGCACAGCACAGCTGCCAAACGACAGCGGCCGTCGTGGGCCCCCTCACCTGTCTGGGCCCCATAGCTGCTTCTTAGTCTGCTCTATTCACGGAACGCCACTGTTCGTGACCCATTTTCGCAGACCGCTAGTACCTTTCCATCATTGAAATACCCTTTGAAAGGATTGGGATGGTTTGGTGGGGCCAATTGTATAATCAGCTCTGGGGCACCAGTTTATCCTTGTCATAGTAGATTATACCATGCGCTAACTTGAAGCGGTTCCTAAGAAACAATGTGTCTAAAAGTATCACCCTAGAGTTATTTTTCATTATTCCTTGGATGGGGATTCTGAAGAAAATCCTTATAGACCAAGGCACACCCTTCATGTCAAAGATTATGAAGGAGCTGTGCCGAATGCTGAAGGCGGCACCCATACGTACCTCGGTATATCATCCAAAAATGGACGGACTATTCGAGACCTTCAATAAGACGCTTAAGCACATGTTAATAAAGATAGCAGAAAAAGATCTTTTGCCATATTTAATGTTCTCTGTGAGAGATGTACCGCAAGCTTCTACTGGCTTATCGCTTTTCGATTTAGTGTATGGGAGCACCCAAGAGGTCTGCTGGACATAGTGAAAGAAATATGGTAAGATGAGGCCACCCCATACAGAAGTGTGTTATGATTTGGTAGCTGAGGAGAGCAGGCAAAAACGGCAATACACCAGAGAGGTTGGAATCTACTGGATTGCAGTACCCTGACTAACCACCACAACTAAAGGCAGCCGTGGAGCGTACCTACGTTGGTCCTAGACGCCTCGTCACAGCCTGAGAAGCTAACTACACCTAAAGATAGAAAGAGGAAAGCTATCTGCCCCGGAGCAGATCCCCAAAGAACATAGGAAGCCCCCAAACATGTAATGGCAGTTAGACAAGAGGAAATACAGACACAGACAGAAAATAGTATGAGCAAACGTTGGGGCCCAATCTTCCTAGAAAGAAAAGGTTAGGAAGGACACTTACTGCAATCCAAAAAACCCTAAAAAAATACCAACTCTACTAATTGCAAAAACACCTGAGATCACACGACCTCTACCTGTCACGGGTGTGTCACCACGAAGATCGTCGCGATTGCACAGCCTGACTTCTCGCAGCTGAATTTTTGGTGCTTGGTGTTTTGTTTCGGCAGTGAAGGAGTTAATTCTCCCTCTCTGTGCTAGACGAGACCCAGCCTCACCCAGCTGCAGTTAATTCTGCAGTATTGGGACTCCTTCAAATACCTGCCGGTCTTATTGGGTAGTTGTCGGTGAAAGCATTTCATACAGACCATCAGAGCGGATCGTGGTATTGAAGAGTTTGGAGTGAAGTGTACTCGGTGTGGTTTTTTCCCTTCCTCGCTTTATCATTTATCTCCTTACCCGTTTGTGTTCCCTCTGTTATTGTGGTGTGAGTTTTTGTATGCAAGGTGGTTTTTGGTTTTCCCCTTGTACTGTCTCGTTCGTCTAGTACTGTATATAAGCATTTACTACCCTGTCCCCTACTGTTGTGATCGGGGTCCTTCTCAGGACTAGATTACTGAGGCTCAGGGATTCTCAGGAGGTAGGGTTACGCTGGCGGCCTGGACCTCTGTACCATTAACAGTACCTCCAGTTAGAGGGATTAGTCAGTTCCCCAGCTTAGGGTCAGCATAGGGCCCTGACCTCCTGTACGCAGTGACCGCGTGACATTTTCACCGACTGCTACAAAAGATTCTCTCCAGCCTCCATGGATCCAGTAGCCAGTCTAGCTCGGCAGTTGCAGAGTTTGTACATGGAGCTGGCGGACGTTAAGTCCAAGGTTTTGTATCCCCCGAAGCAAGCTGGACCAGAACCTAAAGTAGCTCTCCCTGACAGGTTTACTGGGGGGCGGGACAAGTTTTTTGTTTTCCGGGAGGCATGTAAGTCGTACTTTCGGCTGCGGCCACGGTCATCAGGGAGTGAAGAACAAAGGGTGGGAATTGTCATCTCGCTCCTACAAGGGGACCCACAATCATGGGCGTTCTCTCTTCCCCCGGGCTCCCGGCTCTCCAGTCAGTGGATAGGTTTTTCGCTGCTCTGGGTCTCGTATATGATGACCCGGATCGGATCTCCCTTGCTGAATCTAAGTTACGTAAGATCCAGCAGGGAGATCGTCCGGCGGAGGAATTCTGTTCGGAGTTCCGTAGGTGGGCCACGGACACCCAGTGGAATGACCCGGCTCTTAGGAGCCAGTTTTGTCAAGGTTTATCTGACAGATTAAAGGATGTATTGGCACAGTATGACCCTCCCGCATCACTGGAAGCCGCTATGGCCCTTGCTATTCGCATTGATAGACGGCTTCGGGAGAGGTGCGGGGTAACTCCGCCCACTGTGATGACTCCACCTTCTACAAGGGCCCCTTATATAGAGGTTCCCCAGGTCAGTCCAGTGGAGCCTATGCAGTTAGGAGGGACATCATTTCAGGGAAGGGGACCGGTGGTGCGCCACAAGAATGGAAGGTGTTTCTTCTGCGGGAGAAAGGGACATTTTATTGGGGGGTGTCCATCCCGTCCTTTGCAGAGTAAAGGGTCGTCGGAAAACTATTGATCCCAGGTTGTATGGTGGACGGCAATCTGGGAGTAAGTATTTCGTCCCTAGGTTCGTCTCAGTTTCTCGTACCGGCAGAGGTGGTGGTGGGTACGAGAACTGAGAGGATATCTGTTCTTCTGGATAGTGGGGCCGGGGCTAATCTGGTGGACGCTCGGTTTGCCCGGGTTCAAGGTATGCGATTGAGTGTGTTGGCTAAACCCGTCCCCATATTCTCGATCAACGCCAGGCCTCTCGGTCAGGGAAGTTTTTTGCAAGCAGTGCATAACGTAAATCTTCAAGTGGGGGCGATACATAAAGAACTGTTGTTTTGTTACGTGTTGGAGGGTCTTCCCACTCCTATAGTGTTGGCCTTCCTTGGTTAACTAAGCATAACCCGGTTATTAATTGGCAATCCAGGGAGATAAGCCAATGGAGTGAATTTTGTAATAAAAACTGCATGAATACGGTCATCGGTGCGGTCGCTCCTAGAGTCTTACCTCCATTTCTGGCTGATTTTGAGGATGTATTCTCGGAAAAAGGGTGTCAGGAACTACCTCCTCATCGCGTGTATGACTGTTCTGTAAAACTGCTCCCTGGGGCCAAGTTACCTAAATCTAGGTTGTATAACCTATCAGGTCCTGAGAGGCAGGCCATGAAGGATTATATTTCAGAGAGTTTAGCTAAGGGGCATATTAGACCTTCATCTTCCCCGGTGGCCACGGGGTTCTTCTTTGTGAAGAAGAAAGATGGAGGCCTACGCCCTTGCCTGGATTTCCGTGAACTTAATCGGATTACGGTCCGAGATCCATATCCGCTCCCACTTATCCCGATCTCTTCAATCAGATCGTGGGCGCAAAATGGTTCTCTAAGTTGGATCTCAGGGGGGCGTACAATCTGTTTAGGATGAAGGAGGGGGATGAGTGGAAGACGGCGTTTAACACTCCGGAGGGACATTATGAGAACCTTGTCATGCCATTCGGTCTGACTAATGCTCCGGCGGTGTTCCAACACTTTGTTAATACATTTTTCGCCGCCTGGTGGGACAGTTTGTTGTCATATATCTGGATGATATCTTAATTTACTCACCAGATCTTGTGTCTCATCAGGAGCATGTTAGGCAGGTGTTACAGATCTTGCGGGATAATAAACTGTACGCCAAATGGGAAAAGTGTGTGTTCGCCGTACAGGAACTCCAGTTTTTAGGCTTCCTGGTGTCAGCATCCGTTTTCGTATGGACCCTGGGAAAGTGCGGGCAGTTCTTGAGTGGGATCTGCCAGAGAATCTTAAGGCACTACAACGTTTTCTGGGGTTTGCTAATTATTACTGGAAATTTGTTCGTAATTTCTCGTCCATTGCTAAACCTCTCACAGACATGACAAAAAAAGGGACGGATTTTTCTTGGTGGTCTGACAAGGCTTGTCAAGCATTCTCCTCCTTGAAAAAATGTTTTGCCTCGGCACCCATACTCATTCAACCTGATGTGTCACAGCCATTCATTGTAGAGGGTGGGAGCAGTATTATCGCAGGGTTCGTCCCTGGTAAGTGGCATCCGTGCGCTTTTTTCTCTAAAAAATTGTCATCCGCTGAGAGGAATTACGATGTCGGCAATAGGGAACTCTTGGCCATTAAGTTAGCTTTTGAGGAGTGGCGCCATTTTTTGGAGGGGGCAGTCCATCCAGTCACCGTCATCACCGATCACAAGAACCTGCTATATCTTGAGTCAGCAAAACGTCTGAATCCCAGACAAGCTAGGTGATCATTGTTTTTTACCAGGTTTAATTTTGTCGTCACATATCGTCCGGGGTCAAAAAATGTAAACCCCGGGGTCAAAAAATGTAAAGGCGTAGTTTCCCTGGGGGCAGGAATACGGATGACCCGGTTCCTATCCTTCAGGAGGGGGTGGTGGTGTCGGCAGTATGCTCTGAGCTTGAGGAGGAGGTATTGGAGGCTCAGGGGGACCACCCTGTTGGACCTCCAGGGAGACTGTTTTTTCCAGATCAGTTGCGACAAAAGGTGATCGAGGCACACCATAACTCAGCTTTGGCAGGACACCCAGGGAGTAAAGCAACTGTGGATCTCCTCTCGCGTCGGTTTTGGTGGCCTAACTTACATAGGGAGGTGGTAACTTTTGTTGCGTCCTGTGAGGTTTGTGCGCGCTCTAAGACCCCACATACCCGTCCGTCTGGGGCCCTTTTACCTTTAAAGATCCCGGAGCGTCCTTGGACTCATCTGTCTATGGACTTTATTACGGACCTCCCGCCGTCTTCAGGTAAAACGGTCATACTCGTTGTAGTGGATAGTTTCAGCAAGAAGGCACATGTTATCGCTCTTCCTGCTCTTCCTAATGCTAAAACTCTTGCGCAGGTGTTCATTGGGGAGATTGTAAGGCTTCACGGGGTACCCTCCGATGTGGTGTCGGATCGGGGGTCTCAGTTTGTGTCCAAATTCTGGAAGGCATTTTGTACACGGCGGGGGATGCATTTGTCGTTTTCATCGGCTTTTCATCCTCAGACCAATGGTCAGACGGAACGTCTGAACCAGAGCTTGGAGACATATCTCCGGTGTTTTGTGTCAGAGAACCAGGAGGACTGGGCTTCTTTCTTGCCTCTGGCGGAGTTTGCTCTTAATAATAGGCGGAGCGAGTCCACTGGTAAGTTCCCGTTTTTTGGGGCATATGGTTTTCACCCCAGTTTTGTACTTTCAGTAGGGGGGGCTCTTCGGGAGTTCCTGAGGAGGAACGATTTTCGTCATCACTCGCTTCAGTATGGATAGGGGTGCTGAATAATCTGAGTACTATGGGGAACCGATACAAACGTATGGCTGATAGGAGGAGAGTGTCTGGTCCGGACCTAAGTGTGAACGATCAGGTATGGTTGTCTACCAAGAATATAAAACTTAAGGTCCCCTCCTGGAAACTGGGTCCTAGGTTCATCGGGCCGTACAGGATCAGTTCTATAATTAATCCGGTGGCATTCCGTCTTGACCTCCCCCCTACGTTTAAAATTCACAACGTGTTCCACAGATCTTTGCTTAAGAGGTATGTGGCGCCGGTGATACCGTCACCTTACCTCCTCCTCCAGTGGTGGTCAATGGTAACTTGGAGTTTCAGGTATCGAAAGTCGTCGATTCACGTTTTAATCGCCGGTCCCTTCAGTACCTGGTTCATTGGAAGGGGTATGGTCCTGAGGAGAGGATGTGGGTTCCTGCGTCGAATATTAACGCAGACGATAATTCGGGCCTTCCACACGACTCACCCGGATTAAACCTGGCCCTGAGGGTCCGGAGGTCCTTGTAGAGGGGGGGGTACTGTCACGGGTGTGTCACCACGAAGATCGTCGCGATTGCACAGCCTGACTTCTCGCAGCTGAATTTTTGGTGCTTGGTGTTTTGTTTCGGCAGTGAGGGAGTTAATTCTCTCTCTCTGTGCTAGACGAGACCCAGCCTCACCCAGCTGCAGTTAATTTTGCAGTATTGGGACTCCTTCAAATACCTGCCGGTCTTATTGGGTAGTTGTCGGTGAAAGCATTTCATACAGACCATCAGAGCGGATCGTGGTATTGAAGAGTTTGGAGTGAAGTGTACTCGGTGTGGTTTTTACCCTTCCTCACTTTATCATTTATCTCCTTACCCATTTGTGTTCCCTCTGTTATTGTGGTGGGAGTTTTTGTATGCAAGGTGGTTTTTGGTTTTCCCCTTGTACTTTCTCGTTCGTCTAGTACTGTGTATAAGCATTTACTATCCTGTCCCCTACTGTTGTGATCGGGGTCCTTCTCAGGACTAGATTACTGAGGTCAGGGATTCTCAGGAGGTAGGGTTACGCTGGCGGCCTGGACCTCTGTACCATTAACAGTACCTCCAGGTAGAGGGATTAGTCAGGGCTCCAGCTTAGGGTCAGCATAGGGCCCTGACCTCCTGTGCGCAGTGACCGCGTGACACTACCACCTAAATTAGTTCTCTGGTGTAACAAAACTAAGCCGCAGCCACTGAAAAAACTGGAAAAGGCAAATGAACAAATAACAGTGGCTCAGATAAACTGAGAGGAGCACAAGCCCCGAGAGGGGACCTTGCTGACCTCCACAGAAGTGCAGGAAAAAATGCAAAAAGCAAGCACAAAAATAAAAGCAGAAATATCTTATCTGTTAGCAGAAGATGCAGGCAAGACTCAGCAAGCTTCCAAGTGAACCAGGCACCAAAGTTGAGACAAGAACAATTGATCACCGGCAACCCTGATGGGAGGGAACCTCCCTTATATAAGACCAGTCTGTAACTCCTGATTGCCAATCTTCATTAAATGGTTCAGTACTGTTTGTGACCACCAGAGGGAGCTTCTGCTTAGAATTCATTTCTAACACATTCACAACAGTACCCCCCTTGAGGAGGGGTCACCGAACCCTCATTTGGGCAACCAGGTCGGTCAGGATGAGCTCTGTGATACGCACGGATCAGTCTCCTAGCATGGATGTCCGAAGCAAACACCCAAGAATTGTCCTCCTGACCATAACCTCTCCACTTAACCAAATACTGGAGTTTCCGTCTAGAAAAATGAGAATCCAATATTTTCTCAACCACATACTCCAGATTGCCCTCAACCAAAACAGGGTCAGGAGGCGCAGCCATAGGAACCACTGGCTCGACAAACCTCTTCAATAAGGACTTGTGGAACACGTTATGGATCTTAAATGTCCCTGGAAGAAGTAAACGAAAGGAAACAGGATTAAGAATCTCCATGATCTTATAAGGTCCAATGAACCTAGGCTTAAACTTAGGAGATGCAACTCTCATAGGGATATTTCTTGAGGACAACCAGACCAAGTCCCCACTTCAAACCGAGGACCATCAGTCCTATGCCGGTTGGCAAACCGCTGGGCCCTCTCCTGAGAGAGGGACAACCTCTCCACTGCCTGGTCCCAAATCTGCTGCATACGCTCCACAACAGAGTCAACACCTGGACAGACAGAAGCCTCCGTCTGTCCCGAAGAAAATCGAGGGTGAAACCCAAAATTGCAGAAAAATGGAGACATCAAAGTGGCAGAGCTAGCCCTATTATTAAGAGCAAACTCAGCCAAAGGCAAAAAAGAGACCCAGTCATCTTGATCAGCAGACACAAAGCATCTCAGATAAGTCTCCAATGTCTGGTTTGTTCTCTCAGTTTGTCCATTGGTCTGAGGATGAAAAGCCGAGGAGAAAGACAATTGAACACCAAGTTTAGAACAAAAAGTCCTCCAAAATCTGGAAACAAACTGGACTCCTCTGTCAGACACAATGTTCTCAGGAATGCCGTGTAACCGAACCACTTGCTGAAGGAACAAAGGCACCAATTCGGAGGAGGAAGGCAACTTAGGTAATGGCACAAGATGTATCATTTTGGAAAACCTATCACAAATCACCCAGATGGTGGTCATTCTCTGAGAAACAGGGAGGTCGGAAATGAAATCCATAGAGATATGGGTCCATGGTCTCTTGGGCACAGGCAATGGCATCAACAAACCACTAGAGCGAGAGCAAGGCTTGGAGCGAGAGCAAGTCCCGCAGGACTGCACAAATTCCCTGACATCACGAGAAAGTAGGCCACCAAAAGGACCGACTAACCAAGTCTCTTGTACCAAAAATTCCGGGATGACTGGCCAACGCGGAACAATGAATCTCAGATATCACACTCTTTTTCCACCGGTCTGGGACAAACAATTTCCCAATAGGGCAGCGCTCGGGTTTATCCTCCTGACACCCTTCCAGAGCCAGTCTCAAATTGGGCGAGATGGCGGAAAGAACTACACCCTCTTTCAAAATAACAGCAGGATCAGATAACTCAGGAGAGTCAGCAAGGAAACTCCTCGAGAGGGCATCCGCCTTAACATTCTTAGTGCCAGGAAGAAAGGTAACCACAAAATTAAAACGTGTGAAAAACAAGGCCCACCTGGCCTGTCTAGGATTAAGTCGCTTGGCTGATTCCAGATAAACCAGATTCTTATGGTCCGTGAGGACCACCACCTGATGTTTGGCTCCCTCCAGCCAATGTCTCCACCTTCAAAAGCCCACTTCATGGCCAATAACTCCCGATTACCCACGTCATAATTACGTTCAGTTGGAGAAAATTTTCGAGAGAAAAAGGCACAAGGGTTACTTTTAGAGGTCTCTGGATCTCTTTGGGACAAAACGGCACCTGCCCCAATTTCAGAGGCATCAACCTCCACCTGAAATGGCAGACAAACATCAGGCTGCCATAGAACAGGAGCAGAAGTGAATCTCTGCTTAAGTTCCTGAAACGCAGAGACTGCCTCAGGAGGCCAATTCACCACATCAGAACCCTTTTTGGTTAAATCAGTCAATGGTTTAACAATAGCAGAGAAATTACCAATAAATTTACGATAAAAATTGTCAAAACCCAAGAATCTCTGAAGAGCCTTTAATGAAGTGGGTTGGACCCAATCACAGATGGCCTGAACCTTGACCGGGTCCACTTCAATAACAGATGGGGATAAAATTAATCCCAGAAATTAGATCCTCTGTACGCCAAAAAGACACTTTGATCCCTTCACATACAGAGCATTCTCTCTCAAAATCTGGAACACAGTCCGAACATGTTTCACATGAGAGTCCCAGTCATTGGAAAAAATCAAGATATCATCCAAATAAACAATCAGAAATTTATCCACAAAATCCCTGAAAATGTCATTCATGAAGGACTGGAAGACGAAAAGAGCATTAGTGAGCCCAAAGGGCATCACTAGGTACTCAAAATGCCCCTCTGGGGTATTAAATGCCGTCTTCCATTCATCCCCGTGCTTAATGCGAATAAGGTTATACGCCCCCCTGAGGTCAAGCTTGGTAAACCAAGTAGCACTTTTCACCCTGGAAAACAGGTCAGAAATCAAGGGTAACGGATATTGATATTTCACAGTGATATTGTTCAAGAGACGATAATCAATACACGGCCTTAATGAACCATCCTTTTTGGCCACAAAGAAAAAACCGGCACCCAAGGGTGAAGAGGATGGTCTGATATGACCCTTCTCCAATGACTCCTTGATATAAGACCACATAGCGTCATGTTCAAGTACAGACAAGTTAAAAAGGCGACCTTTAGGGAATTTACTACCAGGCACTAATTCAATAGCGCAGTCATAGCTCCTATGGGGGGGGCAAGGATGCAGATTTACTTTTGCTAAACACATCAGAAAAATCAGTCAAAAAGTCAGGAACATCCTGAGCCTGGGGAGAGGCAGAAAAAACAGGAGTGTTGGCATTAACACATTGGCAGCCCCAACTGGTTACAGACACAGATTTCCAATCCAAAACAGGATTATGAGACTGTAACCAAGGGAAACCTAGTACAATAATGTCATGCAGATTATACAGCACCAAAAATTTGCAACTCTCCTGATGATCAGGTTCAACCCTCATTATCACCTGAGTAGAGAACTGGGGTTTATTCTCAGCCAAAGGGGTAGAATCAATCCCCAGTAGGGAAATAGACTTCCGTACGGGTATCAAGGGAAACCCACAACGTTTAGCAAAATCAAAATCCATCAGGTTAATAGCTGCTCCCGAATCAACAAAAGCCTGAGCAGAAAATGTGGACAGGGAGCAAATCAGGGTAACAGTCAACAGAAATTTAGTCTGAACACTACCCAAGACAACAGAGCGTGCAAAATGTCTTCCCCGCTTAGGGCACACTGAAATAGCATGAGAGGCGTCACCACAGTAGAAACATAACCCATTGCGTTTTCGAAACTCATGATGCTGTGTCCCAGAAGCCACTCTATCACACTGCATGGGTTCAGAAGCTGGTTCACAAGGCAACACTATTCCACGCATACCTCTACGCTCACGCAAACGTCTGTCAATTTGAATCGCTAATGACATAGAACAATTGAGACCAGAGGGAGCAGGGAAACCCACCATAACATCTTTTACATTCTCTGACAGACCCTTCCGAAAAAGGGCTGCCAAAGCATCATCATTCCATTTGGTCAGGACTGCCCACTTTCGGAATTTCTGACAGTATAACTCAGCATCCTCAAGCCCCTGATTTAATGCCAACAAGGTTTTTTCAGCTTGATCAGTGACATTAGGTTCATCGTACAATAACCCCAGAGCCAGAAAAAATGCATCAACATTACTCAAAACAGGGTCCCCAGGTGTCAGGGAAAAAGCCCAATCCTGAGGATCGCCGCGCAGGAGAGAGATGACAATTTGAACCTGCTGTGCTGCGTTCCCTGAGGACTTAAGTTTTAAGGCAAAAAACAACTTACAGTTATTTTTGAAATTCAGAAATTTAGCTCGATCCCCTAAAAAAAATCTGGCATGGGGATCCTAGGTTCCACAAGCGGCAACCTAGCAAGATAGGTAGCAATACTCCGAACTTCAGTGGCAAGCTGATCCACACGGCCAGACAACTGTGCAAACTCCATTGAGAGAAAAAAAAAATCCTCAGCACCCAGAGAAAAAGAGGGAAAAAAAAATGCAACAAACAGAAAAAAAAAAAATCTCTGACAACTCTGACAACTTTTTTTTTTTTTTTCACACTATCTTTCCCTTCTGTGAGTACCATAGAATTTTCAGTTTGGCCGGTGATACTGTTATGATTTGGTAGCTGAGGAGAGCAGGCAAAAACGGCAATACACCAGAGAGGTTGGAATCTACTGGATTGCAGTACCCTGACTAACCACCACAACTAAAGGCAGCCGTTGAGCGTACCTACGTTGGTCCTAGACGCCTCGTCACAGCCTGAGAGGCTAACTACACCTAAAGATAGAAAGAGTAAAGCTATCTGCCCCGGAGCAGATCCCCAAAGAACATAGGAAGCCCCCAAACATGTAATGGCGGTTAGACAAGAGGAAATACAGACAAAGACAGAAAATAGTATGAGCAAACGTTGGGGCCCAATCTTCCTAGAAAGAAAAGGATAGGAAGGAC
>JARQOD010000004.1:533412967-533446841 GCA_033576555.1 Oophaga sylvatica
CACTGCTAGCAGGATGTGTGAGAGCTAAATAGCCAACCTGAACCCAGAATGAGGCAGAGCAAAGTTAACCCTTGACATGATCTGCCCGGACCAAGGGCAGACAGGACTAAACCCTGGAACGGATCATGACAGTACCCTCTTCTCAAGGGGGGGCCACCGGACCCCCAGACTTCCCAGGATAACGTACGTGAAATGCCCGAACTAATCGATCAGCATGTACCGATCGCGCCGGGACCCAAGATCGATCCTCAGGACCATAACCCTTCCAATGGACCAAATACTGAAGTGAACTACGGACCCTACGCGAATCCACAATCCGTTCCACTTCAAACTCGGTCTGACCATCCACAGAGACAGGAGGCGGAGGGGATGGAGGCCCTGTGGAAGATGGTACAAATGACTTAAGAAGGGATTTATGAAACACATTGAGGATCCGGAGTAACGGAGGAAGGCGTAACCGAAAGGCAACAGGATTGACCACCTCCATGATCTCGTAAGGACCAATAAATCTGAGACCTAACTTAGCAGAGGGAACCTTTAGACGAATATTCTTGGTGGACAAACATACTTTATCTCCCACCAGGAACATAGGACCTACAGACCGTCGCTTATCCGCAAAAAATTTAGGTTTGCCCTGAGCCTCCCCAATGTTCTTTTGGACCTCCCTCCACACCTCCCCCAATCTTTGTACTGCCGTATCAGCCCCTGGACATCCTGAATCCAGCCTAGAAAATTCGCCAAAATGGGGGTGAAAACCATCGTTACAAAAGAATGGAGAGGTGCCAGTGGACTGGTTAATCCGATTATTGAATGCAAATTCAGCCACGGGCAATGAAGAACACCAATCATCCTGCTGAGACGTAGCAAGACACCTCAAAATCTGTTCGAGTGACTGATTGGTCCTCTCCGTCTGCCCATTGGTCTCAGGATGGTAAGCAGAGGAGAAGGTTAAGAAAATACCCAGTCTTTTACAAAATGCCCTCCAAAATTTGGACACAAATTGTACCCCTCTATCAGAAACCACACTCACAGGCACGCCATGCAGTCGTACAACGTGCTCAACAAACAACCTAGATAGTGTCTCAGCATGAGGCAATCCTGCCAGAGGTACAAAATGCGCCTGTTTACTGAATCTGTCAACCACTACCCAGATTACAGTTTTGCCATTAGAAGGAGGGAGATCAGTGATGAAGTCAATGGACAAATGAGTCCAAGGTCTATCTGGAATTGGCAATGGCACCAATTCCCCGGCCGGCCGGTTATGTGAGCTCTTAGCACGGGCACAGGTATCACAAGCAGACACAAACATAGTGATATCAGAGTTCATGGAGGACCACCAAAATAGCCTAGCAATGGCTTTCCGAGTGGCTGAGATCCCCAGGTGTCCACTGAGAGCAGAATCATGGAATTCCCGGAGAACCCTCAACCTGTATTGAACGGGAACAAAGAGTTTATTATCAGGCAAAGAGGAAGGAGCAAGAGACTGAACCTTCTGAATTTCCTGTTCCAATTCAGAGGATACCCCCGCAACAACCACCCCGTGTTGAAGAATGGAGGAAGGAGGTTCAGGGGGTGATATTGAATCAAAACTGCGAGATAAGGCATCAGCCTTGACATTCTTGGAACCAGGCCGAAAAGTGATTGAAAAATGAAAACGAGAAAAAAAAAGCGACCACCTAGCCTTTCTAGGAGTCAACCGTTTAGCAGATTCAAGATAAGACAAGTTTTTGTGATCCGTGATAACCGTGATCCGATGAACCGCCCCCTCCAAAAAATGCCTCCATTCTTCAAAAGCCAATTTTATGGCCAATAACTCCCGGTTACCCACATCATAGTTCCTCTCCGCAGAAGAGAACTTCCGGGAGAAAAAGGCACATGGTCTTAAATTAGTCAAGGTAACGGGTCCCTGTGACAACACAGCCCCCACTCCCACCTCAGATGCGTCCACCTCTACAATGAACGGTTCAGATGGATCGGGCTGAACCAATACAGGAGCAGACATAAAACATTTCTTTAGTGTAACAAATGCTTCAACTGCTAAGGTTGACCAAACTTTGAGATCAGCCCCCTTGCGAGTGAGATCGGTGAGTGGTTTGACCACCTGAGAAAACCCCTTGATGAATTTTCGATAATAATTGGCGAAACCCAGAAAACGCTGCAACCCCTTGAGGTCTCTGGGTTGCACCCAATCAACAATGGCCTGTACCTTTCCGGGATCCATCCGAAACCCATTGGCCGAAAGGATGATCCCCAGAAAGGAAAGCTCCTGGACACAAAACAAACATTTCTCGGGTTTAGCAAACAGAGAATTACCCCGTAACCTGTGAAGAACAGCACGTAGATGACCAATGTGGGATTCCTTGTCAGGCGAGAAAATAAGGATATCATCCAAGTATACAACCATAAAGCGCCCGATAAAATCAGAGAAAACATCATTCATGAAGTTCTGAAATACTGCGGGCGCGTTCGTGAGACCAAAGGGCATGACCAAATTTTCAAACAGACCTTCAGAGGTGAGAAATGCCGTTTTCCACTCATCCCCTTCCTGAATACGGATAAGGTTATATGCTCCCCTGAGATCTAATTTGGAAAACCACTTAGCCCCAGACACTTGGTTATAAAGATCAGGAATGAGTGGGAGAGGGTAGGTATTTCTCACCGTAATTTTATTTAGTTCTCGGAAATCGAGGCACGGGCGTAAACCACCATCTTTTTTCTTAACAAAAAAGAATCCCGCGGCCACAGGTGAGACAGAGGGACGGATGTGACCTTTGCGTAGGCTATCAGAGATATAGTTTTTCATAGCAGTACGTTCCGGGCCAGAAAGATTGTACAAATGGGATTTGGGCAATTTAGAAGCAGGAATAAGATTAATTGCACAATCATAAGGACGGTGGGGTGGCAAAACCTCAGCCTCTTTTTCGGAGAACACGTCCCCAAAGTCCTTCAGGTACTCCGGAATACCCTCCGGACTAATGGCAGACACAAAAACAGCAGAAAGACAACCATTGGAACAATTAGGACCCCATTTAACAATATCACGAGATCCCCAGTCAATAACAGGATTATGCCTCTGCAACCAGGGGAACCCCAACACCAGTCCTGCAGGAAGATTATTCATAACATAACATGAAATTCGTTCCTGATGTAAGGAACCCACCTTGAGGAGGAACTCCTCAGAGACAAACTTAATGACATTTTGAGCCAACGGTGTCTTATCAATTGCAACGATATAGATGGGAGTCTCTAGCCTGACTGTCCCTAACTTTAACTTGGACACCATACTAGAGTTAATGAAATTCATGGAAGATCCACAGTCCACAAATGCTGAAGTGGAAGCACTACCACCTCCATAACACAGTTCCACCTCTAACAAAATTTTCTGAAAAGATGAAAATGGTACCTGAGAGTCTGGATGACCTCCTAGATCATCACCCAGACTCGGCAGCTCCTTATTTGATGGACAAGAGGGGCAGTCCGTCTTCCAATGTCCCGGATCTCCACAATAAAAACATAATTTCTCATCTCGTCGCCGTCTCCTCTCTTTCTCCTTGAAATTAATGGTACCAACTTCCATAGTCTCCTTGAATGACACCAGCTCAGACTTGGCAGGCAATACTGGAATCTCATGCTGGATAATTCCTCTCTCCCGTAACCTCCGGTCCATACAAATGGCCTGGGTCATGGCCTCTTCCAGGGAACTGGGCGGCATATGAAGGGCCAGCGGGTCCTTTAGATGATCCGATAATCCTCTCTCAAACAGGCGTCTTAGAGCAGAGTCATTCCAGGACACCTCAACAGACCACCTCCTGAACTCAGAACAATACTGTTCAGCAGTGAGTTCATTCTGAGAGAGACCCATGATCATGTCCTCTGCTACCCTGACCCGGTCTGGTTCATCATAAATCAGTCCCAAAGCCTCAAAGAATCTGTCCACAGACACACGTTCAGGGGCAGAAGCAGGTAGAGAGAAAGCCCATGACTGAGGTCCCTCCCGCAATAAGGAAATGATTATCCCCACCCGTTGACTCTCATCACCAGAAGATAGGGGTCTAAGTGAAAACCATAGTTTGCAACTCTCCCTGAAAGTACTGAATTTCTCCCTCTCCCCGGAGAAGGTATCTGGGAGCTTTACTGTAGGTTCAGGAGAGTGCAAAGAAACATCGGCAGTGTTAGAGTGCTTACAGTCAGTCTGCAACGATATTACTGTGTTAGAAAGCTCCCTCTGTTGCACAAATAGGTCTTGCATAATCAATGCCAAACTATTCATGTGATCTGCCAAGGTATGGAGCGGATCCATAGCAAACAGAGCAGAGAAAAAAAAATGCAGAAATCCCTTTATATGTAGGGGTGAGCTATAGTGTCATGCAGCTGTAATGCAGGCTAGTGTGTACTCCACCTGTAGGTTACAGAGGGGAGAAGGGATTACACACTACCAGAGTAGGCCTGCACTGTAGCAGCCAAAACCACCACCAGGTGGCAGCAAAAACGTCCAAAACTGAGTCAGGAATAATCAGTCAACTGAAGTATCACAGGTCTCAGCAAGTCCTCTATAGAGCAGAAACACAGGCGCCACCAAGTGGCAGGAGCATGGTCAGGCAAGCCAAGTCAAAACCGTACGGAGGCAGCAAGACAAAAGGAATAAGCAATATGCGTGGTCAGGAGAAAGCCAGGAGGTCAGCAACGGTCAGAAGCAGAAAAGACAAAGACAGAAAGCAGAAGCGAGACCGAATACAGGCCGAGTCAAAAACCAGAGAATCAAACAGACAAACAGGGAAATGCAGGGAACAGGGCAGACAGAGGGAAACAACAGACACGGGACAAGTCAGGGATAACAGCAGGACAAATCAAGGATTACCAGTCAGGTTCACAAGCCGAAGGTAGCAGTATAGCTCACACTGCTAGCAGGATGTGTGAGAGCTAAATAGCCAACCTGAACCCAGAATGAGGCAGAGCAAAGTTAACCCTTGACATGATCCGCCCGGACCAAGGGCAGACAGGACTAAACCCTGGAACGGATCATGACATCAGGTCTGGTGACTGTGGAGGCCAGGTCATCTGGCGTAGCACCCCATCACTCTCCTTCTTGGTCAAATAGCCCTTCACAGCCTGGAGGTGTGTTTGGGGTCATTGTCCTGTTGAAAAATAAATGATGGTCCAACTAAACGCAAACCGGATGGAATAGCATGCTGCTGCAAGATGCTGTGGTAGCCATGCTGATTCAGTATGACTTCAATTTTGAATAAATCCCCAACAGTGTCACCAGCAAATCACCCCCACACCATCACACCTCCTCCTCCATGCTTCACGGTGGGAACCAGGCATGTAGAGTCCATCCGTTCACCTTTTATGTGTCGTACAAAGACACTGTGGTTGGAGCCAAAGATCTCAAATTTGGACTCATCAGACCAAAGCACAGATTTCCACTGGTCTAATGTCCATTCCTTGTGTTCTTTAGCCCAAACAAGTCTTTTATGCTTGTTGCCTGTCCTTAGCAGTGGTTTCCTAGCAGCTATTTTACCATGAAGGCCTGCTGCACAAAGTCTCCTCTTAACAGTTGTTGTAGAGATGTGTCTGCTGCTAGAACTCTGTGTGGCATTGACCTGGTGTCTAATCTGAGCTGCTGTAAACCTGTGATTTCTGATGCTGGTGACTCGGATAAACTTATCCTCAGAAGCAGAGGTGACTCTTGGTCTTCCTTTCCTTGGGCGGTCCTCATGTGAGCCAGTTTCTTTGTAGCGATTGATGGTTGTTGCAACTGCACTTGGGGACACTTTCAAAGTTTTCCCAATTTTTCAGACTGACTGACCTTCATTTTTAATGTAATGGTAGCCACTCATTTTTCTTTACTTAGCTGCTTTTTTCTTGCCATAATACAAATTCTAACAGTCTATTCAGTAGGTCTATCAGCTGTGTATCCACCAGACTTCTGCACAACACAACTGATGGTCCCAATCCCATTTATAAGAAAACCATTTCCGGTGACTACCTCTTGAAGCTCATCAAGAGAATGCCAAGAATGTGCAAAGCAGTAATCAAAGCTAAAGGTGGCTACTTTGAAGAACCTAGAATAT
Organism: Oophaga sylvatica; assembly: GCA_033576555.1. NCBI lineage: Eukaryota > Metazoa > Chordata > Amphibia > Anura > Dendrobatidae > Oophaga > Oophaga sylvatica. Next base: position 533,419,042 of record JARQOD010000004.1, read on the forward strand.
AAGACATATTTTCAGTTGTTTCACACTTATTTGTTAAGTATATAATTCCACATGTGTTAATTCATAGTTTTGATGCCTTCAGTGTGAATGTACAATTTTCATGGTCATGAAAATACAGAAAAATATTTGAATGAGAAGGTATGTCAAAATTTTTGGTCTGTACTGTATATAGGGACAATATGGCAGACAGGATGATGTTAGGTCTGCCTTGGGGTCTCCATGCCCTCATTACCTAGTGTTTGGTTCTCTTTCCCTTATCCCTTTGTGTTGCAGTTAGCCTTTCCTACACGTTGCGTGACGGCTGCCTCCTCAGCTGTTCTCTCTGCCCTGAAGTACATTGGTTGGGCACATTCATAATGCGGGACTGTCCCGCTGTATATGGGATGGTTAGGAGCTATGGATTGGACAGCATTGTTATTTCAGTTTGTAGGCTTTCAGAAGAGATGAGTTTTAAGGTAGCTTCTAAAGGATCAAAATGTGAACAATAATTATACGTTTTGAGCCACTAAATTTCAGAGAATGGGGGATGACCAGGAAAAATCTTGGAGGCAGTTGTGTGAAAAACACGTGAGTGCGGAATAGAGATGGAGAATTTGTGAGGCGTGGAGATTATGTGTGCAGAGGTACTGAGAGATAAAATCAAATATGTATAGAGGGGACAGTAAATGGTCAACCGTGTAAGTCATTGGTAGTAATTAAAACTGGATTCGCTGGAGAATAGGGAGCCAGTGAAGAAATCGGAAGACTGCAGAGGTGTAGGATTAGCGAGGGGAGAGGTGGATTAATCATGCAGTAGAGTTACTCCAGTGTAGCGAATGCGGAGAAGCCACCAGGGACCACAGCATTTTAGAGTCAAACACACCAGGCTGAGATAATACAGGCAGTTCCTGATTCATGGATTGGGCAGCATGTATCATCAACCGGTTACCTTTATGGCTGTGATAAGCAAAGTGTTATGATTGTGTCAGAGTTGTCATTTGAATTGAATTGAATTGAATCAAATCAATTGTGTCAGAGTTGGGAAAGGATAGGGTCAATTGTACAACTGGTGAGGTGTAACTTGGAGAGAACAAGCATTGTTATGCAGAGAGCTTGAGGGGGTTAGGTCCTCTGATGTGGTTGATCTTGTTATTGAAATGAGAGGCAAAGTCTGCTGAAATGAGGAAGGTGGCTGAGATCAATGGGGGACTGAAGAGTGAATTAAAAGTGTTGAATAAATGTTTGAGGTTGTGTAATAGAGAAGATATGAGGGGTTTTATTTTATGTTGTCCTGTTTCTCAGAGGTGAGGGCCTACTTGAATTTGAAAATTGCTTGTTTGAATGTTGATAAAGTCATCTTGTGAATGAGTTTTCTTCCAGCACCTCTCTGAAGCACTAGACGCTTGTCACAAGTTTTTTGTAAGGTTGGTGTGATGGGGTTGTCTATTGATCAGTCGCATTCTGTTATGCACGAGGGGTGACTGAGTCAATAGATGATGCAAGTGTGGTGTATGAAAAAGTGTGTCTGCGTTGTGGAGGGAGCATATGGTGGTCAGCGGGCAGCACGGTGGCTCAGTGGTTAGCTTTGCAGCCTTGCAGCACTGGAGTCTCCCCATGTTTGCATGGGTTTCCTCCACCTCATCCTCCTACACTCCAAAGGCATACTAATAGGGAATCTAGATTGTGAACCCCAATGGTAAAGCGCTGGCGAATTAATGGTGCTATGATATGTGAGTAAAATAAATAAACAAGCGGTACAAAAGAGCCTGAAAGTATGTGCATGTCTAGGCGTGATAGGTTTCTGTGTGGCGTTCAGTGGGAGGGGAGTTGCTAATTGCTGAGCTCATAAAACAGTTAAAGAGGACAGTTATGAGAAAGTAAGTAGGTGATGGTCAGATGGATGAGACGTGAAGTGAGATCGGGTGCATATTTTTCCTTTATTCTTTAAGCACTGGAAGACAGCAAGCCAGGACAATATTTCTCGAAAAAAGAAACTAAACTCAGTGCCAGAGTGTGTTTGTCTCAAGCGACTATACTGAGCTTTTGCTTTTCTTGTGCAATCCTTTTTGTGAATGTGGGAAATAAGGCCGCGTGCACACATTGAGTATATGGTGAGGTTTTTACCTTACAGTAGTATTTGTAAGCTAAAATCAGAAGAGAACAATTGAGGAAAAGTATAATAGAAATATGTCACCACTTCTGCATTTCTCACCCACTCCTGGGTTTGGGCTTACAAATACTGAGGTAAAATACTGGCCAAATACTCACTCCACGTGTCCTTCGGGTATGTGTACAGTTGCTATTTTTGCTGCACCATTTTTGTCACAACATCTGAAGGATTTCCTAGCACCAGTAAAGCGAATGAGATTTCTGAAGTCTCATGCACATGTTATTTATTTTTACTTGCAGATTTGCAGCAGATTTAAATCTGCTTAATATTAATATTAACAAGGTAATTGTAATTATTTTGTAATAATATTAATTGTATCATGTAATATTGAACATAATTAAGTATGCTGACATCATTCTATATATCATATAAGCCCACACACAGCCCCTATATACTTTATGAGCCCACACAGCCCCCTATATGCTGTATGAGCCCATACACAGCCCACTATGTGCTGTATGAGCCCACACACAGCCCACTATATGCTGTATGAGCCCACACACAGCACCCTATATGCTGTATGAGCCCACACAGCCCCTATATGCTGTATGAGCCCACACACAGCCCCTATATACTTTATGAGCCCACACAGCCCCTATATGCTGTATGAGCCCACACACAGCCCCTATATGCTGTATGAGCCCACACACAGCCCCCTATATGCTGTATGAGCCCACACACAGCCCCCTATATGCTGTATGAGCCCACACACAGCCCCCTATAGGCTGTATGAGCCCACACACAGCCCGCTATATGCTGTATGAGCCCCCACATAGCCTCTATATACATCATGAGCCCCCACATAACCACCTATATACAGCATGAGTCCCGCTTAGCCTCTATATACAGTATGACCCACCACATAACCTCTCTATATAAATATGAGCCCTCACATAGACTCCTATATACAGTACGAGCCCTCACAAAGCACCCTGTAAACGTTATGAGCCCCCAAATAGCCTTCTAAATGCAGTCTTATCCCCACCTAGCCCCTATATACAGTGTGAGCCCCCACATAGTCCCTATAAACAGCAAAAGACACCACATAGCCCCCTATATACAGTATGAGCTCACACATAGACCCCAAGTATACTGTATGAGCCTTCAAATATCCTCCTATATACAGCGAAAGCCCCCACATAGCCCCCTATATACAGTATTAGATTTTAAATAGACCCCCTATATACAGTATGACTCCCCACATAGCCTCCTGTACACATTATGAACCCCGATATAGCCCAACTATATGCTGTTTGAGACCACACACAGCCCCCTATATGCCATATGAGACCACACATAGCTCCAAATTTATTGTAAGATCCTACACACAGCTCCTTACTTACAGCATTTGGAGCACCCACCAAGGCCGGGGGGTACTCGGAACTGGGCCGCTTCTTAAAGGGGAAGTGCCACTGCAGCAGTGACTTGGTCCGTGGTCCTGGGCGTCCCATGAAAAACGGGTATAAAGAGGAAATAAAGTTTGTGATATAATGTTCGTGACGTCACCTGTGGTACTCGGCAAATAAGTTGTTAACCGATGCTGCTTAAATAGACCGCTGGGGCTGATGGTGATGCAGCTGAGTTGCTATAGCTCTCCACAGGTAGAGCTTTAGTCCCAGGGCACTTAAGTTGTTAAAGGTAGTGATGATGATGATGGTTGCAGTAATGGGTGGATGGCGCAGTAACTAAATGTAAGGACATGGCAGGGTGCAGTTTCCAAGGCTTTAGTCACAGTTCTCCAGTCCACAAATGCCAGCCTGATGCTGTGTCCTTCGGGTCAGTGATCCAGCAAACTCCCAGGTAGATTGGGATACACTTTTCCAGGACTCCTTTCTGTGTGTTTCTATCCTGGCCATCTCACTGCGCTGGCTCCCACTTCTCCTGCCCTGCGCCGCACACCCAGAGCCCCAAGCCAGCAGCTGCATGTCCTGTTTGGTGACGTCCTCTGAGTCCCCTTGACCCTATTTATAGCTGCCTTTTTGGAGTGTAGGTGAGTGGTTGTGGCTGTGGCACCTGCAATTACCACAGCCTCTGGTTTCATAGCTGAACATACAGTCTCTCATTAATTGGCTCCGGTCCCCTATCTGCGACCTGGTCCCTCAACATCTGGATGCGGGCCCCACGGGTGGCTTCGGCACTTCCCGTGTCCCTAGGACTCTTTCTTTCCTACTGGGAACTTCATTCTGTCTCTCCCTCTTCTCTCGTCTGGGGACAAGTTCCTCACAGCTCGAACTCCCCTTCTAGACTTCTCTTTGGTCTCATAGACCACTACTCTCTTCCCACTTCTTAAGCTCCTCCCCTTTTTCTATCTTCGCTACCCACTCCCCAACACCCTTTCCTACCCAGCCAGGTATGAGGCCATCCTCCGTAAGGGTACGCCCAGGTGCCCTGACTGAACTGGTGTGTGTTGGATGCGAGTGTTAGAGTCCTGGGTAGTGCTCCCTCCTTACCTGAGAGTGGGATACCACACCTCTTGATGAGGTGCAGTACCTCTGTGGAGACTGGACCCTCATGGGTGCCTCATACCCCCCTGTTAAACACAGCACATCCTCGGGCTGGAACAAGGTAAAACAGGTGTTACAGGGAAACATGCAAATTTTTATGGAACGCATTCCAACAGGTAAAACAATTAAACACATCTTCCCTTTATGGGAGGCACTTTTTTAACATTGCATAACAACAATAAGAGCAATAGAATATAAAGTTACTCCTAATAAAATATATTACTTCCTAAATAAATATAACATTAATATTACTTTAAATAAACTTTTTGGCATTTACTCCAGGTAAAACACTCACTTTAAAGTGCAATTAGAACTTTCTTCATTTAAGTACAAATCAACATTAAGTTCTACAAGTTTCAACAGGGTTCAGTAAAATCCTAAACCAAGGTATTCTCCAATATGGGGGATCCGTCTCAAACCTCCAACGTAGGCCTTGGGTGTCGCTACAAGGCAAAACTGGTCTCCAAGTTGGACCACTTCTTCGGCCACGCCAGATGGTTTTAGTTCTTTGGTCAGCTGTACAAAATAGAGTGTCCCATTCACACTCTAAGGGCTCATACTCACTGGCGCCGAAAACGGATGATAATCAGACGAAAAAAAATCAAATTCAAATCTGACCAATGTTATTCAATAGGTGAGTTCTCATTTGCGATTTTTTTTCTCATCAGAAATTGGTGTGAGAAAAAAATCGCAGCATGCTGCGATTTGATGCGATTTTGGCATGATAATCGCCAATGCAAGTCAATGGGTGCGAGAAATCATCTCACAGCACTCGCACCATGCGAGTGCTGTCATATTTATATGCACCAGTCTCCTTTGAAAAGCCGGCAATTCATCCCCGGCTACTGTAAAATCACACTGACAGCTCACAAAACACTAGATACATACACATTGAATACATATATTGTGAGACAGTGAGAGTATGTGTGTTGAATGGGGTGTACATTTCACCTAGATACTTTGCTGACTGGTATAAGGGAAATGTATGGCTTTGTAAACCTAGTGGTAGAGCATGGAGCGGCAGCGCCTGCAGCACCAGCAGCGCATGCAGCAGGCCCAGCAGCAATTCCTGCAGCAGCAGCAGGAGAATAACCGGTTGTTTTTTGAGCAGGTTGCAGCACTACAAAAGACTTGCAGCGCATCGTCCCAAAGTAATGTTGCAAAGTCACCTGCATTGTCCGCTGTAAAGAAGGCGGTAAGACGGTCCCTGAAAAAGATGACACCTCGTGACGATGTGGAGGTATATCTCACTAGGTTTGAGGGACTGGCAGAGAAGGAGAATCTGCCCCTATCTGAATGGGCCATGATGGTCGCACCCTATCTGATTGGAGAACCCCAAAGGGCCTATGCTGACTTGAGCGAGCAGGACAGCCAAGACTATGCCAAGCTGAAAGCGGAGATTCTTACCCGGCTGGGTGTTACGGTGACAGCCCGTGCCAGGGGAGTTCATGACTGGAGATGCAGTTGGGAGTCTGCAGTCAGCAAACCTGATTATGGAGTTGAAAAGGTGATAGTGGACCGCTACACCCAAGCACGTCCTCCTGAGGTACAGCCAGAGGTCGGACAAGGAGACCACCAGGACGCCAATCGTCTGGTCAGCCTGATGGAGAGGGCCTTCGCCACCAAAGACTGCCTCCGTGACCAGCCGTCTGAGAGGTCGTCACTTCAGAGTTCCTGGACGCCGAACTCTCCCAGTAAGAGCGTTCCAGCTGTTGGGGTCGTGTGGGTGGGAGAGTGTGATGGACAGTGTTGGAGATGTCGTGAAATTGCAGCCAACTGTCCAATAGAGGGGGAGCCTATGTGTTGTGATGTTGGCGGATCCCTCTCTCCCTGCGCAGAGCCTGTGTGTGTGTCCACCTCAGCCGAAGAGACTGGACCACAGGGTCCCCGGTGGTTGTAAATGACTGCCCAGCACAGGCCCTCTTGGACTCAGAGAGTCCAGTGACTTCCGTATGGGACAGCCTGATTGATAGGGACTTTATCCCTGATAAACACCTGAGTGTGGTGTGCGTCCATGGAGACACCAAAGTCTACCCAGAGACTGTCGTGGACTTGATCCCCAAACGCGGGGAGGTTTCATGTGAAGTGGGGGTAGTGAAGAACCTGGTGCCCCCCGTCATATTGGGTAATGACTTTCCCCGGTCTAAGGATCTCTGGGGGAAAAATGTTTCTGATGGACAGTGTGATGAAGCTCCTATTGAGGGTGCGCAGTCCCGAGGGGCGGAACACAATGCTAGTGGGCCGTTAAACTTATGTGAAAATGATGATGATGATGATGATAATGATAATGATGATGACCATGATAATGATGCTGATGCTGATAATGATAATGATGATGATCATGATAGTGATGATGATACTGATCATAATCATGATAATGATATTGATAATATATAATATAATATAATATGACTGTGATAGTGATGAAATTCCTTTGCAGGTGATGTTGGGAGACGAGGATGGTGGTTCTCGGGAACCGAGTGTCCCTGACTTACCTGTGTCCTCTGACAATTTTGAGAGTGAGCAGTGGCGAGACCCCTCTCTTAAAACGGCCCAGGAAAATATAAATGTTCTAAATGAGGTTTCCCAAGAGCCTGGCTCTGAGGAGAGGTTTCCTCATGTTGCCATAAACACTTGTTCCGACACGCACCACAATTGTGGATACCAAGGCTATGGGGTACTCGGAGCCGAGCCCATTGAAATCTATGGGAGTTGTCACTGGTAGCGGTGGCTCGGTCCGTGGCCCTGGCGGTCGTGCAATGGGGAATATTTACAGGGGATTTTAAGGATAGGTAGTTCGTGACGCCACCTGTGGTATCTGGTTAATTGGACCAGCGCTGCTATAAGGACTTTCACAGGGGATGTTATGGGGCAGCTGGGTGGTAAGTCTCCCACAGGTGAGACTGGTCCCTGGAAGTCTATGGTGATGATGCAGGGTGTAGTTAATAATTCAGTCACACACAATGCAGCTTCTTTTCATACCTTTTACTGGTAGATGGTTCAAGCAGATCCCGGGGAGCTGGTCGGGGTGTAGAATGCACATTCGGGTAACCGCTGAGCAGGTTAGAGGCCTCCTTTACTTCGTATATCTCAGAGTCCCAACTTGCATGAAGCGAAGTTAACTCTACAATCTCCAGCTTTCTCAATAGCTGACAAGCCCGGCAGACTTTGTGGTGGAGACTTCTATGGCTCTGACTAGCAGATGTTGAGAGAACTAAGTCTATATTTGCTGATCAGGCTAGACTCCTGTTTTCCCTATCTCCGGTTACGTATCAGCGCTTGGGCTGCTCTCTGCGACCTGTAGTCCAGATGCCTCCGAGTATCTTGTTACTATGCTTGAAACTCTAGCAACGCTTCGGACCCCGGTTTCCGGTTATTTAGTGCAGGCAATCCAATACCTGAAGCACTTCTCTCTCTGTCTTCTCCACTGCGCCCTTCGTCCTGCTTTTGCTCTTTGCATAAGCACTTGTAGCTTTCGATGGAAATGTCAGCTTTCTCCAGAGCTCGCTGAGCAGCTCTCAGTTTCCTCCTTGTTTCAGCTTCTGTTGAGGTACTGATTAAGGGTAGCTCTGACTAGGCTAGGATGATGCACTTCACCCGTACTAGCCTCCACTTCTTTGTCAGGTGAGCTACGCTAGCTCTGCGAGGATTCAGTCCTCTCTCCTCTCCAAGTCCAGACTGAACTAGCACTGAACTGCACTGTCTGAAGACAGGAAACTCACTCCTCTGAGCTCTTCTCAGACAGGAAACTTGAATGGTCTGTACTGTCCTAAGACAGGAAGCTTGAATGAGCTCTGCTACGTGTCACTACCTCCTATACCCCTAGTGGGTGTGTCTGAAAGTGTGAGTGAAGTGCATGAATAGCAAGCTTTTGCGATTACCTTCCTGTGCATTCTCCTGGATTTTATGTGTGCCTTACATAGCTGGACCACACATCCCCCCTTGGTTAAACACAGCACTCCCGGGCTGTAAAAGAGAAAAAGAAAACATTTTTGTTTTGCATTAAACAACAACATTTTAACTCTTCCCATCCGGGAGGTAAGACTTCTTGAACGTTACAATTTGTACAATGAAGAATACAAAAGTATCAAAATATCAAGACATTCTCATAAATACAAGATACTTGTGGAGGACCCGCACCAAAAACCTCCCACGTGGGTCCTGGGTGGGCTGCAGGACTTCTGACTGCAGACCTCACTCTAGGCCACACCATACGGGTTTTTTCTCAGAGGTTGATAGTAATGGTTTCGTGTCAAACCAAGATAAGGCACCGTAGTGCAACTATTTACAAAGCAAGTTCTTGGGCTGGCACAGTCCACAGCCACGCAGTCCATTAGCATGGTTAAAACACATTTCAAATAATTACATTAATACTTTTTCAAACTTTATACAATTTGTCAGTGACAATAAACCCTGTCTGGGTCTTGCTAGACTAATTTACTAGGACTACTCTTGATAACGAATAGGTAATCTTCCTTTCGTTGTACGTTCTGACCTACGTGGAGTGGTGTCAAGTGTAGTAGTCTCTAGCCTATCTGCTCTGTGTAACGGCAAACTATAATACTGTCTCAACCTTTCTATGGATCTGGCAAGCGTACTAGTGGCTGGGCGAGGCGGTACTGCTTCACCAGCTTCACCAGGGGATTCCACTTCTTGTGGGGCTGCTTCTTGCGGGTCCGCTTCTTGGGGTTCTAATGGTTGAGGGTCTGCCAGAATAGGTTCTTCTGGAACTGGCTCAACTGGCACAATTGGTATGACTGGTTGTAGAGACTCCTCTTGCGGTTGATAAAACTGCAGCACAGGAATAATTACAGCGTCTCCCAATCTGGGCCAATCCGCAGGTAAATCTCCCAAATCTGTGTGTATGACCGCTTCAGCACTCTCTTCTTGATGAACAACAGGGTTTTCTTCACGGAGCTTTAATGGGCAAGGACACAACTTTAAATGATCTCTGGACACCGTTGCCGTCGTTTTTCCTCCATCCTTACTAATGGCACAGACCTTTCTGTTATCAAAATTGGAATTTTGCACGACATATGGCTCCTGTTCCCACTGATCATCCAACTTGTGCATTCTTCTTTTTCTTTTGAGCACCATTTCTCCAGGCATAAAAGGCTTAGCGGGAGCATTTTTGTTATAGTTCTTCTCTTGCTTTTCTCTTACTTTGTTGAGACTGTCTTCTACGCAGGCTTGTACTCTCTTGTACTGTTCCTGTCGAGTTGTGTCCCAATCTTCAGCACTGTCATCAGCCTCTGGTTCTACCACTCCCAGCTCCAAATCCATTGGCAGTCTTCCAGGTCTTGCTCTCATAAGGTAAGCTGGAGTGCAGTTGGTGGAACTTACTGGTATGTGGTTGTACAAGTCAACCAGGTCAGGTAACAAGTCTGGCCACCGATTTCTTTCTTCCAGGGGTACAGTTTTCAGTAAATCCATGACAATGTGATTCATCTTTTCACAAAGGCCGTTGGTCTGAGGGTGGTATGGTGTTGTTCTGATCTTTTTACATCCATACAATTGACAGAATTCCTGAAACAGTTCAGCTTCAAAGGCTGGACCTCGATCAGTCAGTACCTGCTCTGGATATCCGTGTGGTCTGCAGAAACTTGCTTGGAAGACCTTGGCTGCTGTCTCTGCTGTGAGATCCTTGACAGGGGCGACCACCAGAAATTTGGAGTAATGATCCACCATGGTCAGGGCATATGAGTATCCTGACCTGCTTGGGGACAACTTAACGTGATCCAATGCTACGATCTCCAGAGGACGAGTCGTCCGGATAGGCTGCAAGGGTGCTCTCTGACTATGATAGTCTTTTCGTCTGAGACCACAGGGTCCACAGTTCCGGCACCACTTCTCGATGGAGCTGCGCATCCCTACCCAGTAGAACCGACACCTCAACAGGGTCTCCAGCTTTTTCCAGCCAAAGTGTCCTGCTTGATCGTGGTAGGCTTCCAACACCATTTGGATGTCTGCTCTGGGCACCACTATCTGCCAAACCATCTCATGGGTCCTTGGGTCGACGTATCTCCTGCACAACTTCTCTCGGTATATGAACAACCGGCTTCTTTCATTCCACAGGAGCTTTGCTGGTATGGGTGCGTCTTTCTCCAAGGAGGAACCTTCTTGTCTTATCAACTCCTTGATACGGCTGACCACGGGATCGCTGTCCTGAGTCTCCTTTCAGCTATGATGAGGTAAAGGGTTCAACATCTCACCACACCGCTTTCTGTAGACTCGTTGCTCTTGGACCATCCCATTTCGGTGGAACGCAGGTAGCTCGATTTCTTCCAAATCATCTGATTCTTCCTCCGTGTCGGACTCATGCGGCATTCTGGACAAGGCGTCCGCTTTAGCATTTTTACGGCCCGCTCTGTACTTGATGGTAAACTGATAATTTGACAACCGAGCCATCCAACGTTGCTCCATGGCTCCCAGCTTGGCTGTTTCCAGATGCGTCAAGGGGTTATTGTCTGTAAACGCAGTGAACCTGTTGGAGGCAAGGTAATGTTTAAATCTTTCGGTAATGGCCCAGACCAGCGCCAGGAACTCCAGTTTGAAGCTGCTATAGTTTTCCGGATTCCTCTCAGTTGGCCTGAGTTTTCTGCTGGCATATGCGATGACTTTTTCTTGGCCGTTCTGCTTCTGACTGAGGACTGCTCCTAATCCTTCGTTACTAGCATCTGTGTATAGCAGGAACGGTTGGCTGTAATCTGGGTAGGCTAAGATTTCATCGCCGGTAAGGATCTCTTTCATCTCTTTGAATGCCTCAGCTTGTTCTTTTCCCCAATTGAATGGAAGGTTTCTGCTCTTAAGAGGTTGTCCTACCAGGAGGTCCTGCAAAGGCGCCGCTTTCTTAGTGTAATCTTTTACAAACCTCCTGTAGTAACCTGTTAGTCCCAGGAACTGATGCACCTCCTTTAGGTTCTTCGGCTCTGGCCATTTCTGAATAGCTGTGACCTTCTCGGGGTCCGGCGCTACTCCTTCGGAACTGACAATGTGTCCCAAGTACTGTACCTTCCGTTTGAGCAGGTGGCATTTAGAGGGCTTTAGTTTCATCCCAAACTTGGACAATGACTCAAATACCTCCGCCAGGTGCTTCAGATGATCTTCATATGTCTTAGAGTACACAATTACGTCGTCCAAGTACAGCAGCACAGTTTCGAAGTTGAGATGTCCCAGACAGCTCTCCATCACCCTCTGGAATGTTCCTGGGGCACTGCTGAGGCCAAACGGCATTCTGTCAAACTCGCAGAGTCCCATTGGGGTGGTGAAAGCAGTTTTCTCCCGGTCCTCCTCAGCCACAGCTACCTGCCAGTACCCACTAGTAAGGTCGAGGGTAGAAAAGTAGTTAGCCGTTTTCAGAGCAGCTAAGGATTCCTCTATGCGTGGTAATGGGTATGCATCTTTATGTGTTATACGATTTACTTGCCTATAATCTACACACATTCGCATGCTACCATCCTTTTTCTTCACTAGAACTAGAGGTGCTGCCCAGGGGCTACAACTATCCCTTATCACCCCGGCTTTCTTCATGTCACGCAGCATTTCCTTAGCTTTCTGATAGTGGGCTGGAGGTATAGGCCTGTACCGCTCTTTGATGGGAGGATGACTGCCTGTAGGGATATGATGCTGTACTCCCTTAATTGTCCCAAAGTCAAGTGGGTGCTTGCTAAATACTTGTGCGTACTCTTGTACCACCCGTAGTACCCCCTGTTTCTGGTGGACGGAAGTGGTGTCTGTCCCTATATGAAGCTGCTGACACCAGTCCGCTACCGGGGTTGCCGGATCATTATCCTCCGCTGGTTGGCGGGAGGCTAAGGACTAGGTTGTGAGGATAGAATTATTATCTATGGCATGTAATTTAGCAACTGTAGCATAACGTGGCAAATTTACTTCATCGTCCCCCCAGTTGAGAAGTCGTACTGGTACTCTCCCATTTACTACTTCCACTACCCATCTAGCAATCATGAGTGTAGGTCTGTGTTCTGAGCGATGGGGTTCTACTACTGCTTGGTAGTTCTGTCCTCTCAGACCTATGGCTGCTCTACACCATATTAACATTTCACTCATTGGGGGTATTACAATGGGGTTCGAGTCTGTGACCCGTACATTACCGATTTCACCATCTGTAAGCTTCGCTTGCTGCTGGTACATCAGGGCCCGGATCTCCCTCTGGATCACTCCCTTCTGCTTTGGCTTGGCAACTTCAGCGAGCTGTTGGAGCAAAAACACAACTTCCCAGACAGTTACTGATAATGTTAGTACCTAGTATCACATTTAGACCATTTTCCTCATTTACAGTCCTGACTACTAGGAGTCCCTGATCCTTCAGCTCCACCCTGCCCACTTTTACATTTACGTTTTTGGCTCCAATTACTTCAACAGGGAGACCATTGGTAGCGTACACTGTCAAGTCAGGGCTCGGGGCTGGAGGCTGTCCATGGACCAAAATTTATTGTAAAGGACATCAGGTATGATGGTCACCTGAGATCCAGTGTCCAGCAGTGCAGGAATTGCAATCCCGTCCAGAATCATGGACAGGTAGGGCCGTCCACCCACGAACCTGCGGTTCCAGTCTAAGGGGCCTGATGAGTCTACTCCTGGGTGTTGGCCCTCTGACCCAGGATCGGCTCGTTTAAAGGACATTGCTGAGCCATATGACCTTTTTGATTGCAGCGGTAGCAGACGATCTCCCGGCGAGGATGCTGTCGATCAGGAGTCGCTCCTGGGGGTGGCGTGGTCCTCCTTCGGTGTGGCGACGTCCTCCATTTCCTCTGGTTCGTCCAAGGAACATCCTCCGGACAGTCGGCTAGTAGGATCTTTCCTCCTTCCTCTTTCCGCAGTTGCAGGGCATCCATTACAGTGGCTAAGTTCTTAGTCAGCTGGCGCACTTCTGAGCGCAGACATTCCAACTCACTAGGGGGCGCCACCTGCATTGTAGCTTCTGCCACCTGCGGGGAAAAGGTGGGTACTGCCGGCTTTACAGTGGCTTCACCCGGGTGATACTGATTTGCCACCTCAGGCTTTTCCAAGGTTCGCAGCCCTTTTATTGCCATGTCTTTTAGGGCATCAAAAGTGGCATCTGGATGATCTAAGGACCACCAGTTTACAGTCCTGCCTTCCTCTGGAGACCTCAGTCCCCGCACGAATTGCTCTTTCAACATTTGGCTCTCATCTATGGGACCTGTAGGGTTAGCCTGTTTAAGAGCTCGCAGGGCCCCCTGTAGTCGGCAGGCGTAGTCCCTAATACTGTCACCCGGTCTCTGGACGCACTGATAAAATGCCATCCGGAGATCCGTTTCTGTGCGGTCCTCAAAGATGGCCTGTAGCTTTAAGAGAATCGCTGGTACCGACTCCTGGTCTGCAATGGGCCAAGTCTCTACTTCTCTCTCAGCCGCACCAGCTAACTGTCCTATTACCACAGCAGCTTTTTGCTTTTCAGTCATTGAGTACATATCCAAAATACTACATATCTTCCGCTTAAATCCTGGCAGGGTGTCTGGCTCGCCGCTGTACTGGGGGAGCCACTTCGCTCCAGACATGTATGGGAGCGTTAGGGGCATCAGCGGGACCACTGGACCAGGTGAGGGGCCTGCACCCCCATCCTGCGGCACGACGCCAAGCGGTGGGCTATTAGGGCCCTCAGCGGGGGCCGCTCCGTCTGCCGGTTGCTGCGACATATTGGTGCCCCCTTGGTTAATCTGAGCCTACCTCTTTCACAGGCTGCAGCGTCGCAGGCACAGCGGTGGAGACAGGACCTTCGTTGCAGGCACAGAGGTGGAGACAGGACCTTTGTCGCTGGACTGTGATGTCAGAGCGTTCACTTCCTGTTTCACAGGACCTGCCGCCGCGTCAGAGTTGGGGGCGGGGCCAGGGAACTAGCGCGCACTTTCAGGTACGCCCCCCTTCTTCACCAGCGCCTGAGGGCGCGAATTTTGCGGTAAAGATGGCGGTATTTTGGCGCCAAATGCAGCAAACAGTTCAATAGACACACAGGACTCACAATTGCAAGCTTTCGTATCCTGTTCGTGACGCCAAGTTTGTTCCGACACGCACCACAATTGTGGATACCAAGGCTATGGGGTACTCGGAGCCGAGCCCATTGAAATCTATGGGAGTTGTCACTGGTAGCGGTGGCTCGGTCCGTGGCCCTGGCGGTCGTGCAATGGGGAATATTTACAGGGGATTTTAAGGATAGGTAGTTCGTGACGCCACCTGTGGTATCTGGTTAATTGGACCAGCGCTGCTATAAGGACTTTCACAGGGGATGTTATGGGGCAGCTGGGTGGTAAGTCTCCCACAGGTGAGACTGGTCCCTGGAAGTCTATGGTGATGATGCAGGGTGTAGTTAATAATTCAGTCACACACAATGCAGCTTCTTTTCATACCTTTTACTGGTAGATGGTTCAAGCAGATCCCGGGGAGCTGGTCGGGGTGGAGAATGCACATTCGGGTAACCGCTGAGCAGGTTAGAGGCCTCCTTTACTTCGTATATCTCAGAGTCCCAACTTGCATGAAGCGAAGTTAACTCTACAATCTCCAGCTTTCTCAATAGCTGACAAGCCCGGCCGACTTTGTGGTGGAGACTTCTATGGCTCTGACTAGCAGATGTTGAGAGAACTAAGTCTATATTTGCTGATCAGGCTAGACTCCTGTTTTCCCTATCTCCGGTTACGTATCAGCGCTTGGGCTGCTCTCTGCGACCTGTAGTCCAGATGCCTCCGAGTATCTTGTTACTATGCTTGAAACTCTAGCAACGCTTCGGACCCCGGTGTCCGGTTATTTAGTGCAGGCAATCCAATACCTGAAGCACTTCTCTCTCTGTCTTCTCCACTGCGACCTTCGTCCTGCTTTTGCTCTTTGCATAAGCACTTGTAGCTTTCGATGGAAATGTCAGCTTTCTCCAGAGCTCGCTGAGCAGCTCTCAGTTTCCTCCTTGTTTCAGCTTCTGTTGAGGTACTGATTAAGGGTAGCTCTGACTAGGCTAGGATGATGCACTTCACCCGTACTAGCCTCCACTTCTTTGTCAGGTGAGCTACGCTAGCTCTGCGAGGATTCAGTCCTCTCTCCTCTCCAAGTCCAGACTGAACTAGCACTGAACTGCACTGTCTGAAGACAGGAAACTCACTCCTCTGAGCTCTTCTCAGACAGGAAACTTGAATGGTCTGTACTGTCCTAAGACAGGAAGCTTGAATGAGCTCTGCTACGTGTCACTACCTCCTATACCCCTAGTGGGTGTGTCTGAAAGTGTGAGTGAAGTGCATGAATAGCAAGCTTTTGCGATTACCTTCCTGTGCATTCTCCTGGATTTTATGTGTGCCTTACATAGCTGGGCCACACACACTCACCTGTTGTATAGGGACACTGAAGTCCAGGGAGAGGTCGTGAGCCAGCTCCTAGTACCTGAGCTATATGGAAGTATAGTGCTGGGGTTGTCACATAGTCACATACTTGAGGGACCACCTGAGGGAAACCAGGGACCAGATGGTGAAGTTAATGTTGTGGATGACATGTTAACTAAGGTTCCAGATCAAGATGTGAATGAGAATGAATTGTATAACCCTGACAGTGAGCAGGATGTGAATGAAAATGAAGTGTATAACCCTGAAAGTGAGCAGGATGTGAATGAGAATGAATTGTATAACCCTGACAGTGAGCAGGATGTGAATGAAAATGAAGTGTATAACCCTGAAAGTGAGCCAGATGTGGCTGAGAAAAAGGGGTCAGACAGGGATAGTGGTAGTGATAGTGAATCATCTGATGACAATCAAGCAACCAGTGCAAATGAGGAAGGCATGGTAGCAGAGGAGGTTGAGAGTCCTGAGAGGAAGGCTGATGCTGACCTTGCAGTCGGACAGAAGATGGCATCTGAAGATGTTTTACAGTTGGCCGGTTCCCTGGCGAAGACTAAGGTGAAAGGAGGAGAGCTGAGCTTTAAAGGCAGGACTCTGAAACTGAACACAGCCCAAGTAGATGCTGTTGGAAATGTGAAGTTACCAAGGTATGGTGTGGATCTGTATCGTGCCAAGGACTCTGAGGGAGATGCTGCAGAGGTGGAAAAAGCCATAGAAGTGGTAGTCACCAAGCCAGATGCCTCATCAGAAGCTGAGGTCTCAAGTGAAGCTGTGAGGAACAAGACTGAAGATATGGGGACTGACTCTGTCCAGGAATCTGTTTCTGCCGAAGACAGCGGCGTGGACGGGTTGCGGTTCGGATCAGTAGCTGCAACTCGTGAAGCTCAGGCTGGAAGTTCGGCGCCCGGAGCCCCAGCGGTGTTCCCGAGTGACACCAAGGATCTGGATAAGTCACAAGATGAGATTTTGAGACATCAGGCTGGCGTTGGTGAGCTCAAGCGCACTTTCATGGAGTCTACATCGGAGCCACGTCCCAACAAATGGGAAAAGCGATGTGTCACTCCGTTGCCGCTGCAGACACACGGGAGCTCAGATGGGATGCAGAATGTGGTGGAAGAGAAGAATCCGGCGGGTTCTGAGTATACAGATGCAGCTATCAAGGAGAACTTGAAAGCCGGAATAAATGGAAATATTGGAGACCATAATGATGTGACTGAAGAGGTAGAATGTAAGACTGACGGTAGGGCTTCTGAGCATGTTCTACCAGAAGAGCCTGAAGAAGGGGCCGAAGACATAAAAGACGTCCAACAGGTACCAGATGAATTGATGACTTCTCAGAAAAAACTCCAAACTGTGATGAAGGAGTGTGATGAAAGCCATGAGCATCTTCGTGAGAAGGTCAATGAAGTAAAAGGAAGGATACAGGGAATCTCTTCGTTGCAAGAGCAAATGCTGCTCAATAAGTCTAAGGCTCTATATAAGAATGCTGTTGTTACGGTAGAACATTACAATTCAGCTGGAGACTTAGCGGATTAATTATGTGTACTGCAAAAGAAAAACGATCAGCTCCTTCTACAGTCCCAATCATTTGAACAGTGTAGCTTAAAATGGTCAGAGACCATGGCAGAGGAGCTTAAGGTCTGTGAAATAGACTTTATGAGTCAACCGATATTCAAGAAAATAGATGTGCTAAAGAGGGTTCAAGGGGAACTAGAGAAAAGTGAAAAACCCCCTATACCTTCTGTGATAGTTGGGGACACATGGTCAGTGCACCAGGGACAGGAGGTACGTGAGTTTCTGAGGAAGAGTCAGCAGAAGTGTTCTGATGTGCCGGGTCGTACTTCTCTGGCCAGGCACTATATCGAAACTGAGCCCGGCCCTAAGGTCAAGATGAAACCGTGCAGGATACCGAGGCCCGCAGAGAGCATAGGCCTGGGAGGGTACAGGGTAGTGCGGATGCTTCAGATGAAGAGAAAGCTGATGTTGGCTATGGCTCAGGTGAAGATACAGATGACAGTAGTGAAGATGAAGCTGATGAGGGCCATGACTGGTCCAGAGTTCACTGTCTCTTTTGGATTGTTGACCAGCCCTCCGGTCTGGATGACCAGCCCTCCGGTCTGGAGAAGAGGGGGGGATATGTGAGACAGTGAGAGTATGTGTGTTGAATGGGGTGTACATTTCACCTAGATACTTTGCTGACTGGTATAAGGGAAATGTATGGCTTTGTAAACCTAGTGGTAGAGAAAGGTCACTACACCTTACATTCAGTACACACTTGCAGCTCAGGCCTGAAACCACTCAGCTGTTAATTAGGAGACCAGAAGTAGGTGTCTGCGAACACAGACAGAGAGCTCGCTTAGTCTGGACAAGGAGTCCAGGCACAAGAAGGAGTCTCCAGGAGTATGAGCTGTCTCAGTCTGGGTGCTCGATGTACCCCGGACACAGGAGTAGTCTCTGTGAGAATCCATGCGGATAGCTGCTGAATAGGAGGGGAGCTCTCTCAAGTCTGGACGTTGGATATGCCTTCAGACACAAGGAGGAGACTCTGTGAAACTCCATGCTGGTAAATGCTGAACATATGTGTTGTTTAGGGGACAGGCTGTTAGAGTCTGGTCCCGGATAGAGAGGGAAATCTATCTAAGTATAGTAAGTGGCTGGACAAGCCCAGGGATTATGTTTATGATTTGGTTTTGCTTATGTTCTGTTTGCCGTGGACTTTAATAAAACTGGTTGCGGCCAGTTTTTACCAGAACTGCTGTCTGTGAATGAACTGTTTCCGTGCCACTCCGTCTACCCGGACGGCGATCCCAGAGCTATATCCCTGAAAAGCTTACAATATATATATATACATGTCATTGTGACACATACATATATATATATTTATAGTTCATACACTTCTACATAGTATAATAGCCGCTAATTCAATTGCCGGCTTTTGTGAAATCACAGAAGCCGACATGAAATGACACATGGTTTACATACAGTTAACCATGTCATTTCATGTATTTTGATATATGGTTTTAACTTACAATTACATAAGTGTATGTGTGCAAAATTTCAGACATGTAGGGGTTAATTAAAGGTGTAAATTCGTTGAAAAAAAATGCGTGGGCTCCCGCTGTATTTTCTCCACCAGACAGACAAAGCCAGCGAGTGGGGGCAGATAATAATAGCCTAGGGAGGGTACATTTTTTTGTGCCCCCCCTGGCTACTAACATCTGCCCCCAGACACCCCAGAAAGGGCAAATCTCTAATTAGATTAGCCCTTTCTGGCACTTTGCCCGTCTATTCCCATTGCCTTGTAGCGGTGGCGAATGAGTTAATAAGGGGTTAAAGCCACCTTGCAATTGAAAGGTCACTTTAAGCCAGGTTAATAATTGAGAGCTGTCAATTAGACAACTATCAATTATTAATCCTATTGTATGAAAGAAAAATCAAACACACACACTTTAATAAAAAAGAAGTTTAATGAAATAATCACACAGTTTTTGACCATATTTTATTTTCCTGCTAAAACCATTTCCTGTAATAAAAATAAAATAAAAAGCAAAATTATTCTTACCAATCCGATGCACAATCAGGTCCCACGTTGTAATCCATCAGAAAGGGTTAACAGGTTACAGCTAGCAGGGAGCTAATGCTGCCTGCTGAGCTGTTACCCCTGAATGAATAACTTCCTCTCCCAGCGAAAGGAGAGAAAGTGATTAATGAGTGGAGCTTAATTGATTTATTCCCACTTTCACTTCAGTGACCTGACCTAAAGTGAAAGTGGGACGCAATCAATTAAGCTTCATTCATTAATCACATCCTCTCCTGTCGGCAGGAGATAAGTTCATTCATTCAGGAGCTTTTAGCTGAGCATGCAGCATTACTTGCACTGCTTGGCTCAAAGCTAGTTAACCCTTTGTGAAGGATTACAGCGTGGGACGTGACAGATCGCCAGATAGGTAAGAATAATATTGTTTTAATATTTTTTCTTTATTTTAGGAGATCAAGGGCTTCGCAGGGATTAAGAGTAAAATAAAAGATGGTCAAAAAAATGTGTTTTTATTTCATTAAAATTATTTATTCTTAATGTGTGTGTGTTTTTTTATTTACTTCAATAGGATTAATAATTGATAGTTGTCTAATTGACAACTCTCAATTATTAACCTGGCTTAAAGTGACCTTTCAATTGCAAGGTGGCTTTAACCCCTTATTAACCCATTCGCCACCGCTACAAGGCAATGGAAATAGACGGGCAAAGTGCCAGAAAGGGCAAATCTAATTAGAGATTTGCCCTTTCTGGGGTGTCTGGGGGCAGATGTTAGTAGCCAGGGGGGGCACAAAAAAAATGTACCCTCCCTAGGCTATTATTATCTGCCCCCACTCGCTTGCTTTGTCTGTCTGGTGGAGAAAATACAGCGGGAGCCCACGCATTTTTTTTCAACGAATTTACACCTTTAATTAACCCCTACATGTCTGAAATTTTGCACACAAACACTTATGTAATTGTAAGTTAAAACCATATATCAAAATACAGGAAATGACATGGTTAACTGTGTCTAAACAATGTATCATTTCATGTCGGCTTCTGTGATTTCACAAAAGCCGGCAATTGAATTAGCGGCTATTACAGTATGTAGAAGTGTAAGAACTATAAATATATGTATATATATATATATATGTCACAATGACATATATATATATATATGTATTCTATGTGTGTATATGTATTGTTTCTATTCTTTATTAAAGCTGTCAGTGTGATTTTACAGTATAGCCGGGGATGAATTAGCGGCTATTATACTATGTAGAAGTGTATGACCTATATATATTATATATATATATATATATAATTATTTGCTTTTTGTGTACATTTTTTTTGACAATGTGATTTTTACATGACTTTTTACATAGAGATAACTGCTCTATGTAAAACTTCATGTTAAAATCGCATTGCATACAGATGGAAAACTGATGGAAAACTGATGGAAAACGCATGGTGCAATTTAAAATCGCATGCAAATCGCATGCCTTTTTACAACAATTGTACCGTTTTTTCCCTGCAGAAAACGGACCGATTTTTTTCCAGCCAATGAGTATGAGCCCTAAGGGTATGTTTCCACGGTCAGGAAACAGTCCGGATTAGCTGCGTGTTTGACGCTGTGCGTTGGCGCAGCGTCAAACAGGCAGCGTCCAGATGTTACAGCATAGTGGAGGGGATTTAAAGAAATCCCGTCTCCACTATGCTTCAAAACACGCAGGCGGAAGACCTGCGTTTCCGGACATGCGGAGCGTCTTTTTAGACCGCAGCATGTCCTATTCCCTTGCGGCGACGCTGTGTCGCCGCAAGGGAAATAACACAGGGCTATGTAGCCCTGCGGTCATTCCGGATGTGTTCCGGATGTGTTCCATGAACACATCCGGAATGACCGCGCGTTCAAAAGGGGGCGGGGCTTTGGGCGGAGCGGACTTTCCACTCCGTCCAAAGCGCTGTGTTTCCTGAGCGTGGAAACACAGCCTAAAAGGTATTTGTAAAACCAAGAAGGAGCACCTAAGGTGCTAACTACTGCATATACAATAAAAGTTTTTGGATTACTCATTGTTCATAATCACATTGTCTCTATTTTAACAGGAACTAAACATTACCAGGTTAACTTAACTATTTACAGTCACATATTTTTGTTTCAGCTTACTTTACTTTCTCCAAGGCAGGTCCTGGTGCCTGCATCCTCCTGCCTCTAACTTCATCACCTGCTGCCGGCAGTAGTCCTTCCTGCTGACGGTTTTCGCCCAGTTTTCATCTGCTGGGGCCTCCGAGAACCCCATCAAATCAGTCCTCATGTTCTTCCAGGGGATCGTCTCCTTTTTGCCGTGCACCCTCAGTGGCATAGGTTCAGGTAGCAGCGGTTCCTCCAGCTCACCCCTAAGGTTTACCATCCAGTCCCAGGTTATTTCTATCATTACCTGGCTGGGTTTTAGGGGCGGCAGTGGTTCTAGAGGTCCCACTAGGGTCTCCTTTGCTACCGGGGCAGTGTCCATACCTGCTCCTCTGGTGCCGGTCTTCTCCTCCTTTACTTTTGGGGTTGAGGACGCCGGTGGTGTGGGCATTCTCCGTTCGGTCACTGTTTCCTTTACGGCCTCCCTCTATCTCATCATCGCAGTAAGCTGCGTCTGTAGAAGTTGGCAAGTCAGTTCTTCCACCTCATCTCCGAGGAGCTTCGGGTCCACCGCAGGCAGCGGGTCTGAGGCTTCATCTCGCTGGCCGGGGGCATTCCACTGCTTCCATCCCACGCACCTGAGGCCTCCATCCACCGCTCGCCTTGTCGTCCACCGGGTCAGTCGCCTTATTTCATGTCACATGCTTTCCCGCATGTTCCTCCTGCTCCCTCCTTTGTGGGCAGTACCTTTGTCTTTTCTAACCACACCAGGCTAGGAGGCGGATCCCCCTTGCCGTCGGCCTTGTTTTGGTCTCATAGAAATATCTGCAGTGGGAGGGCATATTTCTCACTCCTTTGGACCGATGCCACCCACGACGATACGCCTCCTTTTCGATGTGTGCCTCATGGCGCTATAATGGCAGCAATTTTTACACAATTCAGTAAGGTCACTGGCATATGACTGTCGGAATCAAAATGATAAACCACTCATCCTCCAGTCACCCCAGATTAGACTAGGAGCACGGGTCGACCGAGAATGAATCAGACAATACGCTGGTTCAGACTTCAGAACGTGCCCTAAAGAAAATGGTGCTATTAGGCGGCCATCTCCAGTAAGCACTGAACTCTTTATTCACGTACATGAGATTTCATACACAGAATATTGGGGTGGAGTAAAGGCGGGATTGAGGAAAAAGAGATAAGCTGAATCATGTCTATATATGTACACATTCAGCATCTGGTCATCCTAATTGGTCCTTAGATCTTCTTCTAAGTCCTCCTTGATCGTGTTGTCATCCTCAGTTTCGTTTCTTGAAGAAAGATTCTATTGTTCTCGGGTATCATGTATGTCCTCAATTCTCCAAAGGAGGGGGTATTTCAGTAGAGTGTAATACAGTGATAGGACACAAGATGGAGACAAACACCAGCAGATACTAACATTATCTTATTATTCTTTTAAGGAAAACTTTGTGTTTATAAAATACATATACATACTATGAATATGAAAGTATAAAAGTATAAAATTATATTTTACCTTGACAATCCCCCCTAAACACTAAGTTTTTCCCTTAATTTATGCGGCCTTCGAGACTGTCCATGTGTGGGGACAGGGGTAGTGGATTTCTTCGCTTGGTCATTTTAGAAGCTAGCCCCTTATGGACTGCCCCCAAACAACCAAGTCCCTACCAAACCTGCACATGGAGTTCTCCCACTATCCCTAAACTAAATCTCTTATTTCCATTTGTATTTTGTTATAGGGGGTTTTATCAGGTTTATCCTGCGGAGTATATTTCTCCATATCACCATTATCAGTGTCATCATATAGCAGCGACACAACTTCCTGATGAAGGAAAGTACCTGAGGAGGCGGCTGCATTGGTCACAGCTTTCCTATACATAGATATCACACAACATAGAATTATCAATCCTAGCACCAAAAGCCCTGTTACCACTAAGCAGGCTTGTTGGAGAAATTCTTTAAGTCCTCCAAGCCATCTTAAGAAGAAAGAGGTATCTACTTCTGCATTGGCTTTTATTTCCTGAGCCAGATTTTTAATCTCTGTAAGGGCCACTATAGTTTTACCATTGACTCCAGAATTCTGAGGAATATAAGTACAACATTTTTCCCCTATCATCCCACAGACTTCATCTTTTTCAGCTAGAATCATGTCAATGGCCAGTCTATTTTGAAGAGTCAGTCTTTTGTTTTGGGCCCAGTTTCTCAACTATACCCTGGAAAGCATCTTGACTAAAATTGATATTGATAAATCTTTGCTTGGTGTAGTATATATATTTTATCCAATCTACATTGTAATTGATCTGCACAGTTGGGATGAGAGAACGGAAACCCGCCAGGATCTGATTCTGAGCTTTGTATTCGTCTGGGACCCCCCTAGGAACACCTATGGGATCCATATAAACTTTGGGATCCTCAGCATAACCGGTGTGCAGCTGACCCAGACTCCTTTTTTTTTTTTTTTTCTGGATATCAGTGGAGCTATATTCTCGGATCCAGACTCTTTCTCACGTGTCTTTTAATGACTACCAAGTCTCGAGACTGCAGACTGCAGACTCCCAGGATCCTGGTTCGGATCTGGAAGAGAACTGAAAACATTATCATATACTTTCTTGAGTCTTTTATACAAATCCCTTACATATGAGCTTAATACATGGTCACTTATTTCCAATGCTTGGGAAAAGAAACATCCTAAACTAGGCACTTTGCCAAATAGTACTTTATACGGAGAAAGTCCAGTTTTTCTACTTGGAGTGTACCTTACTGAGTATAGGGCTAATGGTAAACATTCAGGCCAAGATTTCCCTGTTTCAGCCATGGCCTTTTAGATTTTTAACTTCAATATCATATTTAGTCCTTTTACTTTTACACCGCTTTGTGGTAATATGGGGTGTGGAAAACTTGTTGAATTCCCAGCGCTGTCAAGACTTCATTCATTATTTCACCTGTGAAATGTGTACCTCTGTCACTTTCGATCACCTCTGGTACTCCATACCTGCACACCACCTCCGCAAGCAGCTTCTTTGCGATTGCCGCAGCCGTAGCCTTGGCAATCGGGAAAGCCTCCAGCCAACCTGAGAATAAATCAAAAACACACCAACACGTACTCCCATGAACCTGATTTTGGCAGCTGAATATAATCATCTGCAGTCTCTGGAAAGGATAGAAGGGCCGAGGGGCATGTTTGGGTGGTGTCTTGACTACCCTTCCCTGATTATGTGTAGCACATACCATGCATCCCTGGATCAAACCTTCTATACAGGTGGAAAAGCCTGGTGCCGCCCAATGCTTCTGCATCACGCTCATCACAGCAGTTTTGGACTGGTGGGTTGGCCCATGTAACATCTGGGCGACCACAGGGTACAACGCTCTTAGAAGGCATCGGCGCATCCCTCTTCCCCATACCCCAGTTGCTGCATTCAGACATGCACCTTCTTTTTCCCACTTTTCTACTTCCTCCTGGCGCACCTGAGCCTGCATCTGGGCTAAGGCATCCTCCGACACAAAGGGATTTTTGGGAGCGCTTACCTGGTGCATCGTTACCCCTTGGAGTGGTCTACTGGCTGCTGTTTTTACTGCTGCATCGGCCATTGCGTTTCCTTTACTCACCTGATCAGTGCATCTGGTATGTGCTTTAACTTTTGACAACTACTTCTTTTGGTAATTGTAATGCATCAATTAACTGCTGGACTGCGTCAGCATTTTTAATGGGATGTCCTGCTGCCATCAGGAATCCTCTAGACTTCCAAATTGGACCCAAATCATGAGCTATACCGAATGCTTATCTAGAATCTGTGTAGGTGTTAACAATT
Source organism: Oophaga sylvatica (assembly GCA_033576555.1). Lineage (NCBI taxonomy): Eukaryota > Metazoa > Chordata > Amphibia > Anura > Dendrobatidae > Oophaga > Oophaga sylvatica. The sequence continues at coordinate 533,444,515 of JARQOD010000004.1, forward strand.
CTACCTTCAGCTATCTTACAGGCCTCGGTCAGAGCCTTAAGTTCAGCCTCCTGGGCCGACTGATGTAGGAGCATTGGTTCTGCTTTGATTACTGCATTCAGGGAGACGATGGCATACCTGGTGTGGAAGGCACCTGAGTCATCTTGATAGCGAGTTCTACAAAAGATTTAAAGTCAACATTATGTCTTTCAGTTTCAAACACTGTGGGTAGACCTGCTGTTTCCTGTGCCATAAGCTGAACATAATCATAAGGAATCTCCTCTCTTGGATCTTCTTTGTACAATACCGTACAATACCTGACCTCCCCCCTAGATCCGAGAGAGGTAACAATGTGGCAGGATTAAGTGTGGTACATCTCTGCAAAGAAACATTTGGAGCATTAAAAGTGCACATTGCAATCGAAGGTGACGTGCAGCTGAAAGGTGTGCCGGTTGCACCTGGTTCAGTATGGTGTATACATCATGAGGTGTAAGTGCTGTCAGTGGATAATCAAGAACGATATCTGATGATTTGTGGAGCAATAGTCCTACAGCATGTACCGCCCATACACAGGACGGAGCACTCTAGCCACTGCATCTAGTCTTCCACTGAAACAGGCCACTGGCCTTTGATTGTCACCATGTAACTGAGTCAATACTCCTGCCGCGTGTCCCGCTGTTCATAAAGATACAGGATGAATGGTAGTTCATAGTTGGGGGTTCCTAGCGCTGGAGCTGCCACAATCCTGTTTTTGAGAGAAAATAAAAACCGTCTATACCTTCAGGAGTTAGTTTAAAAAGCACAATGGTGATACAGTCATAGAGAGGCTGCATGAGGATTGATACAGCATGTATCCACTGCCTGCAGTAGAAAATCAGTCTAAGAAATGTCCTAAGAGCGGCAACATTAACAGGAATAGGAAAGTTCTGTACAGCTTCTTTGCGAGCGCTGGTCAGATGTCGCTCCCCCTGGTATAATGCAATGTCCCAAAAAGATAACTGAAGATTTACAAAATTGCAGTTTATCCTTTAACGCTTACAACCTGCTTGATACAGAAACAACATAAGTAATATTGTTGCAATACGACACTGTTTCCTGGAAGAACACAAATCAGTAAATCATCAACATATTATAAAAATAACATTGGCAAAATCAATAACTGTAAACTAAGCAGCATCCTGAAATATCTGGAACAAAAGTGTATATATATATATATTAGACACCACTGGAGTTTCCAGATCAGTAGCTGCATTAACTGCCCATAATTTTTGTACCAACCCGTACACAGGGTTAAGTTGAAGGGGGGCTGGAGTTTGCTATGTGGGCACTGATAAGAACTGTCCTTGGACCTGCAGCTGCCTGCTTGCAAAATGATTGTTCGGAGTGGACAGGGAAAACATACAGGATTACATTCTGGACAGCTTCAGTAAGTAATTGTTGGGACCTAGGCATATTAGTAGAAGTATATCGTGATTTCATTGCATATATTGCATATTGACACGGCAGCTGTCCTGCTCTGGTTGCTGGGACCTGTCCTATTTCTACCTGACCACACGTTTGTATATACGAATTAGATTCGTCCTGTATCATGGGTCCGCCTTTCTGTGAAATTGTTGCGGCCAGTCCTCCAGCATAGTGGAGTTGATTATTTGCAGCATTTACTATGACCCCAACATGTTGTTTCGTAAAATCCCCTGTCCTTATCCTAAAGAGTACATCATGACAGTGGGGTCCAGGAATAACATTGGAATATATTTCCTGAAAATCTTCTCTTTCCTCTGTGTACTAGCAACGTCTAGCGACATGATTTTACAAACAGTGCTCTGCTTCAATCCTGGTGTCATAGTGACAGTTCCATCAAGATGATACTCAATATGTGCTTGCAATTGTGACAACACATCACTTCCTAAAAGATTACATTGACCCCGTGGTAATACCATTAACTGTGTGTGTGTACAGTGGTTCCTTGAATTTGCAGGGGAATCTTATTAGTGACGGGGAGCAGGATAGATGGAGAGTTATAAGGAGTCGCTATAACATGGTGGGAGAAATCACTTTCCCAAATGGCCAGTCCTCTTCTGTAATTACTGAATTGTCTGCCCCCGTGTCCACTTGGAACTCAACCTCATGTCCCCCTGGTAGGTTCACCTGTACTGTGCAATTAGGAGTGGGGGGGGGGTTAGGAGACAAGGGGGTTCATGTGCAAGCTACCTCTTTTTGCCTGCACTAAATCATGTTGTGCCCCCTGTGCTATTCTGGCTAGATCCTCTGCTTTAACTGATCTCTAATCCGGTCTACTTACTTTCAGTTTTTCCTTGTCACTTTTTTTTTTTTTTTTTTTTTTTTTT
>JARQOD010000004.1:533446941-533494956 GCA_033576555.1 Oophaga sylvatica
GAGGGGCCCTGTGCCAGTTCCCGGCGCCCACAAGTGGGCACCTCCTGCTTGCTCAGGGCCCCAGCACTTGCAATACTTACCTCTCCCTGCTTCACCGCTGTGATGTCTTCCGTGTTTCCTGACAGTGACGTTCAGGTCAGAGAGCGCGATGATGTCACGTCTGTGTGCCCTCTGCCTGAACAGTCACAGTGCAGAGAGCTGGAAGATGGCGACGCTGAGGAGTCCAGATTAGAGCAGTGCCGGGCGAGGAGAGGTATTTCATTTTTTTTAATGTTTGGAGCAATATATGGGGAGCATTATACACTGGAGAATTATAAATGGGGTCCATCATACACTGGAGCATCATCTGGGGCCCATTATATATGGAGCATTATATAAGCCCATCATACACTGGAGCATCATACGGGGCCCATTATATATGGAGCATTATATATGGGGACCATTATATTTGGAGCATTATATCTGTCTCATCATACACTGGAGCATCATATGGGGTTCATTAATTATGGGGCATCATATAGGGCCCTTTATATATGGAGCATCATATGGGACACATATGGGGCCTATTCTGTATGGAGCAATATATGGGGCTCATTATTCTGTAAGGCGCACTATGTAGTGCCCATAATACTGTATGGAGGACTATACTGTCTGGTTTTTGAGCTATTGTAGAATTTACAATAGATATCACTCATGTAATGTAAGAAGTGAAGTATTTGGCATTGTACTATACCTATATTTCTGTGCCGTATTGGAGCATCATGAATTGTGGTATGTGGTAAAGAGGCCCACTGAGACTCTTTCACCCGGGGCCCACGAAAACCTGGAGCCAGTCCTACCCCCCACAACTTTAGCCAAATAACCCCCAGTTTTCAATGCGTTAATATTATTATAAAGTAAATTAAGGTTGACAAGCTTAAGTAATAAGAATTGATGTCGTTGGCATTGAAATGGGCACTGTAGGTGTGTTTACTGTCCTCCACTCCCTGTCGACTTTTCTTCCCCATTGACTTGCATTGGGGTCGGGTTTTCGACTCCGACTCGACTTTTTCTGTTACTCTGCCGACTTCGTTCGACTCGACTTTTGGGAAAGTCTGGTGGTCCGAAACCCGACTCGACCCTCCCGAAGGCAAAATCGCTCATCTCTACTTATGACCATGTGATATTTTAGTTTTTCTTTTTTAATAAATTTGCAAAATTGTCTACATTTCTGTTTTTTTCAGTCGAGATGGGGGCAGAGTGAACATTAATGAGAAAAAAATGAACTGTTTTGAATTTACCAAAAGGCTGCAATGAAACAAAGAGTGAAAAACTTAAAGGGGTCTGAATACTTTCCGTACCCACTGTAATATATAATATAATATATAAATGAGTAATATATAAATGAGTAAAATAAATAAAATAAAAGAATAATTTGCATGGAAATGCTGGGCTTAAGGAACTACATCATCCTCAAACCACTTTCACCACTCCACAGATAGACTGTTATTCAGGGGTTATGTAACTTCTAGCAGAGTTTTACTATTAATATTGATTTTTGGTTATCTTTTCTTCAGGATCCTTTACTATGCCAAAAAAAGGATTAATGTTCCGGGACTGATCTATAGTACAACGTAGCGCATCCAGAGAGGCATCATAGTATGGTCAAAACTTTGCTCGGGTCCTCAAAAGCAAGATTAAAAGATTTGTTGAGGATTTCTTTTCTCTCCTCAAAATTTTGGTATAAACAGGCTAAGAACAATGTGATCCTCTAGTGTTGGGGATTCTGGAGAAATTGTGTGTATTTTTCTGTCTGAATGAATTAGCTGGATGAGATACTATCAGCTTTATATCCTGCTAATCCTTATAAGCTTCTTCTGACTCCTATTTCTGGCCAATAGGCTAATCCTAAAATGTCCTTCTTTGTTTTTAAGTTTCCTTCCCCCATTCCTTGTGTTTTCCTATAAACAACTCAACATGAAGACTTTGCTCCAGTTAATGGTGATTCTCCACATGGTTTTGATGCAATTTGTAAAGACCTCATCTACATAGTAATGGACCATTCATGGGATGTCACAGGGAAACGCTGATTGATCAGGGAGGACTACAGAGTTGAAAATCATAGAACCATAATTGTCTTATGAAGTTCTGTTGATGATCGTCTTTTTGACTCCAAATATTGATCTTGAGCAGCCATCAGTGAGTTAGTAATTAAAAATTTCTCTAAACACAAATTCTGTCATCAAGAAAAATAAAGGCAGATTCATGAAAGTTTTTTTTTTAAAAAAAAACAGAGCTTTGCGACTTTTCACGCCAATTTGAAGCATCTCCGCCAAAATGGGTGGTGAAGTATGGGATGAGCTGGGGTGGGATGGGATGTGGTAAATTCAGGGTTGAATCAATAAAAACTCTATTTATAAGCCAAGAGTTAAAAAAATTATGAAAAAGACGCTAAAGGCCCCTTTACACTAAGCGAGATCGCTAGCGAGATCACTGAAACATCACCAATTTTGTGACGTAGCAGCGACCTAGCCAGAGATCTCGCTTAGTGTGACTCTCAGCTGCGATCAGCCCCCTGCTGGGTGTCGCTGATCGTCGCTGAATGCCCTGGACCATTTTTTGATCGCTGGTCTCCGCTGGCCAGCGCGCATCGCTGCGTGTGACAGGCAGGAGACCAGCGATCAGCCAGACGGAGCTAGTAACCAAGGTAAACATCGGGTTTCCAGGCGCCGGGCGGCGCCTGGAAACCCGATGTGTACCTGAGATACCAGCGCGCTGATGCAGGGGAGCTGGTAACCAAGGTACACAGCGGGTTTCTAAGCGCCGAGCGGTACCTAGAAACCCGATGTGTACCTTGGTTACCAGCTCCCTGCACCAGCGCGCTGGTATCTAAGGTACACTACCGGTAACTAAGCGAAGTGCGTCGCTTGTTATCGGCATAGTCGCTGTCCTGATCGCTGCCTGAGCTGCCTGTTTGGCAGCTCAGCAGCGATCATGTAGCGACACACCAGCGATCCTGACAAGTGCATATCGTTGTCGGGATCGCTGGTGAGTCGTTATGTGTAACGGGGCCCTAAGACTAGATTTATAAAATACTGGAAGTCCAATTTACTGTATGAAATTTTTCGGCATCTTCCCCCAAAATGTAGCTGGTGTAGAGATAAATGGTTTGAAGTGAATCAAAATATCCTCAAATTTAGAATTTAATTTTTTTTTCTGATTCACTTCACTTGAATTTTGGAAGGGGTGAACTAAAAAATAATACTCTCTTTGCCACTCACCAGACCCATCACCACAGCCATCTGTCTGGTTCTCCACACAGCTCCCTACAACCTCTTTTTTAATATGATGTCCTGCTAGATGTCCTCTTACTTTTTCTTCACTCTGTGCTGTGGCCTCTGATTTCACAATGTATAGCACTGGCGTCCCTGCATGCTGCTCCTCTTCCATGGCAGGGACACTGGCTCACTCACCACCCCGGCCCAGTCCAGCACCCTCCTCCTTCTGCTTTAGCAACGGCTGCCAGTGTTACTTACACGGCGCACAGGTTCACGGGCACTGTGTTTAGGGGGTGCATGCATTCCCCCCTCTTAAAGGGCCCACGTGCTCCATCCTAATGAGTCCCCAGCCAATAGCTGGGGGAAACTTATAATTTAAGGCACCTCCTCCAGCTTGAAGGTACTTTAGCTGCGCGGTTAGTCTGTCCTTAGCACGCTTGCTAGTTGTCAGGTTCCCCAGTACCCGCCAGTCAGTCTACCTGTCCAGTACTAGAAGAAACGAAGAGCATTCCAGCTTCCATAAAAATATGATTCTTTATTGAATCCAAAGATAAAAATATCACAAAACAGTGTCCTCCTCAGCGCAACAAGCGGAAGGTTAGCACTAATAGCTAAACAGCAACGCGTTTCGATCACTCAAGGTCTTTGTAAATGCTTTGACAAAGACCTTGAGTGGTCGAAACGCGTTGTTGTTTAGCTATTAGTGCTAACCTTCCGCTTGTTGTGCTGAGGAGGACACCGTTTTGTGATATTTTTATCTTTGGATTGAATAAAGAATCATATTTTTATGGAAGCTGGAATGCACTTCGCTTCTTCTACTATTGCACGTCTTGGTCTGGACTTCTGATTCCGAGCTCCGGTGGTGGTTGGTGAGCTGGCCAGGGGCTATGCCCAAAACTTTTTTCACTACTACCTGTCCAGTACGTCTGCCCGAACTTACTTTCCTATCTGTATTTCAGCCATACCAGTCCTCAACTGCCAGTGTTCATCTGTATACCAGCCGGTCCACTCTGCACCTGCCAGTGCTCATCTGTATACCAACTGAACCACTTCGCACCTGCCATTTTCATCTGTATACCCGGCAATCCTTTCCACACCTGCCAGTGCTCATCTGTACTGTATACCAGCCGGTCCACTCGACACCTGCCAGTGCTCATCTATATACCAGCCAATCAACTCCGCATCTGCCAATGCTCATGTGTTGCCAGAGATACCTGTCAGCATCCATGGTCCCAGTGTTCCTGCCGTGCCTGCCTGTATCAGCTGTACCCTCCTACTTGGCCGTTTCAGCTTCCTCTCCCTTGGAGTTCAGCTGCTGTACTTCCGAGGTTTGTCTTGGAGTAGCACCTGGTGTTCATTGGGAGAAAAGCCTAACCCCACCTACTGGGGCTCTAGTGAAGAGTCAAGTGCTCACCTAGTCACGCCTATCCACCTCTCGTGGCAGCTTGTTCTACTCATTGATCACCCTCACTGTCAAAAACAAAAAAAAAATTTCTAATATCTATTCTGTATCTTCTCCCTATCAATTACATTCCATTGCTTCTTGTGTTTCCATGTGCAAATGAGAGTAATGATGATCCCTCTACACTGTGACATCCCTTTAGATATTTGTAGACAGCTATTAAATCTCCTCTTAGCCTTCTTTTTTGTAAGCAAAACATTCCCAGATCCTTGTAGTACATACTTTGCAGTCCGCTCACCATTCTAGTAGCTCTTCTCTGAACGTGCTCAAGTTTTTCAATGTCTTTTTTAAAATGTGGTGCCCAAAACTGGACACAGTATTTCAGATGTGGCCTGACCAAGGGAGAGTAAAGGTCGATAATAACTTAACGTGATCTAGGCTCTATGCTTCTCTTAATACGTTCTAGAACTGTGTTTACCTTTTTTGCTGCTGCATCACACTGTTGACTCATGTGCAGTGATCTATTAGTATACCCAATTCTTTTTCACATGTGCTTTTGCTTAGATCTATTTCTACCATTCTGTAGCTGTAATATTCATTTTTCTTTCCCAGCAGCAGAATCTTGCATTTCTCCTAGGTAAATACCATTCTATTAGTTGCTGCCCATTGTTCAAGCTTATCTAGATCCTTCTGAATCCTTTCTCTCTCTTCTCTAGTGTTATCTATCCCTCCTAGCTTTGAATTGTCTGCAAATTTGGTCAGTTTACCTTCAGTTCCCCTATCTATATCATTTATTAAAATGTTGAAACAACACAGGGTCCAGGACAGAGCCTTGTGGTCCTCACTTGAAACACTCTTCCAATTGAATGTTCAACCCTTTATTACCACTCTTTGAGTATGATCACTGAGCCAGTTCTGAATCCACCTAACCATAGCCTTGTCAATCCCATACTTTGTAATTTATTCAATAAGGATAGTATGAGATACTTTATCAAATGCTTTGTTGAAGTCGAGATATACTATATCTACTGCATTTCCTTGATCCACACAGTCAGTGATTCCATCATAGAAGGAAATTAGATTAGTCTGGCATGACTTGTTTGCTACAAACCCATGCTGGCTCTGGTTAATCACTGTATTCATATCCAAGTACTTACTTACATCCTGTTTAATAATTTGATCAAATATCTTTCCTGGTATAGAAGTAAGGCTCACTGGCCTGTAATTTCCTGGTTCTATCTTCTTTCCTTTTTTGAAGATAGGGACAACATTTGCCCTTCTCCAGTCTTCTGGAACTTCCCATGTTTTCCAGGATTTTTCAAAGATTCTGGCTAGTAGTTCTGTAATTTCCTAGAAATACATGGAGGAGACAGATTATGGACTCGTTTGTAGGACCTATTATTTGGTTGGTCCACTATGAACAGTTGGCTTAAATAACTTGCTCTTGGAGGTGATAATTTGTAAATTTGTAAAGTACCTTGTATAGAGGTAGAAATATTTGAGGTAGAAAAACTCTACTAGAAGAGATAATTTAATCAAAGATGGTGGAAACCTATATTAAAATTTCTTAAGCAGGGTAATATCTTGCCTCTATTACTAAGCCTTTGTGCTTCCTCACACACAAGTAGTTTGCAGAAATATAAGAAGGTACTGTACATAAATATTACATTGAAATGATGGAGTAAATGTAAGCCACTGCCGTGGGAATGATCTCGAGGGCCACTCGTCACCTATACAGAACAAGAGCACACAGGACATATCATCAACAAGGTTGACCAATATGTCCACAGCTGACTTTAGATTATTATTGTAAAGATAGGTAGGAATCAGCATTTCAGTTTAGGTCTCAAGGAAGAATTAAATACAAGTGACTCATCTTCAACATTGCCTGTGGCTCAGTAAATGGAACAAGCCCCCTGACCATTGTTCCTTCAGGTATTTATTGAATTCTATTCTTGTTTTCCCTCAAACAGCCCAAACTGATACATTTGTTGGGTTACTTTTTTATTTAGGCACAAGCTGTATTTCAACTTTTCATTGTTTAGGACAGACAGAAATAAAAAATGGTCAATAAGTTTGGAAGGCATCAGTGTCATAGTAAGTCTACAGGAAACCTGTTACCTCACAATATACAGTTCTGGCTATTCCTCCGTAATGTTTGTGTGCAACACATTGGTTGGTTTCAGATACCTGTACGAGGGCACCGTGACATCAAAATTTCTAGATACCAAATATTGGTGAACTCGTGGGGATCAAAATGTGCTTTTCCCATGAACACACTTCACATGACAATAAAGAGGTGACACTATCGCCTATTATTTGAGGTTTCTTGATAATTTCACACATCACCATTGGAAATACTCAATTCTCCAACTGCCAGACAGGGATTCTTCATGGGATATAACATGCACATTGTGGATGATTAAGACACCGTAACTGACAGGATAATGCATGAAAGTGACCATTCTTGAGGGCCCCATACACATTAGACTAAAGTTGGATCAACCCACTGATATCAGCGGGATTGGCCAACTATTAATTGTGCATAGATGCCTAATGACTCTGACATATATGATCTTTGTCATTGGTTATCATAGTTAAGGAAAAAGACAATCTACTAGTCTGTTGTCCATTCTGCTCCCCCTTGGCATTGAAACCTGGGCAGTCGTCATTTCTGCAGCCGCATCCTAAGCTCGGTATCTTGGGTTCCTATGACATTTACTTGAACCCATGGTCTCATGACTTCGCATTTGGGCTGGTCAAAAGGCTTCATGCAACATCATAATGTATGTCATGACGTCTTGGGCCTAGTAAACTCAATAACCACAAAGTATGTCAGCCATTGCTCAACGTTAGCGTCTCGTCTCTCTACATCAACACATATCTCTATATCCTCACGTACTCACGTATTCCACTAAAACAGATGACAAAGACCACACTTTTTTCCACGTTGAAACGTTAATGTGTTATAAAAGAAAAAAAAGCTCCATTTTTAAGTAATATTAAGGCGATTTTGGCTTTAGTTATAAACTTAGGGTAAAACAATAAATATATGCCTGTCCTGATGTTGCACAAACCCCTCCCTCATCTGATCCTTGGTGTAGCTTTCTCCAGCGCCTTCTTTTTTAGACACCATGTGCAATGTCCTCTTCTTGAATTTTAACTTTGTGCAAGATATTATGGCTTGAGTAGGCCTCTAAATTCACAACACAGGTTGAGACATCATGATGTCCGAGGATTAGTCAGTAACTAGGACAATGAATGTTGGGACATTGTGACTTCAGAGACCGCGGCACAGAGTGAAAAAGCAGGAAGAATGCATTAAGCATGGTCTCAAAGAAAATAAAAGACTGGATGAAGCTGCACGGAAGACTGGACAGGTGGCTGTGGTTGTGGGCGAAGTGGCTGCAAAGATAGTATTATTTATCTTTGGAACCAAAGTTTTATAGGTGTCTTTGCTACATTGCTGTCCAATACAAGTAATTGGGGTTGCATTATGACCCCAAGGGTAGTGTGACTGCAACAAGCGAGTTGCAAGAAGTCCAACACGTCAGATTGTTGGCAAATGGCTTGTTACAATACACCCGGGTTCACAATTGGACCTCATTCACTTGTATTCCCTGCTACGAAGCAGTGACACATTGTGAACTAGTAACCTCAGCCTTACGGATTTATTTGAAGGACATGATTTCTTGATCTTTAGGACCATCAATTTTGACATTGATGTTCCAAAAGGAGTAGGACAGGTCCATTGTAATGGAAAAAAATAGTAGTCAAAAAAACAAAACATCAAATAATGATTTTACTTAATTAATTTTTTTTCAATTGCACAAGAAATTATGTACCAGGTGATGTTCATCTACCATCAAGATGAGGTGGAACATTTCTCCTTAATTTCAAATTTAGAAAAATACATTTATAAATGGACCTTTTAAATTATTTCTACCTAAAACTAAGGACCAGTAATCCTTTGATGTCCAATTGGAGATGTTACCTCTCCTTTTGCCTTGGTCACACTTGGTGGATGCATGGAGAGGTGTTAGAAGAATGGAGAGGTGACAACTAGCCATCATCTTACAGGGCTTCTGCCATTTGTCCTTCTCCTGTTAAAATGACACACTCCTCAATTATCCAATAAAAGTCCTGGGAAAAGTTTTGTGGAATTTTCTTCATGCTAGATTATATTGTGTTGACCTTGTGACCGGTGTATAGTCACAATCACAATACACAGGGTTCTAGTATTCTATGCTGTGGAGCTGCATTTTAATGATGATAGGATAGTCTTAAGACCTCAACCTTGTGGTTCTGCCATACCTAACATAAATCAACATCTATTGTAGAATGGGTGGTTCTTGATCTTAAGATCGTCAAAAAGACAATCAAATTATTGCCATTCAATAGTGGACTTCAGCAGGAATGATTAATTCCATCCTTTCTACTTTATATAAAACATTTGACCGGAAAAAATTATGCTTCTATTGTGTTTTTGACCATTAGTAATATAGATGACCAAAAAAAATCATGGGTAGATCTAAAAATGGGAACTTTGTATGCGTACTTAAGGTTCAGGTTTGATCCTGTTTCATATTTTATCCCATTTAATTAATGGTCCATATTAATTTTCTGGGACCAAAAAATATTATTATGGGATTGTTTAGGAACTTGTTGCAGTATTCCTTTCAAACCTTGCCTTGAATTTATCTTTGGGTCAGGACTAATGGGTTTATTTTATCTTTGGGTTTTATCTTTGGGTCAAGACTATCTTTGATATGGAAGCTTAGGGCCTGATTCATCAAAGCTTTCACACCAGAATCCTAACATAAAAGCTTTGATAAGTTGCAAAATGCAGGCGCTACTCTGAGTTGCCCCAAAATGTGACTCTTAGCTTTTTCATAGCTCCGACAAAGCGGCTGTAGTTGGGGGGTATTGGTGCGAGGCGACCGCCCTTAATCAAATTAATGATGAGCGGCAGCATTTGCTACCCCACAGCTTCAACAAAACGGGTAAAGCTGGGATGGAGGAGAGGTGACTGCATGTTTTCAAATTCATGATGTGTGCTGGTGTTCGCTACACCACAAAATTGGAGAAGGATTTGTGGTAAGGTAAATAGAGAGGTGTACGCCACTCGTCTAGTGATCCTGATTCATGAAAAGGAGTATGCCTCTTCCTAAATCAGAAGTGTCTAACTCAGCCCATCTCCTTATCAAGACCGGTGTTGACAATGCTGGTCTTGATGTATCGGGCCCAAAACGTAAAAAAATGGAGCTATTTATAAACATTTTTTTTTAAATTTTGGGTCAAACACAGTATTTGTCAGACCATGCGAGGAGTTGAAGATGCACAATACTTGGAGAAACATAGGCTCTTCAACTGGGACCTGAGTTTGTCTTAGATATCTGTTACTGTTATCAGTGGTCCGTTTTTACTTTTGTCACAAGTGAGACTAAAATAAAAATGTATTTTCTTTAAAAAGAACCTGACATATCCAAAAACACTACTGAAATGTTGATGTAGGGGTAATCTGCACGTAAAGAGAACTAAAATCCTGCCTAGATGCTTTACTGAACCAGCGGCTACAGGGAGAAAATGAATTTATATCCTCTCTGTGGCCGTCCACTTAGGGTATGCTCCCACGGTCAGTAAACACTGTGGGTTGGACGCTCTGTACCTCTGCAGCGTCAAACCCACAGCGGCCAGATGTTACAGCATAGTGGATGGGATTTCATGAAATCCCATTTCCACTATGCGTCCTGAGAAGCCTCCCGCTTCCCTGTGGAAACGGATATGCGGCGTGTCTTTCCAGACTAGAGCATGCCAATTTATGTAGCGAAGATGCTCTGTCTCCGCTGCGCAAATTACCCATTTACTATCAATAGATGCGGTAAAACCCCATTATCTTCTTAGTCACTTGCGTATTAAATGCGGGAAAGTAGCTCACTACGCATGTGTACTAATTTAAATAATGTCGTACCTTGTTTCAGCTGGAAGTTCGTGTACACTGCAGTTCTCGCGATGACCTGAGCTGATCGCAAGAACTGCAGTGCACGTGACCGCCGGGGATGAGGTTATCTCCGGTCACTAGCCAAGTTCTCATGGTCAGCTAACCATGAGAACTCCAGTGCATGTGACCACCGGGGACCAAGTTATCTCCGGTCATCATCTTCAAGCTCCACTGTGTCTGGATGTCAGGCTGGATGGTGGCATAATGCCACTGTTCAGCCAAAGGCATCCAGATGTCGCAGAGCTGGACTCGTCATGGGACAGTATGTATATCTTCTCGGCGGACAGGTATGGTATACTGTTGCTTTTTTATTTTATTTCTCTTACAGGAAAACAAGGACATCGGGGTGGAATTAGGTGAGGCTGTAAGTAAGGTTTAATCAGAGGGGTAGCTAGGATTTCAGCTTAGGGGAGGCGAAAAATCTGGGTGGGCCCCTAACCAGGTAATCCTGACTACAGCTACAGTACAGACCAAAAGTTTGGACACACCTTCTCATTCAAAGATTTTTCTGTATTTTCATAGCTATGAAAATTGTAGAATCATACTGAAGGCATCAAAACTATGAATTATCACATGTGGAATTATACATTACACTTTACAAAAAAGTGTGAAACAACTGAAATTATGTCTTATATTCTAGGTTCTTCACAGTAACCACCTTTTGCTTTGATTACTGCTTTGCACGCAGAAAAGGTGAACGGCTGGACTCTACATGCCTGGTTCCCACTGTGAAGCATGGAGGAGGTGGTGTGATGGTGTGGGGGTGCTTTGCTGGTGACACTGTTGGGGATTTATTCAGAATTGAAGGCATAGTGAACCAGCATGGCTACCACAGCATCTTGCAGCAGCATGCTATTCCATCCGGTTTGCATTTAGTTGGACCATCATTTATTTTTCAGCAGGACAATGACCCCAAACACACCTCCAGACTGTGTAAGGGCTATTTGACCAAGAAGGAGAGTGATGGGGTGCTACGCCAGATGACCTGGCCTCCACAGTCACCAGACCTGAACCCAATCGAGATAGTTTGGGGTGAGCTGGACCGCTCACCGCTTCAATTTTGAATAATTCCCCAACAGTGTCACCAGCAAAGCACCCCCACACCATCACACCACCTCCTCCATGCTTCACGGTGGGAACCAGGCATGTAGAGTCCATCCGTTCACCTTTTCTGCGTGCAAAGCAGTAATCAAAGCAAAAGGTGGCTACTTTGAAGAACCTAGAATATAAGACATATTTTCAGTTGTTTCACACTTTTTTGTAAAGTGTAATGTATAATTCCACATGTGATAATTCATAGTTTTGATGCCTTCAGTGTGATTCTACAATTTTCATAGTCATGAAAATACAGAAAAATCTTTGAATGAGAAGGTGTGTCCAAACTTTTGGTCTGTACTGTACATGGCGCACTCTAATTGTGAGTATAGGGGAACTTCATCAGATGACCGCGCTGTGATTGAAAATACATTTATATTCAAAAACGAACCCTGATATTACTATATGGAGACCATATCGTAATAGATACCCATCCTGCAGACCATATAAGAGATCACAGTACAGTTATAGATGGTGACTTACTGCTGACGTTCTTTCTGATGGAATTGTTCACTTTTCTCGTCTTTTCCATCTGGCCCAGACCAATATGACGACTTCTCCAGCCAGGACTAGTCTGCAGAGATTACAACAAAGACACATTTCACTTCTCGCATTTCTTGCACTGCCCATTTCTAACCTGTGCAAACTACTCGTTCTGCTGATACCCCAGTACTGAGCCGCTGCTACTGTATGTGACCCCATTACTGCACCTAACCGTGCTCCTCTTACTGCCCCATATAATACTGCCACCACTGTGCCCCTTACATAGTTATAATCCCACATTTGTGCTCTCTAGATAGTAAAATTCCCTCCTAAAAATATTAACGCCCTATGCTAGTGCCCTCCACATTTTGTCCCTAAAAAGTAATTATGCCCATATGTAACTTTGATGGTCACAATACTCTGAGTGCCCCTATAACAAAAATGCCCACTTAACATTTAATAATGTCCCGTGAGTCCCCCATGTACACTAACAATGCCCGCAGCATTGCTGATGTTAGCAGGCGGTCATATGATGACTAGATTCTTTCTATTGAGAGAAACCAAACCTTTCTAGTGGACACGTGCACATAGCAAACATGGGGTCCTATGACAGCCTGATGCCAGTGATTTTGGCAGGTGCTCCCTGTCATGATTTGGCAGTCTGCAGTCACATAAAGCGAATGCAGACATTTATTCCAAGCCGTAATTAACTTTTTTAATAATAAACTGCTTATTATTAAAGCACCACTCCAGCTGGGTTTTTTTCCTCACTGCTGGAGTGGTGCTTTAAGCGCCAGTCCCCTGCCCCGGTCATATACTCATCCTCCGGCGTATTCACCGTTTTTTGGCACTGTTCCAGTCCCACGGCTTAAACTTGTGAGCGCAGCTTCTGACTGTCCAGACGATAGAAGCAACCTCACAAGCACTCAATGTAAGTCCATGAGAGACAGAAAGAGGCCAGAACGAGGCCACAATGAGGATCTCATAGACTCACATTGATTAGAGACCTCTGCGCCGCTCCGTGAAACACTGGGGCAGCGGACAGGGCACAAACTGCAGGAGATAGAGCTGAGCGGAGGCGAAAACAGTTGTAAATGTCGGAAGGTGAGTATCAGACAGTCGGTAGAGGTCTTGGATTTTAAGGTGCCACTCCAGCAGTGAAATAAAAAAAATGCTGAAGTGGTGCTTTATTATTATTATTATTATTATTCATTTTTATAGCGCCATTTATTCCATGGCGCTTTACATGTGAGAGGGGGCGAATATAGACAAGTACAATAAATATGAGCAATACAGGACACACATAAGTACAGAAAGAGAGAGGACCCTGCCCGCGAAGGCTCACAGTCTACATAAAGGGAATCTGTCACCCCGGGGACATATATGACCTATTAATATGGGCATACATGTCCTAGAAATGTTACACTGGTCCTACCTGTATGCCTCATATTAGCAGTCTTGTTGCTGAGACTTCTTATATTCTGTCTGTATGTTACTGATTTCTTCCAGGCTCCGGGGCGTGCGGTGCGGTAAGAAATCCCTGCCTCCTGTCTTCATTATAATACCATCCCCTCCCATGTATGTCAGTTATGGCCCCGGAATCCTGCATAAGACATTATTTAAATTAGCACACATGCGTAGAGAGCTGCGTTCCTGCACTTAATACGCATGGGACTAAGAAGATAATGCGATTTTACTGCACCTAGTGATAGTGTATGGGTAATTTACACAGCGGAGACTGAGTGTATCCGCTACAAAAATTGACATGCTGCGGTCTGGGAAGACCGCAGCATGTCAGTTTACGCAGTCCGTTTACATGTCCGTTGACACAGGGCCGCCGGATGTGTCTCAGGATGCATAGTGGAGAAGAGATTTCATGAAATCCCATCCACTATGCTGTAACATCTGGCCGCTGTGAGTTTGATGCTGCGGATGTACACAGCGTCCAACCCGCAGCGTTTACTGACCGTGGAAACACACCCTTACTGTCACTGCTCACTGTACAGTGACTGCACCCTGTGAATGTAGTGTAGACTGTCAATCTAATTGCTGGGTGGTGGTCACAGTTGTGCTCACTGTACAGTGAGAGGTGAATGTTACTGCTCCCTGCACCGCGGCAGTAGGAAGCCAGGCTTGATTTTAACGCTATTTACCTGCAGATTAGCCCTATATTTACAGGTTAATAGTGTTTCTGGACCAGACAAATTCCCTTTAAGGAAGTAAGTAGTTCATTATAAAAATTTCATATGAATCCCAAAAATTCATAGGAACCCCAAAAGTCTTTTTTGTCCACTCATTATAAAAAATACCTCTATTTACCTCTTGTTACTCACACAACCAAATTAGGGTTTCATCTATGGGAAAGATGTTTATGGCTCATATTGACCTTAATCAGATGCTGTTTTTACGCATATGGATTAACCCTTTATGGTGACTAGGACCTGTGTTTAAAGGGTCATTCCAATTTTTTTTTTTTATTTATTTACTTACAGTTTTTGTATCTCTAATGATTATAAGCTACGATGCCAAACTAGGCACATAGAAAAGAGTGACACTGCAACTGCGAAATGGGTAACCCCTTAATGTATTGTGAAAATAAACAGAGAAGAAAAAAACATTCATTGTAGAGCTTTAATTTACAAGAAAACTTATATGTAGCAAGCACGTAAACACAAAGTAAGCAAAATATAATTTAAATTTACAATGCTTATATACAAAAAGTCAATAAATAAAGAGATGGCACCATTTATGGCCAAGGTCTCCAGACAAGAGATGAAGAAAGAAAAGAACCAGGGGTAACAGGTGGAAAAAGAGTCCTTTGAACAGTTTTTCTAGAGTTGTTGTTTTGGATTGATGACTGGCTTGATTTATGAGTTGACGAATGTTGGGCTTGCACAAAAGAAGGTGTTTCTGTAGAACTGGAGGGTGAGGAATAGTTGAGAAATTGTTGACAAGACAGTTTGCTGGTATACATTGTTAAGGCATTTTCAGGGATCCTGGAAATTTGAGGTGGACTTGGCAGAAGTTGGTTTTTGTCATGGCAAAATGAGTCAACCGGTGAAGATTTTTCCCACTCATTGGCATTCTCTTCTATGTGTTCACAAAGTTTATCTACAACGTAATCTCTTTTTTTCTCACAAATACTGGACCTGGAGCTAAGGAAGCTGGTGGCTTGGCTTAGACCTTCCTGAAACCCATTACTAAATCCAGACAGGGCTTTTTTGGCATCCTCTCGTCCTACGAGAAAAGATGTGTATAAGAAATTTGCGAATTGCACATCATTATGTATTAAATATATTATAAGTTTTTGAAAAAAAAACAATGATCTAAAAAAATTAAATAAACCCTAAACTTGAAAACACATGCTCTGTTGTGTAACCATGTTCATAAGCCAATTGCTCACGACTCAGTGCATACTGTCAAAATCATTGGAATATAGAAATCATTGAAGTCATAAGGTCAATTTGGTTGACATGGTTAATTCAGAAAATAATTTTGGATATCTCTCACCTGAATTATGACATAGTTTCAAAAACTGTACAGTCTTTTTCAAAATATCAGCTTTTTCAGCTTTG
The DNA here is from genome assembly GCA_033576555.1 of Oophaga sylvatica. Lineage (NCBI taxonomy): Eukaryota > Metazoa > Chordata > Amphibia > Anura > Dendrobatidae > Oophaga > Oophaga sylvatica. The sequence goes on from JARQOD010000004.1 coordinate 533,462,755, forward strand.
GGATTCTTTAAAGACTGTATGTAAAAGAACAATAAAAGAAAGGTAGAGAAATGTCACTACACATCGCATAAATAAAGTTGTAAAAATTACAAAATGAAATTGAAAATTGGAAAATTGATTATTGGTAAAAGAGCAATAAAAGTAATACAGGCAAATAAGTAAAGATAATTATAAAAAAAAATTGTGAAACTCGTTCTTGATTGTAATTTTGTACTATTACATTTTTTTAGGGAAGTTTTAATTCCCTTATATAGAATTTAAATGGATGATAATAAAATTAAACTTAATAACTCTAGAATATTCTGGAACTAAATGTATAGTTCTATATATATCATTGGTTATAAATTATTGAAATTGAGGGACTTATGTTTTCTTTTAACCTTAAAACTATGAAATTGTGAAGCTATGAAATATGCTTTCTTCTTATCCTTTGGAAAGGACGGTAAAATAATACAATTCTTGAATGCAGAGTGATTAAGCTTGTCCAAGTCAACTACAGGAACTTATTCGTGGTGGTAACACCTCAGCTTTGAAAGACATGAACTTGCTAATGTCACCAGGAAATTACTCTTATCCCCTGAGTTTCCTACTTCCCCTCCTCCTCTTTCTATACTTTTCATGGTAGGAACATTGGTCACTTGAGAAACTGAAGTCTCTAAAACTGGCCACTAATTCTAGAGTAAAAACTATAAAATATCAGATGTAAAATAAGTCCCAACCTCATCGTGTGTGGCCTCTAGAAGAAGAGTCCTCAAATTCTCCAAACTCTGGTTTATCCTGTCTCGTCTTCTCTTTTCTATTACGGGCTTCATGAGCTGTGCAGAGGATACACGGTATAAGAGAGTTTTGGGGGATTTTATTTTAATAATGATCAGAAAAAATAGCAGATCTTGATAAATGGATTCCATAGAAATAGGAGGAAAAAAAATAATAAATAAAGAGATAATTATAATTAGAATGAAAAAGTTAAAAAAAATTACGTCTACTTAAAAAGTCACAAAAATAAAGTATATAAAAGAGAAAGGTGATTGATAAATAAAGTAGAAAGATATTATAGTCCTGTTCCTATATAGTCAATTTACCTTTTTATCCTCTTTGGTGAGGTATGTGTTTCTCATCTTGGCAATGGTCTGTTCAGTCCAAGAATCAAGAGTGAACTAAAGGGACAAAACATTTGTCTTGCTCCTTAATCCAAAGTCTCCTCCCCTGGAAATACTAACAGCACTCCCTTAAGTTTAGGACCCCACTTCTCAGTCACTATTGTTTGGCTCTTAGCTTGATGATAAGTCTCCACCCAAAGGTTCATTGTCCTGTCCAAAGCCAACAATCATTGCCCGCCCATATCCTTTATGGCTCCTGCCCTAGCACACTCCACTTGAAACATTATCCTACCAATAACCACCAATACGTAAGTGTGTCTGCAGGTGGTAAATTGGAGTAATGGATAAGTGCTTTAAATGGTAGGATGTATATGAGATGAATGAGGATATTACGAGCCACAACAAGTTAAATGTGTATTGGCTGGGGATCCGTAGTATACAGACTCACTCATAATGACCCCTACAATGACCACTATCATATCAATTCTAAATATAAATATACCCTGAAATCATATAACTTAATGTTGTATAGCCTCTACAAGCATCGACCATAGTTGTTAGACAAGCCAGTATAGCAAGCATTTCTGGGAAACTGGTCAAGGAGGCTGTAGGTGAAGACTAACACACTTTGCCTTTTGTCCCAAAACAGCCTTAACACAATTCACACCAATCTGATAATAACCTTGTGTTAGTCTTCGAAGGTCATAGTGCCAGGTTCCCACATTAATATGAGACTACGAATATAGCTATATCAGTTATACCTCATGCCCAGTGCTGGAGGGAATCCTAAAGTTCTTCTGCCACATAAGAAGACACCAGTGTTATAGATTTCTCATTGGGGCCTAGGAGGGTGAAGTTATGGCCCTGACTACATCTTTTCGTATGGGATCATATTGAGACAAATATACACTCAATGGGCAAAACTAAAAATAATGAAAGCTTTATCAGGGTGCAGAAGCCAAAGCCATTCTTCACAAACTCTTTCAAACCCTGTCGACCATCTTGAGCATTTCCACCAGTGGGATTCTGAAAATAAAGAACGAAAAAAAGGGCAATCACCCGTGCTAAATGATCAAGGAATGCACCCGAAAGAATTTCAGTATGATGAACTTACTTAAGGTACTGCCACACTAAGCTATCCCGCTAGCGATCTCGTTAGCGTTGCATACTAATGAGATCGCTAGCGGGATTGTTTCTATATCGCTAAATGCTGCCGCATTTAGCGATATAGTTAACGACGCTATCGCCGTTAGCGATCTTCTTAACGACTTTAGTGGTACGAAAGTACCGCTAAATCGCTAAGAAAAGGTGCCACACAGCGATTAGATACTTACCCAGCGGGAGCGCCAGCGATGAAATAGGGTCCGGAACGATTCCAGCGACGAGCGAGATCACAGCAGGAAGCTCGTCGCTGGAAGCTGCCGCACTGAACAATATCGCTAACGGGATCGCTAAATAGTGACGTTTTTTAGCGATCCCGTTAGCGATATTGTTTAGTGTGGCATACCCTTTAGTGTCATTGTAATAGTATGTGGAAGAGGCCAACAATGAACAAGTGGAGTGGCTGCCACTAGAGGAAAAAATAAAATGTGGATGTATGTACATGGGGAATAATAAGCGACATTACTAGAAAGTATGTATAGGTCATCATGAATAAATAAATAAATAAATAAATAAATATGTACTGTATCTTAATTTAAAACTACAATTTTATTCATAAAAATTTAAAAATTATAATTAAAAATTAAAAACTTCTAAGTTGCCTAATTTGGGGTGATGTACACAGTATATAAAGGAAACATACACATTGTTTATTAAAAACTGAAACAGAATGATAAAAATGATAAAAAATGCATGTATATATATAGTAACTTATATATGTTTCAGTTTTTAATAAACAATGTGTATGTTTCCTTTATATACTGTGTACATCACCCAAAATTAGGTAACTTAGAAGTTTTTAATTTTTAATTAAAATTTTTTAATTTTTATGAATAAAATTGTAGTTTTATATTAAGGTACAGTACATATTTATTTATTTATTCATGACCTATACATACTTTCTAGTAATGTCGCTTATTATTCCCCATGCACATAATCAGTGATTCCATACACCTCCAGGCAATGCACTAAAGAACAAATAGTCCAGGGGTCAACCCAATCAGCTCGATCTCTGTGCTAGCATTTCTGATATTTGGAGGACTCCATCTCCACCATATTCACTCATCAACGGTACACACAATCCATATAGGGGAGGGCAGGAGACTATTTAAGGACGGGTTGTCCACTATGGACACAACCCTGACGAAGAGGAGAGACGCTCCTCGAAACGCTTTCGTTTTTTTGTCCTATGTGCCCCTCCGTCCGTAGCTTTGTGATGTCACACTAGCTCCGCCCCCTCTTCCGCTCCACATCGCGTTCTCTACACCGCTTCCGGCCTGAGCGTGTGAGACGCCTGTGGTATTGTGTTACCTAGTGACTGATCCTCCAGAGTCACCACTACACGCAGCAGGTTAACAAGATTACCGGATCCACAATTTTTTCCCACACCAGAGTCCTTGTACAGCGCCGCAACTAAGCACTTGCTAGCACCGCTTTGAGCGGCTAGCTGCGCAGCCCTTGTGCCTCACATGCAGGTTCTGGGAGCCTGTAAAGATCCTACCGTTCCACCGCACCACCGATGCTTATACAAGTAAGTGCCACTCTATCTATCAGCATCATCTCAGATTGCCAATACTGAGCATTATTGCTTTCACATAGTTAGAAGAAGGGCAGCCAACTTAGGAGCCTTTTTTCTACTCAACATCAGTTCTCAGCAGTGACCTGCGTCTCCTTGTTGTTTTAAATTTGTTTTAATTTGAATTGTCATTCACACCGAATATTGGGTGACTGCTTTCTCATTTGCATCAGTACTAATACATCCACACTTTAATTTTTCCTCTAGTGGCAGCCACTCCACTTGTTCGTTGTTGGCCTCTTCCACATACTATTACAATTACACTAAGTAAGTTCATCCTACTGTAATTCTTTTGGGTGCATTCCTTGATCATTTAACGCAGGTGATTCCCCTTTTTTCGTTCTTTACTTTACCAGATCATTGCCTACAGTAACCACCCAGAACCTGTTGCATTCACCAGCAGCTTGTTGCCCCCATCTTCCTAGATCCCGGTCCCTCTCAGTGGTCAGCGCCAGTGCTCAGCCTATTTGGATTCTGAAAATAGTAGTGCGACCAATGTAGGTTAATTGGTTTAAGGTTTTTTTCCTTTGAAAATCTAACAAAAATGTCACTGTTGCACCGCACCCCATGTGACGTGAATGTTGGTGCTGGTGAAAGTCTAATTTGAGGACTATCCTTCACTAGTGAGAAATGCTGCCTTTGGTCTGTCTTAAAGCGGATCTCTCATTAGTCAAATTAAACCAAAAAGATGTTTAGTCAAATTAAACCAAAAAGATGTTTATCATTCTCCTAGGCGTCTCGATAGATAAGCATAATAAACGTAATGCTGGAAAGTGGATAAAAGATAATAAGATATGATACTCACCTGCCCTAGGGCAACCACTCACCTGTCTTGCTGCCAAAGCTGCCTGACCTGTCCTCCACTTGGTCTGAATCTTCTGACAGCTACTAGGCCTCACATTGTCACTTGGGTTTGTGATATGCAGAACGCATATCACAAGCTATCCACATAGCCAAATGAGGTCTAGTCAGCACCGGAAGAACTGGACTGAAAAATAAAGAGTCAAGACAGAAGACTAATCCGTTGTGAGTGGATGATGAGGTAGGGAGCTATAGTGGCAGGAAAGTATTATATTTCATTAACATCCAACCCTTTACACCTTTATGAAAAATCCTCAAAATGGTGACTAGCTGGCTTCCAATTGACTGGATTTGTGAAAATATAATCTTGGAAAATTTTGATTTTGGCAAATCTGAATTTTTCGGAGAATTTGTAACAAATTTGTTTGATTATGGATTGATTTCTGTAACTAAATAATGCTTTCCCAGAATGTTTGGTAAAACCCTTGGACTTCCACTTGGGAGAGTTGTCAAATCTGTCAGGCATCACTGAAGACTCCCAGAAGTCAGTGATTCCATACTGGGTCTTAGCCCTACCATCCAGACACATTCATTGGGTGGCGAGGTCTTATATTATGTAGTGTGGCAGCTGTGGCAGGAATAGACTTTCTCTGGCTGCTGCTTCTTCACCCTTTCTTGAATGTGTTGTTCCTTCATCTGCTGTGTCTATTTTTTGGTCACGGCCCAAAATGATTTTTAGAGCATTTCTGTATAAGGTTACTTGTGCCCATATACTGTACAGAGAACAGGCTTGTGACTGTGCTTCCATTTGCCCCTCTGTAGTGCCCTTGCTTTAGTTTTTAAAACTGCCCCATTAATGGTTTTGCTCCAGTCTTCCTTCTTAAATCTAAAATTTGACAATTATGCTTCGGGGTCCAGCAGGTGTTCAACTTGAACTCCTGGGCCCTTAAGCATAATGCACAATAGGGTCCTCCACATGCCATGTGCCATTTATTATATTGGTATTCCTGTGCAGTAGTGGGGCATTTAGGTGTCCTCAGGTACCATGGTGTGATTGCTAGCTCTGTACTTCCTATAGCTTTACCGCTACATTCCAATGTTTAGGGACAACCTTGCAGTGTATGTGGTGGGGAAAATATTTTTGACAACTAAGCCATACCCTTAGCCTCACCCATTCCTAAAACAGCCCTGTAGTGGTCCTACACAGTTTAATACTGCTTTTATGACCTCAATGAAGTTTGAGTGCTAAAAGGTCCCCCCACACAACTATGATATATTGCCCCTTTAAACACAGTATGATTCCCCAATAGTTACTCTAAAACACATTATGATAACCCCAGTGTTCCCAAATATGATTCCCCCAATATTATGATACCCCCTCAGTCCACCAATGCAGATTCCCCCAGTCTACCCCCACACAATGATGTTCCCGCACAGAATGATGTCCCTAGTCCCTCACTCCAATATGATGTCCCCAAAGCCCCTCCCACGCATGGTATGATGCAAGTATGAAGAATAAAACTGCCTTATCAATTTTACCACACCCTGAGCGGTATAACCCCCCCAAAAAAGAAATTCATGAATTGCTGGTTTTTGATCATTCTGTAACCCAAAAATTGGAATAGAAAGCGATCAAAAAATGTCATGTGGCCAAAAATGGTACCAATAAAAATATCAGCTCGTCCTGCAAAAAATAAGCCCTCACATGACTCTGTGGGCTAAAATATGGAAAAATTAAATCTCTCAAAATGTGGGATGCAAAAACTATTTTTTGCATTAAAAAGCGTCTTTTAGAGTGTGACAGCTGCCAAACATAAATACTTTAGTTTTCAACCTGGACGGTGCCAAGATGCGACCGTCCACGCTGAGAACCACAGGTGAATGAGCTACTGGGAACAAAGCATCAGTAACCAGGGGTGACGTCATAGAGGTTACCTCCGGTCACTGGGCTCCATTACCAGCCTGGCTGAGTTGCGGTTAGATCTGGTGAGATCCCCACTAGCATCGTGAGCACTCACGGTACTAGCGGGGATCTCACTGAAGTCACCGCAGTTACATCCGTTCACTGGGCTTTGTTCCCAGCCGGGCTGAGCTGCGGTGAGATCCGGGGTCACTTATAAAATTCACATACCAGGAAACAGAAGATCTATCTTCAGGACGCAGGTACAGTCAAACTCTATGGTGGAACAGGGAGCCGACAGATCCCTGCTCCACCATTCCGTCTCTGTAGAGACTAAAACACTTGGAAGGACATTCATGTGGGAATGTACTGTAGTAGACATCATACTGTGGGGGGACATTGTGGGGAGGGTGTGTGGGGACATCATATTTGATGTGAAGGAGAATGTACTGTTGGTGGCATCATACTGTGGGGGGCATTGTGGGGAGGGTGTGTTGGGACATCATATTTGATATGAGGGGAATGTACTGTAGGAGGCATCATACTGTGGGGGGCATTGTGGGGAGGGTGTGTGGGGACATCATATTTGATATGAGGGGAATGTACTGTAGGGGGCATCATACTGTGGGGGGACATTGTGGGGAGGGTGGGAGGATCATATTTGATGTGATGGGGAATGTACATTTGGTAGAATCATACTGTGGGGGGTATTGTGGGGTGCTGTGTAGGGATATCATATTTGTTGTGAGGGGGAATGTACTGTAGGAGGCATCATACTGTGGGGGGCATTGTGGGGAGGGTGTGTGGGGACATCATATTTGATATGAGGGGAATGTACTGTAGGAGGCATCATACTGTGGGGGGCATTGTGGGGAGGGTTGAGGGGACATCATATTTGATATGAGGGGAATGTACTGTAGGGGGCATCATACTGTGGGGGGACATTGTGGGGAGGGTGGGAGGATCATATTTGATGTGATGGGGAATGTACATTTGGTAGAATCATACTGTGGGGGGTATTGTGGGGTGCTGTGTAGGGATATCATATTTGTTGTGAGGGGGAATGTACTGTAGGAGGCATCATACTGTGGGGGGGCATTGTGGGGAGGGTGTGTGGGGACATCATATTTGATATGAAGGGAATGTACTGTAGGGGGCATCATACTGTGGGGGGCATTGTGTGGAGGGTGTGTGGGGATATCACATTTGATATGAGGGGGAATGTACTGTAGAGGGCATCATACTGTGGGGGGACATTGTGGGGAGGGTGTGAGAATCATATTTGATGTGAGGGGGAATGTACTGTAGGAAGCATCATACTGTGGGGGGGCATTGTGGGGTGCTATGTGAGGACATCATATTTGATATTTTGATGTGAGGGGGAATGTACTGTAGGAGGCATCATTCTGTGGGGGGACATTGTGTGCAGGGAATTAGACTGGAGGTAAGAATGATAGGGGTATTGTATGCTCAAAAGTTTACATACCCCGGCAGAATTTTTGCTTTCTTGGCCTTTTTTCAGGGAATATGAAGACTGTGGAGACCCGCGTGTCTCGAACAGTGCATTCCCTCCTCCCACCAGTCCCATAATGAAAACACAGATTGGCCTAGATGGGTTGAAACAGGTCAGTCACAATTTATTGAATTCGTAAGCAGAGAAAGGCACTTACATTACATAACAGTCTCATCGCCGAAGGCCCTGTCTTGCGACAGACAGGCAAGCAGGCCAATGAGCATCCGCCCTTCTCCACATTTTCTGCCACGGGACCTACACAGGACTCCGACCCCCACCCATCGACATTAGGGCCTGTTCGATTCCATCCTGTAAGCTGGACAGAAATATGGCAAGACCAATGTCCGTGAGGTGAACTCCATCTGGTCTTAAAAACTTGTCATCCCCCGGCGTTTTTAAGTAAAAGAGCCACCTTCAGCAGCACTAAGGCAGCAGTCTGTGAAGGTGGCTCTATTTTTTCTGGTCTCCTGTAACACTGAAATATACAGTTTTAAAACTAGGTCCCCATACCTTAAATGCGTCCCTGAGGTATGGCCTCTTCCCCTGACTCATCCTCCCCCCAGCCATCCATCAAGCCCCTTCAGCGTCACCGCGCCTCCTCCAGAGTTGTTTTGCTTTCATTTTGTTTCTGTGTGGCGCCTGCGCTGTTGTAACAGTCCTCGGGCATGCACAGTGCGCGCTACCCGAGAACTGTCAGAAGACTATTGCGCCTGCGTCTTTCTCTTTCCCAAGATCCCTTCCCGCAGTGTGTTAACATGTCTGTTACAACAGCGCAGGCGTGTCTTGCGTGTCTTCTTAACGCGTAGTGCTTGACTATTTTAATTGGGCATACTGGGCCATCTGATGAGTTAACCAGGACACATGTGCCCCTACCGGCGGGATCTCACTTGGATTTACGCACAGGAATGCGCAGAGCATCGCTGTATGTGACTAAGTCCTCTTTGATTACACCACCATCTGTTGTTGTCTTTGAACTCAGCAACAATTCGCTAATGCGCAGTGTGCCGAAAAAAGCGATAGCGAAGGCTGCTGATATGAGTATTGCCTCGTATTGTGACTTGCATACTGATGGAGCTATTGTAATAATGTCATGCAATAATCCCAATGAAATGGGAAGACGACATTCCTGACTCGGTTGAAGCCTTTTCCAGCCTTTAATAGCTTGTTTGATGAAAAAGAACTTTGTTACATCTACCCACCCGATTAGTTGAAAGAAAAAGGCCATTCCCGATAATTGTGCATATGTACCGTAAGCCCCCCTTTCTTTGAGCCAAATAAAAAATTCCATCGACACTTCGCATCTCGCTCGTTCGCACTTGTCGACTGGCCGACCCTGAATTAGAGAGCACCACTCCTCCCAAGCCTTACCATAGGCCTGGCAGGTAGCCGGTGTAATGGAGGTGCGGATTAATGGCATCGGTGATTGACTTCTGTGTCCCATAGGGATGGAGAACACTGAACACACGATGGTAGCGCATTGAGGAGAAGGTCTCTGAAGGCCTGCCAATCAGAAGATAACAGTGTGTTAATTAGATAATCATCTATTTCTACCACTAAGCTGGCTTGACACCAGATGCTGTGTTTGAAGCATAGTAGTGCTAGCTGGAGTAAAGGGTATGCCACACTAAACAATATCGCTAACGGGATCGCTAAAAAACGTCACTATTTAGCGATCCCGTTAGCGATGTTGTTCAGTGCGGCAGCTTCCAGCGACGAGCTTCCTGCTGTGATCTCGCTCGTCGCTGGAATCGTTCCGGACCCTATTTTCTCGTCGGCGCTCCCGCTGGGTAAGTATCTAATCGCTGTGTGGCACCTTTTCTTAGCGATTTAGCGGTACTTTTGTACCGCTAAAGTCGTTAAGAAGATCGCTAACGGCGATAGCGTCGTTACCTATATCGCTAAATGTGGCCGCATTTAGCGATATAGAAACAATCCGCTAGCGATCGCATTAGTATTCGTCGTTATTGTGATCGCTAGCGGGATTGTTTAGTGTGGCAGTACCTTAAGAGAGCAAGTAAGGGCAGGGATGCAGAAGACTTATGGTTTAAGCTCATTGCGGTTCTCAAATTTTTCGTTTGAAATCGAATGTTTGCGTTTCTTAACTGTGTACCCCATAGCTCCACCGATGATACTATTGCAAAAATTTCTAACAGGGCTGGTTCGCACTCCCAGCTTGATGTGGCCCATAGCTTTGGCCAGCTGCCTTGGCACCATTGTTTTTTTTAGATTGCTGCAAAACCCTCTTTGTTACATCCTCCTACCATGAGCCCTAGGTCTTTGCTTGACATCTCTTTTGCCATGATGCAGGTATGGCCATTGTAGGATTGTAGGAATGTTTTCTAGATTAGTAAGTCTGCTTTCAATGAGCGAGTGAGCCTAATTCTATGGCCAGGCTGGGAAATGCCCTTTGTTGCCAATGATAATTGGCGAGAGAAGTCTCTGCCAACCGGCATTACGCAGCTGGCGAATGTCAGTAGACACAGCAAGGACTCCATCTGTTGGAGGGTGACTTTTTTTTTACCTCACAGAAACCTTCCAACATATGTATTGTTTTCTGTATTTTTTCTGCTGGTAGGCGAAAAACCATTGAATTGGTGTCATTTTCAATGCCAACGAAAGGCAATACATTACATGGTTCGACTGTTTTTTCGGGTGATAGCGATACACCGAAATACCATGACATAAATTTAAATTTTTTGAGAAGGAAGGAGCAGAGTTTTAAGTTTTTGGGGCCAACGAACAAAAAATCGTCGAGGTAGTGAATCAGAGAATTGCTGCCTGTTTCATAACGAACTACCCAGTCCAGGAATGTACTGAATAGCTCGAAATAGTGACACGAAATGGAACATCCCATCGCAAGCAGATATCAAAATAATAGTGCTGGTCCACTTTGCAACCTAACAAATGGAAGCAGTTAGGGTGCACGGCTAATAGGCTAAATGCCGACTCTATGTCTGCTTCTGCTAGCATGGTGTCGGGCCTAGCTGCATGGACTAATTCTACTGCCTTGTCAAAAAGACGCATATGTGACGGAAGCAGGGGTGAACCTAGCCTCTCTGCTGCCTGAGGCGAACTGCAAAATGGCGCCCCCCATGTAGTAAAATCAGTACAAATAAATCTGGTTTACTCTTTACTAGCCTAATGTGACGCACATGTAAAATACATAAACTTTTAAATAGGAATATATTTGAAGCATCGATCTTTACACTTCTTCAGGGACTGAATGCCGCCTGAGGCGAAGTGATCAACTTGCTTCATTTTAGGTGTGCCCCTGGCCAGGGAACAGTGCTTACTGTAGCGCTTCTTCCCCCGCGGCCGTCCGTGTGGTATTGATGGGGCACACAGTTGCCACAGGTATTACACACACGGACACGGATATCTCCACTAACGGTTTTTCTGGTACCGGAAATATCAGGATGTGTGAAACCAGCCTAAAGCCACATTCACACGTTCAGTATTTGGTCCGTATTTTACCTCAGTATTTGTAAGCCAAATCGGTATTGGGTGAGAAATCCAGAAGTGGTGATTTGTTTCTATTATACTTTTCCTCTGATTGTTCCACTCCTGGTTTTGGCCTACAAATACTGAGGTAAAATACTGAATATATGAACGTGGCCTGATAGAGGGTTTCTGCTACTTCTGACTTCCTGCAGACAGAAGTTGCAGTCACAAGATGGCGCCAATAAAAGGTGGAGACGGTGACATTATACACAGGAGCTCTGTATATAGTGTACAGTGTACAGGTAATACAGTGATCACCAGTGACATAAACAGGAGCTCTGTACATAGTGTCAGTGTACAGGTAATACAGTGATCACTGGTGACATTATACACAGGAGCTCTGTATATAGTGTCAGTGTACAGGTAATACAGTGATCACTGGTGACATTATACACAGGAGCTCTGTATATAGTGTCAGTGTACAGGTAATACAATGATCACCGGTGACATTATACACAGGAGCTCTGTATATAGTGTCAGTGTACAGGTAATACAGTGATCACCGGTAACATTATACACAGGAGCTCCGTGCTTCATTCTGGCCCCCGTGCTACATACTGCCCCGCAGCAAATTTTAGGCCATGCCCCCGACCACACCCATTTCACAACTATCCACACCCATATCCACACCCCAATTGCACCCATTTAGCACTGCTGATCACACTGACTGGTACTGAGGGCACAGTGGCTGGTACTATGGGCACACTGACTGGTACTGAGAAAAAGAAAGAACAGAGAGAAAGGAAGAAAGAAAGAGAAAGAAAGAAAAAGAGAGAAAGAAAAAACAGAGAGAGAAAGAAAGAACAGAGAGAAAGGAAGAACAGAGAGAGTAAGAAAGAAAGAGAGGAAAGAAAGAACAGAGAGCGAAAGAAATAACAGAGAGAGAAAGAAATAGGGGAAAGAACAGAGAGAGAGAAAGGAAGAACAGAGAGAGAACGAAAGAAAGAGGAAAGAAAGAACAGAGCAAAAGAAAGAACAGAGAGAGAAAGAAAGAGGGGAAAGAAAGATAGAATAGAGAGAGAAAGAAAGAACAGAGAGAGAGAAAAAAAGAAAGAAAGGAGAGAGAAAGAAAGAACAGAGAGAAAGAAAGAACAGCAAGAGAAAGAAAAAGATTAGAGAGGGAAAGAAATAAAGAACAGAGAGAGAAAGAAAGAAGAGAAAGGAAGAACAGAGAGAGAAAGAATGAAAGAACAGAGAGAGAAAGAAAGAGGGGAAAGAAAGACCAGAGAGAAAGAAAGAAAGGGGAAAGAAAGAACAAAGAAAGAAAGAAAGAGGGGAAAGAAAGAAAGAACAGAGAGAGAGAAAGAAAAGAAAGGAGAGAGAAAGAAAGAACACAGAGGGAAAGAAAGAACAGAGAGAAAGAAACAGAGAGAGAGAAAGAAAGAAAGAACAGAGAGAAGAAAAAGAAAGAAAGGAGAGAGAAAGAACAGAGAGAGAAAGAAAGAAAGAACAGAGAGAGAAAGAACAGAGAGAGAGAGAGAGAGAAAGAAACAGAGAAAGAAAGGAAGATTAGAGAGGGAAAGAAAGAACAGAGAGAGATAGAAACCGAGAGAGAAAGAAAGATTCTATAAAAATACTACAGCAGTGCCCATTGTAGTGCCCACCTGAGCCTCCCAATGCAGGACATATCATGATCCACTCACACAGCTGACACCCCCCGATTCCAAGGCGATCCCGCTGTCCGCACTGTCAGAGGAAGACACGATGATGGATCTGAAGCATTCCCTGAAGTGCTTCCATGGTTCTGTCACAATCTCCTCCCGAAATTACCTCATTTCCAGTCAGCTTCCAGCACATCACTTCTGGTGGAATGTCACGTGCGAGTTTTAAAGTGCTCCTCGGGGCTCCGCCGTGTACTCCTGTGTCCATGGGAAAAGTATGCTCCCAGCCAGGGCAGCGGGACAGACTCTCAAAATCGGGACTGTCCCACTAAATCTGGGATGGTTGGGAGGTATGAAAGCTCCCCACCATACACGACCTCTTACACACGCCAGTCCGCAGTCCTCGTTCACACGCGACTCCGCTCACCTCATACACACAGGGCTCCGCACACCTCGTGCACACGCTGCTCCGCTCCGCACACCTCTTACACACAGGGCTCCGTACACCTCGTACACACGCGGCTCCACCATGCACACCCCGTACACACGCGGCTCCGCTCACATCGTACACATGCGGCTCTGCTCTGCTCACCTCATACACACGCGGCTCCACTCACTTCTTACACACAGGGCTCCGCACACGTCGTACACACGTGGCTCCACCTTGCACACCTCATACACACGTGGCTCTGCATACCTTGTACAAATGCGGCTCTGCTCTGCACACCTCGTACCCATGAGGCTCCGCTCTGTACATCTTGTACACATACGGCTCCGCTCCGCACACACCATACACATGCGGCTACGATCCGTACACCTCGCACACACAGCTCTGCTACATCCACCCTGTAAACCACTCCTGGCCCCACACATAAACTTCCCCTCATCCAGCACCATGACAACCAGCACAGCAGAGTCCTGCATACACTGAGGGCGGCCCCTGATCATGTGACACCTGACTCCTCTCCTCCTGTGACCTCATCACAGGTCCTGTGTGCACAGAACAGCAATATAGCAGGAGAGGAGAAACTGCCACCCCCACTCTTCAGGGAGGCAGCGTCGCCTGAAGCAGAATGCTCAACTCGCCTCATGGTAGGTGCGCCCCTGGACGGAAGCTTCTTATGGGGGAATAGCGTCATTAACCGATTCTCCTTTTGTGTGTGACAGATGATGGATCAGACAGTATTTCCCGGGTTCCTTTTTAGGAATAATGCCTACTGGCGAGATTCTGATATTTTGAAAAGGCAACAATTGAAAGGGGCCTGCCATTCTACCTAATTCATCCTCTTTTTGGATTTTTTGATGCAAGATTTCGGGGAATTCATGAGTGGATTTTAGGTTATCAGCCAGGGTAGGTGTTCTACTGAATTTGAGAGAGATAAAAAAAGTATGTAAAGCCGGAGTGTAATTGCGGTGCCGCTTCTTTATTGGAGTAGAGGTTTAGCCAGGGGCCCATCGCGGTTATGCTCACTGGGGTTATGCTTTGTAGGCGCTCTGCTTGCCAGACGAGTGCACCTTGCTGCTGGGTGTCCCCCTCCGCAAGCTGAGCAGTTGTGTCTATATCTGCATAACGCCTGGAATCAGCAGTTTCCTTTGTTAAATAGCCTGCAGGCCCCGGGTGTTCGTACGACCACTGAGTGTTGACCTGCTGCTGTGGAGTAGTTAGTGGTCATAGACAGGGCCAGATTAACGTAGGGGCTGATGGAGCTGCAGCTCCAGGCCCCTTGTTAGAGATAGGCCCATCCGCGGCCCAGCCGGCCGCGTCGATGTCTCGGCTGTGGTTGATGACTCATGCTGCCGCCCGCTGCCCCGGCCGCTCAGCACGCTGCTGTGTAAAATTTAAAAAATAAATAAATACTCACCTGCCTCCCTGATTGGCTGCTCTGACGTCACCGCGCGCGTCCCGATGCCGGCGTCACGGCGTGGGATTTCCTCTGGTCTGGTCCGGAGCGGCCTGAACGTCACTGTTACAGCGATCATGTGACACTGTGTCACATGATCTCTGTAAGAGGAAAGTGACACGCCCCGGCCGGGCAACGGAAGTGAGCTGGGCGTGAGGACTGGAGGAGGAGTCGTTACAGCGTGCGGAGTTGCAGTGGCCAGTGGAAGGAACGTGAGTACATCTTTGTTTTGTTTTGAGCTGATGAGCGGGGCCAGCGGGCGGTGGGCTGATGAGGATTTCTATTTAGCAGTCGGGACATACAGTCACAGTATCCTCCAAGGCAAGGCAAGGGGACTCTAAGCTACTACAGGATCTTCATCACTGTTTTAATTAATAAGGGGGCTATTATGGTGGGCCAGGGGCCCAGGGCACTCAGCCTGTGCTCTATACTAATGGGCCATTGCTGCTGCGCTATATTATGGGCCTCTGCCTCTCAATGCTGGCATGCTGCCCTATATACTATGGCCCCCATTCAATGCTACGCTACGGTATATACTATAATGGGCCTCTGAGAGGCCGATTATAGTATATAGCGTAGCATTGAATGGCCCATAGTATATATAGGGCAGCATTGAGAGGCCCTCTCAATGCTGCCCTATATATACTATGGGCCATTCAATGCTGCGCAACTATGGGCCATTCAATGCAGCGCTATATATACTATGGGCCATTCAATGCTGCGCTATATACTAGAATGGGCCTCTCAATGTTGCCCTATATTACTATGGGACATTCAATGCTGCACCATATACTAGAATGGGCCTCTCAATGTTGCCATATATCTGTGTATGGGGCCTCTCTGACGCAATATTACTAATGTGGCTATGTATGGCAGTATTATTGAGATGGCTATGTGTGGCAGTATTAAGGGGGCTGTGTGTGGCACTATAAGGGGGCTATGTGTGGGTAGTATTAAGGGCCGTTTAGACTGTCCACATTCTTGTCTGATCGGCCGGACTTTAATTTTTTCCCAGGGTGCCCTGAGGCTGAGAAGGTTGAGAAAAACTGCTATAGGAGGAGGTCAGACTGAGGTGTGAGTTGTGTGTTCCTGTGGAGCAGGTACTAATGTTATAATACATCTTGTGCTGCTGACATATATACAGACATGTTACTGCTATGTATAGCTGTGGTACTGGTATATAAGCAGGTACTAATGTTATACATAGATGTGCTGCTGACATATATACACACACAGTACTGGTATATATGGCTGTGATACTGGTATATAGGCAGGTACGTACTAATGTTATAGATGGGCTGCTGACATACATACAGACACAGAACTTGCCATGCGCCTTGACTGACATGGTTTAATTGCTTCACTTATCTGGGTGCGTTCAGTGAATAACCCTGCTTATTTGCCTCATAAGTTACTATCAGCGCGATAACCATAACAGACTTTCTATATCCACTGTATTTATATTAGGCATGTATCATATATTTACTTTGTTTATATCTTTTACGTTACATTTTTGGCCTTTGTGAATTGCCGTGTTTGGCCCCACCCCTTGCCCCGCCCCTTGCCCGCCCCTTCAGCTCCAGGCCCATCATGTTCTTAATCCGACCCTGGTCATAGATGAAAAGGGGGGCATCTTCTGTGACAGCATCAGTTGTAACCACACATCTGTTTCTTTAACTCCCCAGCCTAGATTGAGCTGCAGGGCTAGCCGCCTTCAGAACTCCTCGTCATACCGCTGCCAGGCAGAACCGCCATGGGATTTTTATGAATTATATATCAGATCAGAGCAGCGTTCCGGATGCTTCTGGCCCATAATACAGCCTAGGACTGCAAACTGCTCTATTTCTATCGTATAACCGCTCGCTTGTCCTCCTTTCTTTATCTACCATCTGTTGGTTTGCTGATAATAACGACCATATGTTGACATAATCATTATTCCATATTTTATGTCTGGTATCTTGATCTATGTGTGCACCTAGAGGGCTAATTCATCATAAAAACCTCTTTGTGTAAGCTCGCTGACTGAGGTGTCGCCTTGTTGTCGATTGAACCATATGAGCCAACTGTTGAACTAGAGTCTTAATAGCTGAGGCTAGCTCGCTCCCCCTGTGTTATGCACCCCATTCTGTACAGTGTGGTCTTTGTTGGCGTCTAAATACTCACCGCTGTCTGACGCACAAGGAGTGCCTCCAGGTGATGGAGGAACTCCGGCTTTCACTTGGATCTGCTGCTTGAGTTGGCCGGAGGCCCTGGTAGATGGGGATGGGTCTCCCCGGCTGGCAGCCAATGATGGAGCACGTGACTGCTGGCATCTGTCGTGTGCCTGAGCCTGCCTATCGGGACTCTCAAATGCATCGGACCATTCCGTTGTGGATGGGGAATGCTATCGTGCAGGCACTGAGGCTGCACTTACAGAAGGGACGGTGTTGGTCGGGCATGTGACGACCCGGAAGTGATGGCGAGGAGTGGGAGGCACCTGGATGTGATACGGTGATGTGGGAGGAGCCCAGACGTGATACGACGGAGGATGGGCAGTGACTGCCTGGTCCTGGCACGTCCCGGCCAGCCCTCGCGAAGCGTGAGGGGTAGGAGCCGCAAATGGGGCAGTGGCTAGGTCCACATGGCATCCGGCGACCGATGCCTCGCCGCCGACCAGGAGCCTCTCTGGAGGTCCGGAGCACCGAGTGGACCGCCTGCCTCCATGGACCATCCAATCAGCAGCAGGAGCGCCGGCCAAGGACAGGTGGTCGGCGGGCGGCCCAGGTGACGAGCGCGGGCCTTCAAGGAGGGAGACGGACGGAGGTGGGCCAGCAGATGGGATCACCATGGGGGAGGTCGTGTTGGGTCGTGGGGCCATGAGACTGGGCAGAAGGGCAGAGGGAGAGTTCAGGAAGGGCAGTAGTGAATGGTGCCCTGGGGAGGAAGGTGACGCCTGAGGCACGGACAGGAGGTCAGGAAAGGGCACAGGGACGTGAGCGCTGAGGCCAGTAATAAGGGCTTGAAGCCAGTGCTCATCTTCCTGTGCTGCTCTCTGCTGCAGGGCCTCCACCAGGGCATCAGACATAGCTGCAGGGAGTTCCGGGGTCCTCAGGTCACAACAGCTTCCAGGGGTCAGCCGGGGAAAGAGAAAGTCACTGCCCCCGAGCACCTGAATGTAACACATGTAGGTGCGGCTGGACGCCCCTTGCCTTTTGATCCCGTTGGTCAGCTGGGCATCCCAATTAGTGTTTCAACTGGGAAGTGGTGGAAGGAGGAATTGGGTACTGAACAGCATTGTATTCTAACTTTAGCCATATGGGCACCCAAGTCAGAGGCACGTTCCTTATTTAGAACAGTGCCTGCCATGATAACACCAAAACTTTTTCTCCACTCATGGTTAGTGGTTGGGTGAAGCCATTTATTGTCAAACTACTGTGTTTTCTCTTTTTAAATCATAATGACAACCCAAAACATCCAAATGACCCTGACCAAAAGTTCACATACCCTGGTGATTTTGGCCTGATAACATGCACACAAGTTGACACAATTGGGTTTGAATGGCTACTAAAGGTAACATCCTCACATGTGACCTGTTTGCTTCTAATAAGTGTGTGTGCATAAAAGCTGAGTAAGTTTCTGGGATTCAGACAGACTCTTGTATCTTTCATCCAGCCACTGACGTTTCTGGATTGTGAGTCATAGGGAAAGCAAAAGAATTGTCGACGGATCTACGGGGAAAGATAGTTGAACTGTATAAAACAGGAATGGGATACAAAAAGATATCCAAGGAATTGATAATGCCAGTCAGCTGTGTTCAAACTGTGATTAACAAATGGAAAATCAGGAGTTCTGTAAAAACAAAACCACGGTCAGGTAGACCAACAAAAATGTTGTCCACAACTGCCAGGAAAATTGTTCAGGATGCAAAGAAAAATCCACAAATGACAGCAGCTGAAATACTTGACTCTGAAAACTAGCGGTGTGGCTGTTTCAAGATGCACAATAAGGAGGCACTTGAAGAAAGATGGGCTACATGGTCGAGTCCCCAGAAGAAAGCCATTACTGCACAAATGCCACAAAGTATCTTGCCTACAATACGCAAAACAGCACACAGAGACAAGCCTCAAAACTTCTGGAACAAGTTCATTTGGAGTGATGAGACCAAAATTGAACTTTTTGGCCACAACCATAAACGTTACATTTGGAGAGAGGTCAACAAGGCCTATGATGAAAGGAACACCATTCCTACTATAAAGCATGAAGGTGAATCGCTGATGTTTTGGGGATGCGTGAGCTACAAAGGCACAAGAAACTTGGTCAAAGTTGAAGGAAAGATGAATGCAGCACATCAGCAAATACTGGAGGCAAACTTGCAATCATCAGCCCGAAACGTGAGTATGGGACTTACGTGGACATTCCAACATGACAACGATCCAAAACACAAGGTCAAGTCGACCTGTCATTGCTTACAGCAGAACAAAGTTAATGTTCTGGAGTGGCCATCTCAGTCTCCTGACCTCAGTATCATTGAGCCACTCTGGGGAGATCTCAAGCTCATGCTAGACAGCCCAGGAATTTACAGGAACTGGAGACTTTTTGCCAAGAAGAGTGGGCAGCTTTGCCATCTGAGAAAATAAAGAACCTCATCCACAACTACCACAAAAGACTTCAAGCTGTCATTGATGTTAGAATGAGTGGAGAAAAAGTTTTGGTGTTATCATTCATATTCTCTGAAAAAAATGCCAAGAAAGCAAAAATTCTGCTTTCTGGGTATGTAAACTTTTGAGCACAACTGTATATACGGTAGGTCATTTTACCTGCCCTGGTACATTGTAACAAACGGGAGAGAGATTTGTGCTGTTGAAATGTAAAAACTCATCAGCTATAAGAAGTATTAGATCAGTTCAGGTGGTCCATGTGCGGTTGACCCCTTGACGTTACCCATTCACTGACAGCCACCAGAGATCTAGGTATATAATATTGTACACTGACTGGAGGATTTGTTAGTGGAGAATTAAAGTGGTTGCCTGGGACTTTAACTTTGATGACCTATCCTAAGGACAGACTATCAATGCGAAAGTCCCGGACAACACCTATAAGGTGGATATGACACATATAATTACTAATCTATAATTTTGGGTCTCTGATATCGGGGTTGTGGTGGGTGGTATTTGAGAGTGCGGTGGGTTAATATTATTTCAGTGTCCTCCATCCTGTGCAGTGAGTGGTGGTGTCAGTCCTCACACATCAGACTCCACAGAGGAGGGGACACAATGTGCACACTGAGTGTTAAGGTACTGCCACACTACACAATCCCGCTAGCGATCTCGCTAGCGTCGCATACTAATGAGATCGCTAGCGGGATTGTTTCTATATCGCTAGTGTCGGCCACATTTAGCGATATCGTTAAGGACGCTATCGCGGTTAGCGATCTCCTTAACTACTTTAGCGGTACAAAAGTACCGCTAAATCGCTAAAAAAGGTGCCACACTCAGCGATATATACTTACCCAGCGGGAGCGCCGACGATAAAATAGGGTCCGGAACGATTCCAGCGACGAGCGAGATCACAGCAGGAAGCTCGTCGCTGGCAGATGCCGCACACAACAACATCGCTAACGGGATCGCTAAATAGTGACGTTTTTTAGCGATCCCGTTAGCGATGTTGTTTAGTGTGGCATACCCTTTACACTGCAGTGAGATCAGCCTCCTACTCAGATATAACTATTCATCACCATCTGGTGGTCACATGTGGTAGTGTCAGCAGGTTGCAAAAGGCAAGTGATGGAAGGAAGGCAGAGCAAGGGTTAACAATTTAATTAACAGTAAAGGTATTCCTCGCAGGGAGATAAACAGTTAAACTTGGGATGAACAAAGGAGAATGGCAAAAATAGCAACAGTTCACTCATCAAACTTATCGTGTCCGTGATTTCTGCAGCCACAAATGTTCCGATGAGCCTTGTAGTCCCAGTAACGGCCAACAAAATGTCCTCAGATCGGGATCCTCAGCTCCCAGTCTAGCTTCTGGCTGCAACGGGCGGTCTCTGGTCTCACACACTGGACCCCTAGTTCATAAACTTGTGCAGCCAAATTCACAGGTGCTGCAAAAACCCCTGTAACAAGTGAGGTCTCTGGTAATCTGGTCAGTAAGGGGGACCGCAGTGCCGGGTCCTGTACACAGTCAACACTTCTAAAGTATGCACGAGCGCGGCCCTAAACTTAATTTAGCACACGGGCCTGTCCCTGCTTACAGTCCCTATGCCGTGCCCATGGGATGACGGCTGCTGTCCATCGCGAGTCTGCTCCCCGTCTGCCTCAGTCTCTGCCGGCGGGAAACTAACTGCCGCTGTGTGCGCTTTCTTTTAAACACACCCCTTCTTCCTGGGTCATTGGGTCCATCCGGTCCCCTATTTCTTCCCCCAGGCAACATGGGATGTAGCCTCAACAGTTCCGGACCCGGCTCAGTACAGGTACCCGCAGCCCGGTCTTCCTCCTTACACTCCCCCTTTCCTTTAGCTCGCCATTCCATGGGTGAGAGTTCCTGCAGTAGGCATTGACACTCCTCCATCTCTTGAATGATCTGCTGCTAAATAAATTGGTCTTATTCATAACGCGTGGGAGGTAATCCAGCTGTCGTTCGCTCAGTACGGCGTAAGTCAGGTTGAGTGGTCGAGTCAGGTTGGGTGGTTGAGGTTGAGTTTAATGGAGCAGCTATCTCTTGAGTTTCAGGCCCTCGTACTTCTTCTGGACTGGGAGGCAGCAAGCTGTCCATGTCAGAGGAGGAGGCAAGTGGTTCCTCCTCTTCACAATTGGGAACTGTGGGAGTGAGGGTTTCAAGGACACTTGGAGCTCTCTCTTCTCCTTCAGGATCTTGAGACAGGCAAGGACGCAACATATTTCAGTGGACTATTTGGGTAGGTGCCTCTTCTTCCCCTTCATATATGGGACTATTGGATCAAATTCGGCATTTCACCCGATACAGAGTCTTTTCCCATCGATACTCTAACTTGCCTCGAGGTCGCTTGTCTCGGACCAATACTCGGTCTCCGGCCTTGAGAGAAGTCCCTTGAAGGGGTGTTGCTTCATGGTGCTCAAGTTCCCGAAACTTAGTCTGCACTAGCCGATTTAGAGTCTGCAACCGGTGTCGATGTTCACAGACCAAAGTAGACATCCCCGTCCATGGGTAGTCTTCTTCTGGATCCAACTTCAACTTTGTAATCTCACATCCTTGTCGCCCGAACAGCAAGGTGTACGGCGTGTATCCGGTTGTACTGTGCACTCGGTTGTTGTACACCCAGACCAATTCAGCCTCATTCACTAAGGGTGAAAGATTGCTACGACCTAGGGCTGGCGCACTAATGGTAATGATCAGAGATTTGCGTACCTTTGTTTGTTACGTATTGTGGTTAGTAATGTGCAAGATCTGTGTATAGTAACTACTCTATGTAACGCTGTTTGTAATGTTTTGTTTGTAATGCTGTTGTAATTCTGCTGTGATACCATAATTTCGCCCCGAGATGAATAAAGTGTATCGTATCGTATCGTATTCTCAGGCCAACGGACTTTCCCATCTTCTTCCATCGTTCTCAACATCTGAATCAGTGTCCGGTTGAAATGCTCGCAGGCTCCATTTCCTTGTGGATTGTAGGGCGTCATCCTGGACTCCTCAATCTGATACAGGCAGTGGAGCTCCTCCATCACTCAGCTTTGGAAGCAAGCGCCTTGATCTGAATGGATCCTCTTCGGCCAACCATACACCCGTATGAAGTCCCGACAGATAGCCTGCGCAGCTGACTCGGCAAACTGATCCCACGACGGAGTCACCACAGCGAACTTGGTAAAGTGGTTGGTCATCACCAGACAATATTTGTACCCGAGATTAGCTGGACCCACTGTCAAGTAGTCGATCATCAATAAGTAGTCAATAAGTAGTCGATCATCAAGAGCGACCAAGGTTATTAGAGAACTGGGGGGTCTGCAATACCAAGACAGGTTATTACACTTGGGGTTATTTAGTTTGGAAAAACGAAGGCTTAGGGGTGATCTTATTACAATGTACAAATATATGAGGGGACAGTACAAAGACCTTTCTAATGATCTTTTTACTCTTAGACCTGTGACGGGGACGAGGGGGCATCCTCTACGTCTGGAGGAAAGAAGGTTTAGTCATAATCACAGATGCAGATTCTTTACTGTAAGAGCAGTGAGACTATGGAACTCTCTGCCGTCTAATGTTGTAATGAGTGATTCCTTACTAAAATTTAAGAGGGGACTGGATGCCTTTCTTGAAAAGTATAATATTACAGGCTATATTCACTAGTTTCCTAGATACAGCGTTGATCCAGGGAGCTAGTCTGATTGCCGTATGTGGAGTCGGGAAGGAATTTTTTTCCCCAATGTGAAGCTTACTGTTTACCACTTGGGTTTTTTTTGCCTTCCTCTGGATAAACATGTTAGGGCAGGTTAGGATAGGATATGGGTTGAACTAGATGGACTTAAAGTCTTCCTTCAACCTTAATAACTATGTAACTCTAAGGTAGCAGAAGTCACAATGGTCTGCGTAGGAGCCCTCTGTTCTGGAAGTTTAGCTAATTCACAGCTCCGACATTGCTGACAGGCCTCCTCTACTGCTGTCTTCAATCGGGGATGATAGACCAACTTCTGTTACCACTGGAACGTCTTCTCTGGGCCAAAGTGAGCCTGTCTCTCATGAGCTTTCGTGGCCACCGCACTTATCAACTTTTCTGGGAGTACCACTTGCCAGGTGTCCCACAACTCCCGTACCAACTGCACTTTCCAATACAGCAAGCCATCTTCTAATTGGAGCCTCTCCCACTGCCTGAGAATCTGCAGCGTTTCTGGGGACAGAGCTGTTGTGAATATGTTGGAGACGACTTCGGAGCTGGGGCTCCCTCCGGTGGTTGCTGAGGGTAATGAACTAATTGCTGAATGGCCTTCATCTGGATCCGAATGGTCTGATATAAGTAACCTGAACTCCCAGCAGCCTTGCCGGTAATCAATTGTTCTTCAGGTCTTGCTTTGAGCTCAGCTTGCATTCCTGCTTTCATTCAGATAAGTGATTTGCTGCTTTTTTTCCTCTGGTTGGATTTTCCTTGTTTGTTTGCTGCCTTGCTGTAGACTTCAGTCTGGTCCCCTTTTGGGGCCTGGCGCTGCATTTGTGCTCAGTTGTGTTGCACTTTTGCTCTGTTCCAGTTTCACTTTTTATTTGCTGAATTGCTGTGTGTTACACCAGAGATCTGATTTAGGTGGTAGAGGTCGTGTGATCTCAGGTTTTTTGTTAATCAGAAGTGTTGGTATTTTTGTCAGGGTTTTTTGGGTTGCAGTCAGAATTCTTTCCTATACTTTTCTATCTAGACAGTATTGGGCCCCAGAGTTTGCTCATTCTATTTTCTGTCTGTGTTCGTATTTTCCTCTTGTCT
This sequence comes from Oophaga sylvatica, assembly GCA_033576555.1. Lineage (NCBI taxonomy): Eukaryota > Metazoa > Chordata > Amphibia > Anura > Dendrobatidae > Oophaga > Oophaga sylvatica. Next base: position 533,487,227 of record JARQOD010000004.1, read on the forward strand.
AACCGCCATTACATGTTTGGGGGCTTCCTATTTCTTTGGGGGTACTGCTATGGGGCAGTTAGCTTTCATCTTTCTGCCTTTAGGTGTAGCTATCTCTCCGGCTGTGACAAGGCGTCTAGGATCACCGTAGGTACGCTCCACGGCTGCTTCTAGTGTTGCGGTTAGTTTAGGGCCCTGCAACCCAATAGTTTCCAGCCTCTCTGGTGTATTGCTACTTTGGCTATTTTTGCTATTTCTCCTCAGTTATCGAAACATAACACAGAGCGTCTCTCTCGCTTCGGCTGGGGAGTCATTTTAGGGCCATCCACTGCCTCAACAGAGTGAGCACCCTATCTTCTTGCTGGAGCTGCACCCAGTCATCACGAAGTCGTCCCAGTACATGTTCCCCCGAAGCCTCTTCGATCTGTCCCTGCATCGCCACCAACATCCTAGTGAGGTCCCAAAACCCAGGAATCTCTTCTGCTTCCAACTCTTTGTCTCGGTCGAGTCCAGGTCGTTCATGGGTCACTCTTGACAGAGCATCAGCATGTTTATTCTCGGCTCCTTTTCAATATGCGATCTTGTATTGGTATTTCGCCATGCGGCCACCCATCTTTGCTCCAAGGCCCCCAGTTTTGCATTTTCTAGGTGGGCTAGAGGATTGTTATCAGTACGTACCAAGACTTCCGACCCTGACAGGTATTTGGCGAATTTCTCGTTCATCACCCACACTAACGCCAGCAATTCCAGCTTGAAGGAACTGTAAATATCCGGGTTTCGTTCTGAGTCATGGAGGGATCGGCTCACGTAGGCAATCACTCGTTCCTTCCCATCTGGCATCTGTGACAACACTGCCCCTAGACCATGTAGGCTTCCATCGGTGTGAAGGATGAAGGGTTGGGTGAAGTCTGTATAGGCCAATATGGGTGCTTCAGTCAGGGCCATCTTCAAGGCTCAGAAGGCTACTTCCTGGCTATCTCCCCACTGAATGATCTGATTCTTTGCACTCGACGGCACTCCTCTTGATAACTCCAGCAGTGGATTAGCGATATGAGTGAAGTTTTTCACAAACCTTCGATAGTACCCAGTAAGCCCCAGAAAGGCCCGAATGTCCTTTACTGTCTTTGGGGTGGGTCAGTCCTGTACTGCCACTATCTTCTCATGTGCAGGTCTCACTCCCTCAGCGGACACAACATGCCCCAGGTATTCGATTTGCTTGCGGAAAAGGTGACATTTTTGGGGCTTCACTTTCAAACCGTGCTTCTGCAGCCGTCTTAACACTTGTTCCAACCTCCTGAGATGCTCTTCAAAAGTGGCTGCATAGACGATGATGTCATCCAGATAAATGAGGGTAGCCTCAAAGTTATGAACTCCTAAACATTTCTCCATCAGTCGCTGAAATGTTCCAGGAGCGTTAGTAAGGCCGAAGGGCATCCGATTGAATTCAAACAATCCCATGGGCAGTATGAATGCTGTCTTCAGCCGGTCATACTCAGCCATGGGCACCTGCCAATATCCACTGGCCAAATCTAGTGACGAGAAGCACTTCGCTTTCCCCAGGGCGGACAACGACTCCTCAATTCTTGGCAGGAGATAAGAGTCTCACACTGTACAGCCATTCAGTCGCCTATAGTCGACACAAAAGCGCATGGATCCATCCTTTTTCTGAACTAGGGCGATGTGAGCTGCCCATGGGCTCTGGCTCTCCCGTATAACTCCACTCTGCAGCATGTGTGCCAACATCTCTTTCACTTCCTAGTACATTTGTGTTGGCGATATCTCTCCTGAATCAGTGCGGCACTTCCTCTGGGTATCTCGTGGGTTATGGCTGTTGTGCACCCGAAGTCATCGTCATGACGGGCGAAGACATCCTGGTAACGCTCCAGCACAGATCCCATCTGTTGCACCTGTTATGATGAGAGTCCCATCAGTTCAGCCCGCATCTGCTCCAGGATCTGACACCCTTCTTTCATGCTGCCAGACGGATGCTCTGAGGACATGGTAATGGCTACAGTCCAGGAATCTCCTTGTTTCACTGCTAACTGAACAGCCTTTGGTTGCATCAGTTCTTCCAGTATGCCCAGCACTTGTGACACTTCACTTTTGGGCGAGAGCGTGAGATTGTCCTTCCCCAGGTTGACACACCGCACCACTATGCTACCGTTGTGAATGATGGCTAATGTCCAAGCAATGAGGAGCCCTGAGGGTAGTTTATCCATTAGGGCTGGCTCTATCTGGACTTCCACTCCTTCTAGGGGTGTACAAGCTCGTATGTGCAGCGTGAGCACAGTCTAACCAGGCGGCAGAATGAGTATAGCAGCGGCCAGGACTACCACCTTCCCCAGGACTTTCCCTTCACTCAACATTTCTTGAGCCTGGGCAACCCATATCAGTTGTTGAAACACCTTCCTCTGGGGGGGTGCGGGGGCTCCATAGATCGAGAAAAGCACCTGGTGACTCACTGATCAGGATGGTTCCGAGTTCCTATAGCACATTCATCCCTAAAGTCACTGTGGGGCCATTGTCAGGGTCTCTGGCGGTCAACACAACTCCTTTCCGGCCCACATCTTTGCCACACACGGTAATTTGCATCCAGACCTCCCCTGCGACCGGGATGGGCAATTGAATGGCCGCTGTTAACTTAATGACTGGGCCCCAATCGGACGGCGTTACCACAGAAAAGTGACGTCTGAAATAGGTTTCTGGCATGGTGGTCACCTGGGAACCAGTATCAACTAGACAGCGGACGGCCCGACAATCCATTTCAGCCCATATGAGGGGGCTCAGGGAAATCAAACTTGCGGGACGGCCTTTTCTCCTCCTTAGCTGCTCAGGTTCTAGGTGACGTTCTCCAGCCACGGAGCCCTCTAGTATATTGGCCACCGGGTAAGTGGCGGCCCCCTCCTTGCGCACCTTCGGGAGTAATGTCCAATGTCCCCTCACTTGAAACAGATCGGATGTCTCTCTGCTCGGGATTGTCCCATTTCCTGACGGGGCATAGTGGGCAGGCGGGGTTCAGGGTTAGTTCTGTCTCTGGAAGGGTTCGGAACCACAGAGGCAGCTTGTCTTAGGCCGGACTACTCTTCCTACATTTCCTGTATTTCTGGATCTCTCTGACCCATCCCGGTTCAGCTGCAGGCGAAGTGGACACCTTCCAGCTCCAGATCTTCCCAGATGAGGCTGCCGTACCCTGCTCCTGCTCGCACGTACGCACCTCCACCCCGATTTCCAAGAAAGACATGCACGGATTAACACGCAATCGCTCCCATATGCATCCCTGAGGCCTGCTACCAGTTGGTCTCTCAAAATCATGTCAGTAGGCCCCACGCCCACATCATCACGCTTAGCGATCGCTGCATGGATCTCTTGCAAAGCGTTCATATATTGGGTCACCGACTCCCTCCCTCTGGAAGTGGCTAAACAAGTGTATCCGCAATTTACCGATATCTGTGGGGTCCCCATGCATCTCTTCCAAGATTTGCAACACATTGGTGAAAGTGTTCCGCTCATGCGGGGGCCGGAACATGACGGACCATCTAGCTTCCCCGTCCAGGGTCATCACAGCAATCTGCCTGCATAGCGGGTGTCATGGGGTGCATCCTTAGCATGCCTTTAACCCGCTCGGTCCAGTCCCACAGCAGTAAATGGCTCCCTGTAAACTTTGGGAGATTGCTGAGCATGGCCCTGAGCCGCATGCTGGCCCTTGGGGCACCCATGACCGCTTAGTCTGCCGCCTCTGCAGACTGCATCCTGCCGACTATGCCAAGTGTAAGAAGGTAGCAAGATTAGTGTTGCGCATTCCAATACCGCAAATATCGGGTATCGGCCGATATTCGCTGTATCGGAATTCCGATTCTGAGATCGGATATTTTTTGCATATCAGATACCGGAATCGGAGTTTTCCTGTAAAGTCTATGGGGAGTTCCTGTGTCAGAATGAAGTACGTGACATAGGAACTTCCCGAAAGAGTCACGGTCAGTGTCGGTCGGGTCTGTCAGGAGTCAGGACTCAGCACTAACCTGGCAGAAGATCCCCGGTGGCCACATCATGGATGGCCGCCATTACCCTCTCCCTGACGGTCACGTGCAGCTTCTCGCGATAACTGCACGTGACTGCCGGGTACTGGGTAATCTCGGCTAGCTGTACTCTCGCGACAGCTGGCCGTAAATCAGGCCAGATGACGTCACCGCCGGGAATCTCCTCCGGTAAGCAGCTCTGCTGTGTCTGGATGTCAGGCTGAGCCTGGCATCCAGATGTAGCAGAGCTGGACTCGTCGTGAGACACTCGTTATCTTGGACTACGTCGGACAGGGAGTATTTGCGTTGGTTTGTTATTTTTGTTTTTTTACAGGAGATCGATGGCGTCGCAGGATGAGAGTACAATAAAAATAATGAAAACTGTGTTGTGTATTATTTCATTAAAAGACTTTATTCTGGCTGTGTATTTTTTAAAAAATGTACAAACTTTATGATTAATAATGGATCGGTGTCTTATTGACGCCTCTCCATTATTAACCGGGCTTATTGTCACCATTCAATCAAAGGTGACATTAACCCCTTATTACCCCACTTGCCACCACTACAGGGCAAGTGGGAAGAGCCGGGTAAAGTGCCACAATTGGCGCATCTTTGGATGCGCCAATTGTGGGGCTGCTGCAGCCTGGTATTTTTAGGCTGTTGAGGGCCAAAATCCATGGGCCTTGACAGTCTTTTAATACCAGGCCGCAGCAGTCTGCTTTTTATTTAGCTGGTTAACAAAATTAGGGGGACCCCCATGCCATTTTTTTTTCGAGGGGATCCCCTATTTTTGTTAACCAACCAAGATAAGCAGACTGCTGTGGCCTGGTATTATCAGGCTTGCAAGTTTCATGGACCTTGGATCCTTAACAGCCTTAAATACCAGGCCTCAGTAGTCTGCTTCATCTAGCTGGTTAACAAAAATAGGGGGACCGCACGCCATTTTTTTTCGAGATGATCCCCTATTTTTGTTAATCAGTTCAGGTCAGCCAGGATTCCCTCTGACGTCACTGATGCTGTGCGGTGTCCCCGGCTGACCTGAAGTGAAAGTGGGAAGCAATCAATGAAGCTTTCCACACTAATCACTTCCTCTCCTGTCAGTTGGGAGAGGAAATCATTCATTCGGGGGCTTACAGCTGAGCAGGCAGTATTAGCTGCCTGCTACCTGTAACCTGTTAACCCTTTCTGATGGATTACAGCGTGGGACCTGACTGTGCGTCGGATAGGTAAGAATAATGTTGCTTTTTTATTTTATTTTTATTACAGGAGAACAAGTGAATCGGATGGAGTACCTGAACAATAAAAGATGGTCAAAAACTGTTTCCTTATTTCATTAAAATCATTTATAATTAATGTGTGTGTGTTTTTTTCTTTTATACAATAGGATTAATAATTGAGAGTTGTCAAATTGACAACTCAATTATTAACTTGGCTTAAAGTCACCTTTCAATAGCAAGGTGGCTTTAACCCCTTATTAACCCATTCACCACCGCTACAGGGCAATGGGAATAGTCGGGCAAAGTGCCAGAAAGGGCGAATCTAATTATAGATTTGCCTTTTCTGGGGTGGCTGGGGGCAGATGTTAGTAGCCAGGGGGGCCCAAAATAAATGCACCCTCCCTCGGCTAATATTATCTGTCCCCACTCGCTGGCTTTGTCTGTCTGGTTGCGAAAATAGCGCGGGAGCCCACGCATTTTTTTTCAACGAATTTACACCTTTAATTAACCCCTACATGTGTGAAATTTTGCACACATACACTCATGTAATTGTTAGTGAAAACCATATATCAAACTACATGAAATGACATGGTTAACTGTATGTAAACCATGTGTCATTTCATGTCGGGTGGTTCTGTAATTTCACAAAAGCCGGCAATTGAATCAGCGGCTATTTTACTATGTAGAAGTGTATGAACTATAAATATATGTATATATATATGTCTCAATAACATGTATATATACATATATGTATTCTATGTGTGTATACCTAGTGTTTACAAGGAAAGAAAGGGTTTATTTTAATTACGATATTTCTGTCCCATTGACTTGCATTGGTTTCTGGTATCGGAATCGGCGATACCCGATACTTTTTGGGTATCGGTCCGATCCAATGCGATCCGATATTTCATGATATCGGAAAGTATCGCTCAACACTAAGCAAGATGCAGTGACGCAAGAAAGGCAGAGCAAGGGTTAACAATTTAATTAACAGTAAAGGTACTCCTCGCAGGGAGATAAACAGTTAAACCGGGATGAACAAAGGAGAATGGCAAAAACAGCAACAGTTAACACAGCAAATATATCGTGTCCGTGGTTTCCTCAGCTGCAAATGTTCCAATGAGGGTTGTAGTCCCAGTAACGGCCAACAAAATGTCCTCAGATCAGGATCCTCAGCTCCCGGTCCAGCTTCTGGCGGCAACAGGTGGTCTCTTGTCTCACCCGTTGGGCCCCTAGTCCATAAACTCGTGCAGCCAAATTCACAGATGCTGCAACAACCCCGGTATCACGTGAGGTCTCTTGTATGCTTGTCTGTAAGAGGGACCGCAGCGCCGGGTCCTGTACACAGCCAACACTTCTATGCACGAGCGTGGCCCTAAACTTAACTGAGCCCACGGGCCTGTCTCTGCTCACAGTCGTGCCCATGGGATGTCGGCTGCTGTTCATCGTGACTCTGCTCCCCGGAAGCCGGAGCATACTGCGCACACTGTGCACGCTTTTCTTTAACACACACCCCTTCTTCCTGGGTCATTGGGTCCATCCGGTCCCCTATTTCTTCCCCCAGGCAACATGGGACGCAGCCTCTACAGTTCCGGACCCGGCTCAGTACGGGTACCCGCAGCCCTGTCTTCCTCCTTACAGTAGTACATGCGGGGGGCTCAGATTAGAGCAGCAGTCTGTACTCTGCTGACAAAACAGGACCTGTCAGCAGATTGACAGTGGCCACTGTGACAGGTCACAGGTCACCTGTTATCTTATAGGACCTAGGCTTTGCACACAGTTTATCCATCCGTGTTGTGTCCTCCCCATGCACAATAGACTAATGTGGGGTTTCTAGTGAGTATTGCAGGGTCAGTATTGGGACCCATTCTCTTCAGCATATTTATTAACGATCTGGTAGAAGGGTTTTCACAGTAAAATATCGATATTTGCAGATGATACAAAACTATGTAAAGCATCAATACAAGAGAAGAAGTATTTTGCTACAGAGGATCTGGATAAGTTGGAAACTTGGGACGAAAGGTGGCAGATGTGGTTTACCAATGATAAATGTAAGGTTATCCACATGGGAAGAAGGAATCAATATCCCATTACACACTGAACGGGAAACCACTGGGTAAATCTGACATGGAGAAGGATTTGGGGATCATAGTTAATGATAAACTTTCCTGGGGCAGCCAGCGCCAGGCAACGGTGGTGTGTCATGGGTGCATCGCCACGAGGATCGTGCGATTGCACATTCTGATTCTCGCAGCTGAGTTTTTCTGTTACTTTGTGTTTGGTAATGGAGAGTTAATTTTACCCAGCTCTTTGCTAAGACTAGGTCCAGCCTCGCCCCGGCTGCTTTTGATTATGTTCTAATTAGCTTCCTTTATATCCCTGCCAGTCTGGGTGTTAGATGCGGTAAAGCTTATGTAGTCTAGGGAGACTGGATCGGTTCTGAGAAAACTTAAGCTAAGAGCTCCTTAGTTTTTTTACTCTTATGCTTATAGTTTTTCTCTGAACCTTAGGGGTTTTT
>JARQOD010000004.1:533495056-533506047 GCA_033576555.1 Oophaga sylvatica
ATTATCTACCTTAAGCACCCGGGTGCTTAGGTGCCTTACTCTGTCAGTTTTGCTTGATCTTAGGATCTCTTAGTAATTTGTTTTCTGTTTTATTTTTCTCTGCTACAATTTCTGTTAGGAGGTGTCCACCTTTTCACCCAGTCCCTAGATCTTGTAGGGATTCCTCCCTCGCAACTATAGGTCTTTGTTCAGACTAGCTGAGGACTTTAGCGGGTCTGGTCGCAGGATCAGGTTCCCCGTTACATCGTAGGGATCCAGCTTAGTACTATTGTAGGGACAGAATTCCTACCTTTCCTTAGTGCTTGTAGCAGATCATAACAACTGCGCATGGCCTGCGTACCCAATGCTAAAGATAGAGTACTCGGGTCCCATGCAGAGACGTGCGCCCATAGGCGCAGTGATCGGGGGGAGGCGTGGCCGGGGCGGAGCTAAGCGGCGGCTGTGCGCTGACCGACGCAGGTCAGTTCAACGCTAGTGTGAAACTAGCCTTACTGAGTGGACAGCCTCTATAACATATTCTTCGCTAAAATATCTATCTATAAATCTCACATACATATCTATGTTTTTCTCTTTCTCACACACAGTACATGTCAAAATTTTGAACAAATGTTCACTGAATGGTTTCCTTGTTCTTATTGGAATGTGCACATTGTAGATTCAGACTGAAAGCAGCAAACCACAAAGGAGAGACCACTTATGGAAACAAGGAGTAAAGAAACTCATGTGAGAGAAACAGAAGTTGTGTTATACTTCAAATTCCTCATATGCACACCTGTTACTCTGATGATGACTTTAAATCCTTTGTCATTCTCTCAGGGAGCTTCATCATGTCGTCACCTGGAATAGCTTCCAACAACCAAGAAGGAGTTTCCAGAGGTGTGGGAGCTCTTCTTGACTGCTTTGCCTTGACATTACATCCAACTCGTCCAAAACCATTTCACTTGAAGTCAGGTGATTGTGGAGACCATGTCATCCCTCTCATTCTTGGTCACATAGCCTTACATAATCCAGAGATGAGTTTTGAGCCATTGTTGTATTGCAACAAAATGGTGGTCCCACTAACTGCAAACCAGTGGGATGGTGATCATTTCATTGCATAATGCTGTGGTGCACTTACGAACAAAAGGGTAATATTTTGAACTTTTGACTTTAAAGCTCCATACCTCACCATCATCTACTACTTCGAACATGAAACTACCATCATTTTATCGATAGATTTCCACCGATTTAATGTTCATCCCTCTCATTGATTGGCCCATAAAAGTCTCTTCTTGTTTTTGGCCAACAGTAGTGGCTTCTTTGCAGCAATTTGACTATAAAAAAGGCTGCTTCTTGCAGTCTCCTCTGGACAGCTGGTGTTGAGATGTGTCTGGTACTTGATGTCTGTGCATCATTTATGAGGGCTGAAGTGCTGTCAATTTGTGCCTTATGAGGCTCATAACTCTGATGAACTTATCCTCTGCAGCAGAGGTAATTCTTGGTTTTCCTTTTTAGAAGGCTAGTTTAATCAGATTTGATAGTTCTCATGAATGATAGTTTTCATGACTGCACTTGATGTTACCTTCAAGGTTCTAGCAAGTTTTTACTGTGAGGAGTCTGCCACTGAAAAAACTGGAAAAGGCAAATGAACAAATAAACAGTGGCTCAGATAAACTGAGAGGAGCACAAGCCCCCGGAGGGGACCTGGCTGACCTCCACAGAAGTGCAGGAAAAAATGCAAAAAGCAAGCACAAAAATAAAAGCAGAAAATATCTTATCTGTTAGCAGAAGATGCAGGCAAGACTCAGCAAGCTTCCAAGTGAACCAGGAACCAAAGTTGAGACAAGAACAATTGATCACCGGCAACCTTGATGGGAGGGAACCTCCCTTATTAGACCAGTCTGTAACTCCTGATTGCCAATCTTCACAATCTTCATTGAATGATTCAGTACTGTTTGTAACCACCAGAGGGAGCTTCTGCTCAGAATTCATTTCTAACACATTCACAACAGAAGTGTTTATTTATCATGTAGCGCAGATGCAGCACTAAATCAAAAAAGTTTCACCAATTGTCAGAGAGCACATGAGTAGGGCCCAAGAGGTTCAAAGCTGAGTGTATAATAGGGTGGCCAAAATCAAGAATTTCAACCAAGGAGATAAAGTATTGGTCTCAGTGCCGACAGTTTAAAGCAAGTTTTTGGCAAAGTCACAGGGTTCATATGAGGTAGTAGAGAAGGTTGGAGAAGTAAATTATAAGATACATCAACCAGAAAGACGTAAAGCATACAGCTGTGTCATGTGAGTCTACTTCAAATTTGGAAAGAAAGGGAATCGTTAGACGCTGCCAGTCTTTAGCGTAGTATGTCACCACAACCAGTGAAATTAGGGGATACCCTTTCGAATGCCCAACAAAAGGAAGTGAAACAATTCCTCTAATGGAACAAAATGAAGTTCTCTGACCTGCCTGGGAATACCCATCTAATAAAACATTAGTTACAGAATCAAATAAGAAAATAAACCTTAAACCCTATGAATACCAGAGTCAAGCCGAGAAGCAATCTCGACTGAAGTCAAACGTATGTTGGAGTTGGGAGTGATCGATGAGTCCCAAAATGAATGGTCTTTCCCGGTTGTGTTGATTTACAAACCAAACGGGACCTGTAGGTTTTGCAATGATTTTTGGAAATTAAGTGAAATCTCAAAATTTGATCCATATCCCATGCCTAAGGTAGGTGAATTAATTGATGAACTTGGTAAAGCAGATACATAACGACTCTGGATTTAACAAGGGGGCCAATGAAAAAATGTATTTTTCCACCCCGGAGGGTTTGTGCTAATACAAGAACATACCATTTGGGCTATACACAGCGCCCGCAGCCTTTCAGAGATTGATGGATTTAATTTTAAGGCCACATGATAGTTATGTAGCAGCTTACCAAGATGATATGGTTGTCTTCAGTGCAGACTCGGAAAGCCATCTGTGTAAAGTGCAAGCCATGCTAGATGCGATCAGCTAGGCAGGTCTCACAATAAATTTGGCTAAATGAGCCTTATAGCATGAGGAGGCCAACTACTAAAAGTTTGTTATTGGTAGAGGCTTGATCAAGCTTCAAATTAATAAGGTTGAGGCCATACAGAGGTGAACTATTCAGGCTTTTTTTGGGGATTACCTACCATCGAAGGTTCGTACCAAATTTTGCCTAAAGGGCAGCACCTTTGATGGACCTGCCAAGAGGAGGGAAATCTGTAATGAGGTCATGATCTCCCGAAGCAGAATAAGCCTTTCAGTGCCTTAAGTCAGCGCTGTGTAAACAACATATGTTCATTACACCGGATTTTAAAAAGAGTTCTTGTTTCAGACAGAGGTCTTGGACACAGGTTTGTCACAAACTATAAATGGAGAAGACTAACCAGTACTATATGTAAGCAGGAAATTGACTTCGGTGGGAAAAAACTATGCCATCGTAGAGCGCGAATGTTTAGCTGTAAAGTAGGCACTAGAATCTGTTAAGTGTTACCTGTTGGGTAGGAGATGTAAGCTTGTGTCAGATCATGCCTCGCTGACATGGATGAACCATAAAAAGAAAAAAACGCTAGGGTAACTAGGTGGTTTCTCTCACCGGGAAAGTCTTTGTTGTTTTTGGTTTCTTTATTTTTTGCTACATTTGTCTGAAAATTAATGTTGAGCGATACTGCTCGATATCTAAAATATATCGGATCGGAATGGTATCGCCGATATCACTAAATATCGGCGATATCCGATTCGATACCGGAAGTCCCATGTAAGTCTATGGGAACAAAAATCGCAACTAAAAAAAACACTTTCTTTCCTTGTAAACACAAAATATACACACTTAGAATACATATATATATATATATATATATATATACATGTCATTGTGACATACAGTACAGACCAAAAGTTTGGACACACCTTCTCATTCAAAGATTCTTCTGTATTTTCATGACTATGAAAATTGTAGAATCACACTGAAGGCATCAAAACTATGAATTAACACATGTGGAATTATACATTACACTTTACAAAAAAGTGTGAAACAACTGAAATTATGTCTTATATTCTAGGTTCTTCAAAGTAGCCACCTTTTGCTTTGATTACTGCTTTGCACGCAGAAAAGGTGAACGGATGGACTCTACATGCCTGGTTCCCACCGTGAAGCATGGAGGAGGTGGTGTGATGGTGTGGGGGTGCTTTGCTGGTGACACTGTTGGGGATTATTCAAAATTGAAGCAGTGAGCGGTCCAGCTCACCCCAAACCATCTCGATTGGGTTCAGGTCTGGTGACTGTGGAGGCCAGGTCATCTGGTGTAGCTCCCCTCACTCTCCTTCTTGGTCAAATAGCCCTTACACAGCCTGGAGGTGTGTTTGGGGTCATTGCCCTGTTGAAAAATAAATGATGGTCCAACTAAACGCAAACCGGATGGAATAGCATGCTGCTGCAAGATGCTGTGGTAGCCATGCTGGTTCAATATGCCTTCAATTCTGAATAAATCCCAACAGTGTCACCAGCAAAGCACCCCCACACATCACACCACCTCCTCCATGCTTCACGGTGGGAACCAGGCATGTAGAGGTCCATCCGTTCACCTTTTCTGCGTGCAAAGCAGTAATCAAAGCAAAAGGTGGCTACTGTGAAGAACCTAGAATATAAGACATATTTTCAGTTGTTTCACACTTTTTTGTAAAGTGTAATGTATAATTCCACATGTGTTAATTCATAGTTTTGATGCCTTCAGTGTGATTCTACAATTTTCACAGTCATGAAAATACAGAAAAAATCGTTGAATGAGAAGGTGTGTCCAAACTTTTGGGCTGTACTGTATATATATACAATATTTATAGTTTATTCACTTCTACATAGTAAAATAGCCTCTGATTCAATTTCCGGGTAAAGCCGGCATTTGTGAAAAGACAGAAGCACCCGAGGGTCCAGTCGCCACAGAGATGTTGCATCGCACCCAGCGAACAGGATTCAGAAGCTCGCTATAAGCGAGTCCTGTGTGCCTTAATTGAACTGTTTTTTTGCTTGAGAATTGCAAAAATCATCATAGACTGTATTTGCCATTTTTCCGTCATATCTGCGCCACGAGGCACAGGTGAAGAATAAGGCATGCTCTCGTGGGCGTACACTCACTCCGTGGCGCGAAAACGATGTCCGCACACTCTAAATGTTACTGCAATGTAAGATCGTGCCCCACAGCTCTGGAGTTCCACCTCTCATCCTCCTCAGTGGGCGTAAACGAACGCGAAGGTCCGCCTCCCTACAAAAGATGTCGCCTCTCCTGATGCTAATGACACATGTGACTTTGCTGAGATGGCGAATGGACGTGAGCAGAAGTGGGAAGGGATGGAGGAGTCAGAGCTCTCCCCCCCACGGAAGCGACCCGATCGCCACGGAGCCACCGTTTGGCACCCGGCCTGGAAACCCTCCTACGCTGGAAGAAGCGGAGGATACCCTGAGAGACCTGGCCCGGCACCGGGAGGAGGTCGCCAGGATGGAAGCGAGCTGGCGGGCCCTAAAACTACAATTGGAGCGGCGCCAATCCCTCTTACCCCCTGAAGTGTCTGTACCGGAAGGTGAGGCACCCGTTCCAGTAGAGGAGGCCGTGCGGGCATCCCAGCCCTTGCAATCTGAACCGGTTGACAGTATCTCAGTGGAGGCACCCGTTCCAGTACAGGAGGCCGTGCGGGCATCCCAGCCCTTGCAATCTGAACCGGTTGCCAGTATCTCAGTGGAGGCACCCGTTCCAGTACAGGAGGCCGTGCGGGCATCCCAGCCCTTGCAATCTGAACCGGTTGCCAGTATCTCAGTGGAGGCACCCGTTCCAGTACAGGAGGCCGTGCGGGCATCCCAGCCCTTGCAATCTGAACCGGTTGCCAGTATCACAGTGGAGGCACCCGTTCCTGCAGAAAACGCCGCACCAGCACCCCAGATCCCGCTGTCTGCCCCCGTCGCTGAGGCAGAAGAAGCGACACCCGTCCTCATGGAGGAGGCCGCGCAGGCACCAGAGCTCTACCTGCCTGTACCGGAGCCCCGACCGTCATCTGTTCCAGAGCCGGCTGCTTCCGCCACAGGTGAGCGCCGCCAGGACTGGCGGGCGCCAGGAGAGCTGCCGCAAAGACAGGACTCGTAAGCTGGCGTTTGATGGTGGAGACATGGAGATGCTGGTGGAGGAGAATTACAACCGGCGTCAGGAGGAAGAGTGGAGACGTCGTGAGCGGGAAGCAGAGCGACAAAGGGAGCAGCGAGAATCCCAAAAGCTTCGGCAATGTCACCTGGACAAGGACCTGGCAGAGAAGGCACGTATGAGAAAGGATAAAAGTACGCTGAGGGAGCCGCGGCGTAAGGGTGCAGTACGGAACTTTAAGTTAAAAGGTGGTTGGGGCTTCATCCAGGAGCCTGGACTTTATTTAGAAGTTTTTGTAACCCGGCAGGACGTGGAGGCTCACCTCCCAGAAGGACACCCGGGGAGGGACCTGTTGCCAGGAGACTTGGTGACTTACACCCGACACTGGGGTTACAATGGATGGTACGCCCTAAATGTTACCAGGTGCGACCCCTACTCCCCAGAGTGTCAGGAAACTGACAGACCCTACGAGCCTTCAGCCTCCCCCAACCAGGCCTCTGCACAAGTGCCCACCCCACGCCGTAAATCTCCCCAGCCTCCCTCAGTGGTCTCCTCAGCAGCCCCAGCTATGGACATGATAATGATAGCTGGCCCGTACCCGGCGCCTGTTAGGCCCCCTGGGGTTCGTTCAGTCTGGGATATAGGGGTCCAGACCCGGAGGGAGATGAAAGAGGTGGCCACACAGACCCAGATAGCGGGTCACGACGTCACTGTACAGGCCACACGACGTCATCAGGTCTGGGTGGACCCTCCTGTCACGGATGTTTGGCAAGCTCCAGAAGAGTACCAGGTGGTACCTGGAAGAGGCCAGCCAAAGAAATCTAAATAACCCGGACAGGGTCTCTGTATGTAAATAGTTAAATTATTGATGTACCCGGACGGGTGAATGTTCATAAAAAGAAGTTTATTGTTGCCTTAATATACCCAGGTTGGGTAATGGTTTGATGTACCCGGACGGGTGAATGTTCAGAAGAACAAGTTTATTGTTGCCTTAATATACCCAGGTTGGGTAATGGTGTTTCACTGTAATGAAAATGTTGAACTTTGAAGCCATGAACTGTACTGGCTCACAAACTTTTCTGTAAATAGTTGGCTGCTCCATCTTGGTTTTACAAAAAACTTTACTGTGCACTATTTTCAACTACCTCAGAAACTAAAAACCCGTTTGGTGTGGCCGAAAGTGAGGTCTGCTCAAGGAAAGTCTTGCAGCCCACCCAAGACCACAGTTGGAGGTTTGGAGCGGGTCCTCCACAAGCACAAGTAAAGGACACTGTGAAGTTACCCCAGTGGGGGTAGTCCTAAGAAGTCTCCACGAACTTCGGCACTAATGCTATTTGCACTTTTGTTGAATATGTATTTATTAACACACATGTATAACACATATCAAGGGTATGAACAGTAACAAAACATGTCACATAATATAAGCCATTTGCACTTTTGTAATGTTATTATTAAAAATTTTATTATGCAACGTTTAACTTGAAGTGTTTCCTGCTTTCTTACTACGTCGCATAGTCCAGTCTGCTACATCACTTTGCACCATTGCTCTATCTCACATCTATCTGCCCTGGAAGGATAGCGTGTTACCTGTAGAAGACTTTTCACCTACCTGCACTACACCATCCCTTCCAGAGGACCTGCACAGCAGCGCTGGACACCCTGACCAGGTACTACAGGTGGCGTCACGACAAACTACACGAACATTCTATCATCCCCTGGAAATATCCCACATTCCAGTGATCGCCCAGGTCACGGACCGAGCTGTGCTACTCGTGACATCCCCCATAGAAGTCGACGTGATCGGTGCCGAGTACCCCCAAAACCCCTGTCTCTGTGCGACTCAACTTCCCTCACTGTGCTGGCACTTTACATTTACAAATGCCTCTGGGTTTTTTTTTGTGGGGGTGGGGAACATTCAGACTTTTGCTATGGGGCCCCATGATTTATATGTACGCCCCTGCTGCTGAGGCATGGTATTTAAGGCTGTTAAGGAGCCAACATACATGGACCTTGCCAGCAGCGTCGGACTGGAGTACCTTGGGCCCACCAGAGAAAATATATTCTTGCGGCCCAACATCATACTTCCCAACCTTTGAATAAGGGAAAGAGGGACAAAGGCTGTGGCACGCTGTGCCTGCTGCAGAAAATTTTAGGCCATGCCACGTTGCACCACGGACTGTCCAGGAGTTGGTGGATGCTTTAGTCCAGGTGTGGGAGGAGATCCCTCACGAGACCATTCCTCGCGCTCATCAGGAGCATGGCCAGAAGTTGTAGGGAGGTCATACAGCATACCTCCCAAATTTGGAAGACAGGAAAGAGGATTAAAGGCTGCGGCGCGTGTTGCGCGCAGCTGAAAATTTTAGGCCACGCCCCGACAACACCCATTTCACAGCTAATCACACCCATATCCTCGCCCCAAGCGTAACCATTTAGCACTGCTGATCACACTGACTGGTAATGAGGGCACAGTGGCTGGTACTGAGGAAAAGAAAGAAAGAGCAGCGAGAGAGAAAGAACAAACAGAGAAAGAAAGAGGAAAGAAAGAAAAGAGAGAAAGAAAGAACAGAGAGAAAAAAGAACAGAGAGCGAGAAGGAAAGAACAGAGAGCGAGAAAGAAAGACTAGAGAGAGAGACATAGGCGTAGCTAGGGTTTTGGTTTAGTGGGGCAAAACTTCTGAGTGGGCCCATCATCAGAGAACCTCAGCAAATGACTGCGCTGTTGGCCAAAATAATCTATATATAAAAAGTTGATATTACCGCCATATGGTCTGTGTTAAATAATACCAGTCCTACAGAACATATAGATTACAGCACAGGTACAGATAATGACTTACCACTGATGTTCTTTCTAATGGAATTGTTCACTTTTCATGTCTTTTCCATCTGGCCCACACCGACATGACGACTTCTCCAGCCAGGACTCGACTGCACCCCCATTAAAAAAAAAATAAAAAAAAACCTCACCTCCCGGCTCCTGTGCTGCTCACTGTTCTCCCTCTCAGCGTCTGACAGTGGGCGCCGGCAGGTGATGTTATTGCGCCCGCTGTAATACGCTGAGAGGGGGATTATGGGAGAGAAGGAGCGCTCGCTCCTTCTCTCTCCATGCGTTCAGCTTTATCGGCTGGATGCCGATACAGCTGACCCTCCGATGACGGGTGGGGGGCACACTGCTGGCACCGGGCCCCCCCAACGCCTGTTCAGGCCCCATAGCTTCCGGGCGGCAGAGCAGGGAGAGCGATTCTCCCTGCTCTGCCGCAGAATGTAACTGTATCGTAGCTCCGGGTGGGCCCCCTCAGAGCGCGGGCCCCGGGGCCACCGCCCCCTCTGCCCCGCGACCTATCTTTTCAAATCAGGGCCCACCACGCAGGAGTTGGGGCCCACCGTAGGTTTCTCCGGTGTCCCGGTGCCTCAGTCCGACCCTGCTTGCCAGCCTGATAATACCAGGCCACAGCAGTCTGCATATCTTGGCTGGTTAACAAAAATAGGGGATCCCCTCGAAAAAAAAAACGGCGTAGGGGTCCCCCTATTTTTGTTAACCAGCCAAGTAAAATGCAGACTGCTGCGGTCTGGTATTAAAAGACTGTCAAGGCCCATGGATTTTGGCCCTCAACAGCCTGATAATACCAGGCTACAGCAGCCCCACATTTGGTGCATCAAAAGATGTGCCAATTGTGGCACTTTACCCGGCTCTTCCCACTGCCCTGTAGCGGTGGCAAGTGGGGTAATAAGGGGTTAATGTCACCGTTGATTGCACGGTGAGAATAAGCCCGGTTAATAATGGAGAGGTGTCAATAAGACACCGATCCATTATTAATCCCAAAGTTTTTAAATGTATAAAAAAAAAGACACAGCAAGAAAAAAGTATTTTAATGAAATAAAAGAGACAACACAGTTTTCATTTCTTTTATTACTCTCTCATTCCTGCGACGCCATCGATCTCCTGTAAAAAAGAAAAAAAACAAACCAACAGTATACCACCTGTCCGACGCAGTCCATAGTAACGAGGGTCCCACGACGATCCAGCTCTGCTACATCGCAATGACAGGCAGAGCCTGTCATCTCGACGCAGCACAGCTGATTACCTGCTTCCCCGGCGGTGACGTCATCGGACTGACTGCTTTACGGCCGGGATTACCCAGCAGTCACTGCAGTTATCGCGAGAAACTGCATGTGACCGCCGGGGAAAGATGATGGCGGCCATCAAGCAGTCCAGCCCGTGACCGCCGGAGATCTTCTGCCAGGTAAGTGCCGCTGACTCCTGACAGACCCGACCGACGGACACTGACAGTGACAGTGACAAATCCGATTCCGGTATCCGATAAGACGAAAATATCGGAACTAAGTATCGAAAGTCCGATAGAGCTAATATCGGCCGATACCCGATACTTGCGGTATCGTATCGCTCAACACTACTGAAAACATAGCCACACACTTCCTTTTTATGGATTGTGTCTGCCTATGTCACCGCCAGGCCGCCCTCCAACTCCCTAGCAGGTTACTATATATATATATATATATATATATATATATATATATCTCAGATATATATTTATTTGATAAATGATATATAGTTACAAAGTAAGTCAAAATTTTATTCATGCAATAGTTTTCCTTGTTGCTATTTGAATGTGTATATTGTAAATTCAGACTGATTGCAGAAAAACCACAATGGAACTCATGGAAACAAGGAGTAAAGAAACATGTGATAAACAAACCAGAATATGCGTAACTCCTTAGACTGGCTGCGGCTTAGTTTTGTTACACCAGAGAACTAATTTAGGTGGTAGAGGTCGTGTGATCTCAGGTGTTTTTGCAATTAGTAGAGTTGGTATTTTTTTAGGATTTTTTGGATTGCAGTAAGT
>JARQOD010000004.1:533506147-533557257 GCA_033576555.1 Oophaga sylvatica
TTATTTTTTTTAAAAGGGTATTTTTTTAATATAATTTTATTTTTTTAGTTTTTATAAAAAATTTTAAATTTTATTCCCATTAAATTTTTTTTATTAAAAATTATCCCAACTCACCCCCATCTGCACAGCTTCGGGGGGTTGATTAATCTTTTTATTTAGGTAAGGTAGGGTTGACAAAGAGATGTACTTTCCCAGGGAAATTTGGTCCAAAGTTGACTGACCTATTTATGGAGGACATGCACCCTCAAAGCTGAAGGATTCTCTTTTCACCGCAAACGCTGCCAAACGTTTTTAGGGACGGCACCCCAAACAGGTGTCAAAAAGGGGTCATCTGGCTTGGCTATTTTTTCCTAGGCAAAGCTTGCAAAGGGTCAAATATTGACAAAAATTTGGTAGCCCTCCAATAGGGATACTTGTTGATTTTTTTTGCCCACAGAATTTTTCATTTTTTTTCTTTTTTAAAAGTACAAAAAAAAATTTTTTTAACTATGAGACAGATAAATTTTGAAAAAATTTATTTGGGTTTTACTTTACTTAAAGAAGCAAAAATCCAAAGAGGAAAAGCAGGTTTCGGATTACATTAATTTTCTTCGTCCAAAAGAACCTCAAATCCCAGAAGCCCTTAATCCTGATCCGACTGGCTTTAAAAATGTCTTGAAACCAGGGGAACCTCCCCCCAAATAAAAAGTTTCTCCTTAAGCAAGGAATTTTTTATCAACAGCTGTCTTCTGGAGTCTACCCTTTTGTCCTGTAACCTTTGCACTCCACCTTCTGAAACATTAAAGGTTTTAAACTTTAAACACTTGTGCTTAAATAAATTGAACCAAAGTGACTGCCTTCTGACCAAATGTGGGGGCGGGACCGGGCTGTAAGCTAATTTGTTTTACTTTAAAAATTCTCCCGAGGGACTGAAACAAAAGACTGTTTGGGGCCCCTTGGCATAAGGGGGTCAAGGCCAAAAAACCTATCAAAACGGGGCTTTTTTCCAAGGCCTTTAAAAAATATTTTGCCTTGGGCTGATGAGCCCTACTGAAGTTTTGAACTTTTTTTGCGACAATGCCAAGCTCATCAAACAAAAAATTTAATTTGAATTACTTTTTAGAAAAATTACATTACCAAATTTGAAAAGATTCAGAAGAACCGAAGATAAGGTCTAAATTCAAATCTAATATTTCTCCAACCCGGGGGTTCAATGTCCTCTTTAAAAATTTCCACAAGCAAGAAGAGATTTACCGTCCCCCACCATTCAAACTTAAAGGGGATTTTTGGGGGCCACCACCGTTTGACCAACCATCAGATAGTAAAACCCAAAGGATTTTGTGACTCAAAAAACTGAAAAAGGGTTTGATTTTGAAATTTTTTTTTAAAAATTGAAAGCTTGGCTTATCAACCCAATAAGCCCGCCCATATACCAAAATTTCCCCCGGGTGGGGGCACAAAGTCTTGTTTGTTGTCCCAAATTTTGAAAAATTTTTAAGAAAGGTTCTATTACCCTTTCACTTGGGGGGATAAAAAAAAGCTAACAAAAAAGCAAATTATTACTTTGGAGTCATGATTTTTTTGATTTTTGGGAATTTCCCATAAGGAGTTTTTTTCTATTCTTTTTTTTACAAGCAAAAAACTTAATACCAATATCTAAGGGAAATCGGGCCCTAAGGTGCAACTTAAGAAGAAAAGCCGTTTATTAGGGTCTAGCGGTGAGGGCTCTTTTCAGGTTTTAATTAAATTTAATTGGGGTTCCAAAACACTTTTTCCACGAAAGGTTGTTGGGGGTCTAAAGCTCCAAAAAACATTCGCGGGCCAAAAACGTTCATTGTTCCCCCACATACGGAAAGCCCTGTGCTTTTATGGAAATTGCCCCAAAAAACCTCTGTGCTTCCACCCCCCCCAAAACCCCCCCCCCCCCCCCCCCCCAACCCCCCCCAGTAGTGCAGGCCAAGGTTGGGTGAAGCTCGCGCGGTTTTCGCATTGCATTGCAATTTGACCTCACCCAAAGGGGTTCCGAAGTGACGCCTGTGGCCGCCCAGGTTGGGGTCACCAACTTCAAAAAACAAGGAAAACCAGGCAAAATTAAAACGGTGGGCCCGCGGAGGGAACGAAGGGGAAAGGACACCCCCACCACCTCAGTCTTGCCCGATTTCCCACGCCCTATATGGGTTCTTTCACCCCCAGCAGGTCCTTTAACCCCCCCAAGCCCGCCAATCTCAAGTAAACAGGCCATGAGACCTAGTCACCCACTGCCAAGAAAAAAAAGGGAAAACAAGCAACAAAGGGAAAGGGAACAAAAACCACACTTAGTTTCCCGCTGAAAGCCCCACAGCAGGTAAAGTCACCAATAGGGAATACTGAAACAAACACCAGCAAGCCCATCCCTTGGTTTGGCTCCAAAGAGGGAAATGTATACCAAAAGTCAAAGTTTCATGACCTTTTTCAGGGGTGGGGTCCCACCCCCTGCATCAGCAAACTACCAATAATTACACCGGGCCCCGGGGAAAAAACAACATTAACCCCCGAGGCCAAAGGAAAAATTTTATTTGAGACCGATCTTCACAAAAACCAAAAAGGGTCAAACTAATCCTTTTCCCCCAGATATTTTAAATCTTATGGTCACAGGGCCTCCTTTTCAAACGAGAGGAAGCTCTTTGGGCCGGGGGGCCCTCTCCCCTCTTCTTAAAGTAAGCTCTTATGGTCACGGGGTCCTCTCTCTACTGTAGAGTGTAAGCTCTTATGGTCAACGGGTCCTCTCTCTCTCCTGTAGAGTGTAAGCTCTTATGGTCAGGGGTCCTCTCTCTCTCCTGTAGAGTGTAAGCTCTTATGGTCAGCGGGGTCCTCTCTCTCTTCTATAGAGTGTAAGCTCTTATGGACACGGGGTCCTCTCTTTTCTGTAGAGTGTAAGCTCTTATGGTCAGTGGGGTCCACTCTCTCTTCTGTAGAGTGTAAGCTCTTATGGTCAGTGGGGTCCCTCTCTCTTTTGTAGAGTGTAAGCTCTTATGGTCAGTGGGGTCCTTCTCTCTACTATAGAGTGTAAGCTCTTATGGTCAGTGGGGTCCCTCTCTCTTCTATAGAGTGTAAGCTCTCATGGACAGCGGGGTCCTCTCTCTACTGTAGAGTGTAAGCTCTTATGGTCAGTGGGGTCCACTCTCTCTTCTGTAGAGTGTAAGCTCTTATGGTCAGTGGGGTCCTTCTCTCTTCTATAGAGTGTAAGCTCTCATGGACAGCGGGGTCCTCTCTCTACTGTAGAGTGTAAGCTCTTATGGTCAGTGGGGTCCACTCTCTCTCCTCTAGAGTGTAAGCTCTTATGGACACGGGGTCCTTTCTCTCTGTAGAGTGTAAGCTCTTATGGACAGCGGGGTCCTTTCTCTCCTGTAGAGTGTAAGCTCTTATGGACAGCGGGGTCCCTTCTCTCCTGTAGAGTGTAAGTTCTTATGGTCAGCAGGGTCTTGTCTCCTGTAGAGTGTAAGCTCTTATGATCAGTGAGGTCCTCTCTCTCTCCTGTAGAGTGTAAGCTCTTATGGTCAGCAGGGTCCTCTCTCTCTCCGTAGAGTGTAAGCTCTTATGGACAGCGGGGTCCTTTCTCTCCTGTAGAGTGTAAGTTCTTATGGTCAGCAGGGTCTTGTCTCCTGTAGAGTGTAAGCTCTTATGATCAGTGAGGTCCTCTCTCTCTCCTGTAGAGTGTAAGCTCTTATGGTCAGCAGGGTCCTCTCTCTCTCCTGTAGAGTGTAAGCTCTTTTGGTCAGCGGGTCTCTCTCTACTGTAGAGTGTAAGCTCTTATGGTCAGCGGGTCCTCTCTCTCTCCTGTAGAGTGTAAGCTCTTATGGTCAGCAGGGTCCTCTCTCTCTCCTGTAGAGTGTAAGCTCTTTTGGTCAGCGGGGTCCTCTCTCTACTGTAGAGTGTAAGCTCTTATGGTCAGCGGGGTCCTCTCTCTCTCCTGTAGAGTGTAAGCTCTTATGGTCAGCGGGGTCCTCTCTCTCTCCTGTAGAGTGTAAGCTCTTATGGTCAGCGGGGTCCTCTCTCTCTCCTGTAGAGTGTAAGCTCTTATGGTCAGCGGGGTCCTCTCTCTCTCTGTAGAGTGTAAGCTCTTTTGGTCAGCGGGGTCCTCTCTCTACTGTAGAGTGTAAGCTCTTATGGTCAGTGGGGTCCTCTCTCTCTCCTGTAGAGTGTAAGCTCTTATGGTCAGCAGGGTCCTCTCTCTCCTGTAGAGTGTAAGCTCTTATGGTCAGCGGGGTCCTCTCTCTACTGTAGAGTGTAAGCTCTTATGGTCAGCGGGGTCCTCTCTCTCCTGTAGAGTGTAAGCTCTTATGGTCAGCGGGGTCCTCTCTCTCCTGTAGAGTGTAATCTCTTATGGACAGCGGGGTCCTTTCTCTCCTGTAGAGTGTAATCTCTTATGGACAGTGGGGTCCTTTCTCTCCTGTAGAGTGTAAGCTCTTATGGTCAGAAGGGTCCTCTCTCTCTGTCTCTCTCTCCTGTAGAGTGTAAGCTCTTATGGTCAGCGGGGTCCTCTCTCTACTGTAGAGTGTAAGCTCTTATGGTCAGCGGGGTCCTCTCTCTCCTGTAGAGTGTAATCTCTTATGGTCAGCGGGGTCCTCTCTCGCCTGTAGAGTGTAATCTCTTATGGACAGCGGGGTCCTCTCTCTCCTGTAGAGTGTAAGCTCTTATGGTCAGCGGGGTCCTCTCTCTACTGTAGAGTGTAAGCTCTTATGGTCAGCGGGGTCCTCTCTCTACTGTAGAGTGTAAGCTCTTATGGTCAGGGGGTCCTCTCTCTCCTGTAGAGTGTAATCTCTTATGGTCAGCGGGGTCCTCTCTCTCCTGTAGAGTGTAATCTCTTATGGTCAGCGGGGTCCTCTCTCTCCTGTAGAGTGTAATCTCTTATGGACAGCGGGGTCCTCTCTCTCTCCTGTAGAGTGTAAGCTCTTATGGTCAGAAGGGTCCTCTCTCTCTGTCTCTCTCTCCTGTACAGTGTAAGCTCTTATGGTCAGTGGGGTACACTTTCCCACAAGTATTTTGCGAGCAATTACAAGCTTTCCAGTATTGAAATCCATGTAAATTTATTCGGTGCAAATAGAATTTTTTGGAACATTTGGCAAATTTGAATTTGAAAATCTTCACTCATCTCGTTCTTGTGCGGCAGTGTATATTCTAACACATTATAAAAACAAAGATGTAAAAAGAGGTTTAGTACAGCTTTATTTTAAAAAACACATGATAAAAAAAAATGGAAAAACAAACAAACCACGATTCCTGAATTGGTTATTTGGTGTCAATTTTTTTGTACTGTTCAATAGTATGAAGACTTATGTTATTTACTACATAGTTGTGAGGATAAAAAAACAAAAGCCCACTATATAACAATTGTGAAATTGATTTTTTATTTATTTCCAAAGCGTTAACAAAAGCTAATTAATAATTTCAATTGTCTCAAAAATGCGTCATTGAAAATTGTAACTTGTTCAATAAAAAATGAGCCTTCGATACAACGTAAGGATTTTTTTTTCTTTTTTTTAAATTTGTAAAACAGTTTACTTCCCAAGTCATTAAGGAGTTGCCCAACCATTGAATCACAAAGTTTGGCCCTTTTCTGTCATTTTAATAGTTTGATCCCATGTTCTGCACGAAAGCTAAAGCTGCAGATAGAATCCTTGTCATAATGCATACAACAGTGACACCTGCAGGGCAATAGGAGAAGCGCTTGTGTTTGGTAAAACAGAAACGGGTGGATTGTTTGGATTGTTATTAGAGATGAGAGAGCACTAAAATGCTTAGATGCTCATTACTCCAACCGAGCAATTCCTAATACTCGGATGCTCATTTTGTTTAATGAGTATATTGGGAGTCAGTGGGAAGCCCGTGCATTTTTCCGGTAGACCCTAAATGGAGGTCTGGGGGCAGAGAAAATGTTGATATGGATGGAAAAAGTGTTGATTGGAATCAGAATAGCATGGAAGACCCCTGGAAGCATCTCTGACTCCCAGATCGCTGCTGAGAACAATGGTGTCACACTTTTACTCCGCTTTAAGGACTGGCAATTAAACATTCAAAATTGACGAGAAATTGGAGTTTATAGGAAAAAAATGATTTCCTGTGTAATGACTTGTATATAAGGCAAAATTTCAAAAGGATTTTAAAAAATATACTTTAAAGGGAATCTGTCACCCCATTTTTTGAGTATAAGATGCGGTCACCTCGATCAGGGGATTTTCTACAGCATTCTGTAATGCTGTGATAAGCGCCCCATGTCACCTGAAAGAGAAGAAAAATGAGTTAGATTATACTCACCCAGGGGCTGTCCGGTCCGATGGGCATCGCGGTCCGGTCCGGCGCCTCCCATCTTGTAGCGAAGCCGTCCTCTTCTTTGCTTCCCGTCGCGGCTCCTGTGCAGGCGCACTGATCTGCCCTATTGAGGGCTGAGCAGAGTACTGCAGTGCGCAGGCGTCGGGAAAGGTCAGCGAGGTTCGGCGCCTGCGCACTGCAGTACTTTACTCTGCCCTCAACAGGGCAGATCAGTGCGCCTGCGCAGGAGCCGCGACAGGAAGCAAAGAACAGGATGTCTTTGCTAGAAGATGGGAGGCGAGGGACTGGACCGCGACACCCATCGGACCGGACCTCGGACCTCCCGTGAGTGAGTATAATGTAACTCGTTTTTCTTCTCTTTCAGGTGACATCGGGGGCTTATCTACAGCATTACAGAATGCTGCAGATAAGCCCCTGATGGCGGCGGCTGCATCTTATGCTCGAAAAATGGGGTGACAGATTCCCTTTTTAAGTAAACCAAAAATAAGTTTTTTATTAAAACATTGAAAATGTCAGTGTAATTTATGAAGGAAGCAATAACTGCCAAAAATGTGTTTTATGAGGGACTCAGATACACCCTGTACTAATAAATGAGTGCAAAGACTGTCCAAAATTACAAGCAAGGTCATCCATACACCCTTGAGGGCACCAAGTGGAGTGCCTCATTAAAACATAAGAAAATGTAGTTGTGGCACTTCTAAACTCAAAGAAAAAAATTATAAGGAGGGTAATCCACACACCCTTGAACTTCCAGGCTTCATTAAAATATTTTGAAAGTGTAGTTGCTGCACTCCTATACTCATAAATGTTTTGAAGAAAATGCAAAACCAGGAAATAATTAAAACAACGTTAATACAGTAATCCTCTTCAGGTGTCCGCTTCTTCTCCTTCCTTGGGAGGCTGGGGACTGCCTCCTCCTGCATCCTGGAGCCCGGTTCCCTGGTGCCTGGGCTGTAAGTGACCAGGCTTCGGGTAGTGCCGGAGCCCCCGACATTTAAAATGGGCGACAGCCCCCTGTGTCACCTGCACAATTGCCTGTTATCGCATAGGAGGCAGGGAGCCCCAAGAACAGTCTAATCTCTCGGGGGTGGTAGCTCCGTGGATCCTCTAACAGGCCCATTCATTTCTCAAGAAGGGTTCATCCTGCTCCCCACCTTCTTGGATCACATCCACTGCATACCAGCAATGTTGCCCTTCCATTTTTAGGAACATGACCCTGGTTTCAGCCATCATCTCTTGCAGCCTTTAACCCCTTTCTGACATCAGATGTACTATTCTGTCCATGTGATCTGGGACTTACTTCCCATGGACAGAATAGTATGTCATCGCTGATCGACCGTGCTCATGGGGGGAGCGCGGCCGATCGCGGCCGGGTGTCAGCTGATTCTCACACCTGACACCCGCCACTAAGTGCCAGGAGCGGTCACAGACTGCTCCTGGCACTTTATCCCCCAGAACATTGCGATCAAACAAGATCACAACGTTCTGGGAGCAGACAGAGGGCTGACAGCCACTCTGCTTTTGGATCAGAGACCTCGCGGCGTGACGCAGGGTACCGATCGTTGCCCTGGAGACCCGATGTCGTGAAGATGGCATCTGGGTCTCCAGAGCTGAGAAACTTCCTGTCATGCGCAGTGCACGTCAGGAAGTCTCTCAGGTCAGTATGCAGAACATGCAGTGCTGACAGCCTCTATAGCATGCAGATGTTGCTTCATCTGCATACTATAGAAGCGATCAACCTGATCAAAATGATTGTCACCATAGTGGTAAAAAGTGTCAAACTTAAAATGAAGTAAAAACAAAATTTTTAAATAATTGTAAAAATATTTAAAAAAAAATAATAAAAAAATCAATATTTATTCTATCACTAAATAAATATTTGAATGAAAAAAATCTAAACAATAAAAGTACACATATTTGGTATCTCCGCGTCCATAATGACCCGCCCTATAAAACTTTCCCACTAGTTAATCCCTTTAGTGAACATCATAAAAAAACAAAGCAAAAAACAATGCTTTATTATCATATTGCCGAACAATAAACAGTAAAATATGGTGCTCCTTTCCTACTAAGCTCTGTCATGCGCCCAAACAGTGGTTTTCCCCCACATAGGGGGTATCAGTGTACTCAGGACTAGAGATGAGCGACTTTGCCTCCGGGAGGGTCGAGTCGGGTTTCGGACCACTCGACTTTCCCAAAAGTCGAGTCGAACGAAATCGGCCAACTATCGGAAAAAGTCGAAGGTCCGACTGAAACTCGACCCGACCCCAACATAAGTCAATGGGGAATAACAGTCGGCAGGGAGTGGAGGACAGTAAACACACCTACAGTGCCCATTTCAATGCCAACGACATCAATTCTTATTACTTAAGCTTGTCAACATTCATTTACTTTATAATAATAGTAACGCATTGGAAACTGGGGGTTATTTGGCTAAAGTTGTGGGGGGGTTGGGCTGGCTCCAGGTTTTCGTGGGCCCCGGGCCAAAGAGTGTCAGTGGGCCCCTTTAACACATACCGCAATTCATGATGCTCCGATACGGCAGAGAAATATAGGTATAGTACAATACCAAATACTTCACTTCTTACATTACATGACTGATATCTATTGTAAATTCTACAATAGCTCAAAAACCGGACAGTATATTCCTCCATACAGTATTATGGGCACCACATAGTGCGCCATACAGAATAATGAGCCCCATATATTGCTCCATACAGAATAATGGGCCCAATATATGATGCTCCAAACAGAATAATGGGCCCAATATAATGCTTCATACAGTATAATGAACCACGTATATTGCTCCATACAGAATAATGAGCCCCATATATTGCTCCATACATAATTGGTCCCATATAATGTTACATACAATATATGATGAGCTCCACATAATGCTTCAGTATATGATGGTCCCCATATAATGTGCCATACAGTATAGGATGGTCCCCATAGAGTATAATGAGCCCCACATATTGCTCCATACAGTATAATGAGTCGCATATAAAGCTACATACAGTATAAGATGGGCCCCATATATTGCTCCATACAGAATGAGCTCCATATAATGCTCCATACAGAATAGGCCCCATATGTGCTCCATATGATGCTCCATATATAAAGGGCCCTATATGATGCCCCATAAATAATGAACCCCATATAATGCTCTAGTATGTGATGGGCCCCATATATGATGCTCCAGTGTATGATGAGCCCCATATAATGCTCCAAATATAATGGTCCCCATATATAATGCTCCATATATAATGGGCTCCATGTGATGCTCCATATATAATGTGCCCCAAATGATGCGCCATATATAATGGACCCCATATGACCCTCCAGTATATGATGGGCCCCATGGATGATGCTCCAGTGTATGATGGGCCTATATAATGCTCCATATATCATGGTCCCCATATGATGCCCCAGTATATGATGGGCCCCATGGATGATGCTCCAGTGTATGATGGGCCTATATAATGCTCCATATATCTTGGGCCCCATATGATGCTCCAGTGTATGATGGGCCCCAATTATAATGCTCCAGTGTATGATAGTGTATAATGGGCCCTATCTATGATGCTCAAGTGTATGATGGGCCCCATATATAATTCTCCAGTGTATAATGCTCCCCACATATTCCTCCAAAATTTTAAAAAATGAAATACCTCTCCTCGCTGGGCACTGCTCTACTCTGGACTCCTCAGCGTCGCCATCTTCCAGCTCTGCACTGGGACTGTTCAGGCAGAGGGCGCACAGACGTGACATCATCGCGCTCTCTGACCTGAATGTCACTGTCAGGAAACGCGGTAGACGTCACAGCGATGGAGCAGGGAGAGGTAAGTATTGCAAGTGCTGGGGCCCTGAGCAAGCAGGGGGGGCCCACTTGTGGGTGCCGGCACTGGCACAGGGCCTCTCATAGTACGCCGGTGTCTCTGACGGCGAGTGGGCCCCCCACCTGCTCAGGGCCCCGGCACTTGCCCGGGTGCGCTAGGTGCTGACGTCGGCCCTGAGGGGGTACAGCCCAGTTAGGGAGGTGGAAAAACTGGCATATGTTGAGGTGTAGACTGGACATTCAGCAGCTGCAAATGGAGGAATTGGAGAAGTCGGAGGAAGAGGAGGACAAAGCGAGCCATTTTGCTGGCAACCTATGTGTCATCAGGGGAAGGTGGTACGAAATCCTTTGAAAGCCAGGCATGGTTCATTTTAATGAAGGTGAGATCACCAACATTTTGTGTCGACAGCCGCGTCCTTCTTTCTGTCAGGATTGATCCAGCAGCACTGAAGACTCTTTCCGATAGCACACTACCAGCAGGGCAAGCGAGCTCCTGTAAGGCATATTGTGCCAATTCAGGCCAGTTGTCCAGTTTACAGGCCCAGTAGTCAAAGGGGAATGAACTGTGAGGGAGAACATCGATAGGGGAGGAGAGGTAATTTTGAACCATAGTTGACAACTGCTGTCTCGTGTCTGTTGCAATCGATTCAGTATTAACGGTCGTGTGAGCGTTACTCGAGAATTCAGTCCACAACATG
Organism: Oophaga sylvatica; assembly: GCA_033576555.1. Taxonomy (NCBI): domain Eukaryota; kingdom Metazoa; phylum Chordata; class Amphibia; order Anura; family Dendrobatidae; genus Oophaga; species Oophaga sylvatica. The sequence continues at coordinate 533,516,972 of JARQOD010000004.1, forward strand.
GTCATGAAACCCCTGTCTCCAACACCACTTTGGCTGTGTGCACCACGAACACCTCTTCCATGTTGCCCAGTACGGCTCGTGGTAGAACCTGCACCGCTGCTGTGCGCTGGGAATGCCTCTAACAAACGGTTTACCAGAGTTGCTTGTTTGTTCACCAATATTAGCTCTAGGTTCTACTGTGGCATGATGTTCTGTAATTTGCCTTGATAGCGTGGATCGAGGATGCTGGCCAACCAGTAGTCGTCATCCTTTATAATTTTGGCAATGCGTGGGTCCCTTTTTAGGATCCGCAAGACATAAACACACATGTGGGCCAATGTTCAAGGTGTCAATGATGCACTGCCAGTGGTGGGTGGAGGAGCACTTTCTGCCAAATCCACATCCCTCCAGTCATGCACAAACCCTTTACCTGACCTTGGCAAGCCAACATTTTCTCTTGCCCCCTGAGAAGCGTTCTCCTCCCCAAAATAATCATCCCCCTCATCCTCCTCTTCCTCTTTTTCCTCGACCTCATCCAGGACAGTTCCCTGAGCAGACAATGGCTGACTGTCATCATGGCTTCCCTCCTCCTCCTCAGCTGCAGATGCCTGATCCTTAATGTGCGTCAAAGTTTGCATGAGCAGACGCATAAATGGGATGCTCATGCTTATGATGGCGTCGTCTGCGCTTACCAGCCGTGTGCATTCCTCAAAACACTGAAGGACTTTACAGAGGTCTTTCAGTTTTGACCACTGCACACCTGACAACTCGATGTCTGCCCTCAAACTGCCTGCCCGTGTATCCTCCCACAAATGCATTACAGCCTGCCTCTGTTCGCACAGCCTCTCAACCATGGGCATGGTGGAGTTCCATCTTGTTGCAACGTCTATGATTAGGCGGTGGTTGGAGAGGTGGAGCGATCGCTGCAGCCTCTGCATACGACTGGAGTCTACGGGCGAGTGACGGATTGTGGGCACAGTCTTCGCACCTTATGGAGCAGGGCTGGTAACTCTGGATAATTATTTATGAAGCACTGCACCACCAGGTTCAAGGTGTGAGCCATGCAAGGTATGTGTCTGAGTTTTGACCGGGCTATGGCCGCCACAAAATTACGTTATCACTGACTACCTTGCCTAGCTCAAGATTTAGACTGCCCAGCCATGACTCAGTTTCTCATTGCAAGTAGTCGGCCAGTACCTCGCGGTGTGTCTGTTGTCGCCCAAAGACATCATCTTTAAAACAGCCTGCTGACGCTGACCACTAGCTATTCGATAGTGGGACACCTCGTGTGCAACACTGGCGACTGCGCTCTGTTGACGAGCTTTCGCTTTTGGAGGAGGAGGAGGGTCAAACGCCTACAGCCAACTGTTGCCTATACCGTGGGCTAGGCAGCACTGTCCCACTGCCGCTGTCCCCTGTGGACCCTGCATTCACCACATTAACCCAGTGCGCAGTGATGAACATGTAACGGCCCTGGCCATGCCTACTGGCCCATGCATCTGTTGTGAGGTGCACCTTTCCACTCACTGATTGTTTGAGTGCATGGACAATGCGGTGTTTCACATGCAGGTGGAGGGCAGGGATGGCTTTTCTAGAAAAGAAGTGCCGACTGGGTAGGTTATAGCGTGGGACAGCGTAGGCCATGAGCTATTGGAACGCTGCGCTTTCAACCAAACAGAAGGGCATCATCTCCAATGAGATCAGTTTTGCAATGTAGGCGTTCAAAGCCAGTGTACGCGGATGAGAGGATGAGTACTTTCTTGTCCTACTCAGAGTGTCTGCTAGTGTGAGCTGGACTTGAGAGCTGCATATGGGGGAACTAGCGGTGAACATGGTGGACTGAGAGGTGGTTGGTGATGGTGATAGTGGTGGTGGTGGTGATGGCCTACATTCAGTCTTTCGTTGGAAAAAACATTGTGATTCACTGACTGCTTTGGCCTTGCGACGACACCTCAACATTTCTAACATTTCTTGCTGGTTGTCTGCTAACCGGTGGGCTTACAGTGGGGGAAGCGATGTCGCGTTGCTGGCTACCTTCAGTTGGAGCAGGTGCACATGTGCTACCTGAGGTTTTGTAGTCCGTCCATGCTTGCAAGCGCATGGTGTTTAAATGTCTAAGCATGCAACTGGTATTCAAATTTCGGAGATTTTTCCCTCGGCTAAAGGTCCTTCCGCACTTCTTACAGATAACCTTTGCCTCATCAATAGGATTTTGGTCAAAAAAGTGCCACACTGCACTCTTCCTTCTAAGGGATATATTTTCAGAGCTTGCACGCTGTGCTAATTTGACCTTCTGGCCAAGCTGTCCTGCAACTCTTTTTGTTTTTTTAACACGTTTTTGGACTGCTACGGACCTGCCATATAACAGCAGCTGCAATGTCGATGCCTGCTGCAGGTCCTCCTCCTCTTCTGAGCTATTGCCAGCGGCACCCTCTTCCCCACTGGATGCCAATCCGTGTCAACTGGGTCATCAATCACCTCCTCTTCAATTTCATCTGCACCTTCCTCTGTGTCACCGTGTTTGGTGGTAGAGTATGCGGGAAGGGGCACCTGAGTTTCATGAGGGTCAGAATCTGGCTCAGTAGACTGCGAGGGCAATGCAGTGCTCTGGGTGAATGTACCAGCAGAATCAGATAGCAGTGGCTGTGCATCAGTGCACTCCATGTCATATTCATCTTGGACTGGGGAATTCAGGATTTCACTTGATAACCCAGGCATGGTATGTGAAAAGAGCTCCAGGGAGTAATCTGAAGTGTGGCCTGCCGCATCCTTCACTTTTGTTGGGGGTGAAGGACACAAGGAAATGTGTCGTTCCTGACCAGGAGCCTGCACTGACGACTCAATGGTTGCAGTTTTTGAAACTTCAGAAGAAAAAAAGCAGAAAAACTGTACTGTATCAGAAGAGTACAGCTGTATACAGTGTAGGGGAAAATTTAAATCTCCTATATATTTCCGGAGTCACACACAGACGCTCACTCAGTATGGATTAGACCAGAATACAAAAAGCAGAAAAACGGTACTGTATCAGAAGCGGACAGCTGTATACAGTGTAGGGGAAATTTAAATCTCCGTATATATTTCCGGAGTGACATACAGATAGTCAGCATGTATTTGTACTTTATACCAGCCGGTACACGGTAGTGTGTGAGGAGCGTACAGCTCTATACAGTGTGGGAAAAAATAAACGTTTGGTAACTGTGCAGAAAAAAAGAATAAAAGTATTAGTGCACTGCTGTGTAAAAAGCAGTCTGCACAGCAGTGTACACACAGCAATACCGCTATCAGGCAGCCTAATAACCAGCGCTTCTGCACACAAGAAAATCCTCCCCTGTCACTGCACACTAACCCGTACAGCACAATTGCTATCAGCACAAGCACAGAAGAACTTATCTTTCCAGCCTAAAGGCTGGGTCTCACATAACGATACACCAGCGATCCGACAACGATATGCACTTTCAGGATCGCTGGTGTATCGCTACATGATCGCTGCTGAGCTGCCAAACAGGCAGCTCAGGCAGCGATCTGGGACAGCGACACTGCGGGTAACATCGCTTAGTTACCCGCAGTGTACCTTGGATACCAGCGCCCTGATGCAGGGAGCTGGTATCCAAGGTATATAGCGGGTTTCCAAGCGCTGCGCGGTGCCTGGAAACCCGCTGTGTACCTTGGATACCAGCTCCCTGCATCAGGGCGCTGGTATCCAAGGTACACAGCAGGTTTCTAGGCACAGCCCCGCGCCTGGAAACCCGCTGTGTACCTTGGTTACCAGCGGATCACTGGTCTCCCGCCTGTCACACGCAGCGATGCGTGTCTGTCAGCGGGAAACCAGCGATCAAAAAAAGGTCCTGACATTTCAGCGACGATCAGCGATACCCGGCAGGGGGGCTGATCGTCGCTGAATGTCACACACAGCGATATCGCTGGTGAGCTCGCTGCTGCGTCACAAAACTAGTGACTCAGCAGCGATCTCGGTAGCGATATCGCTATGTGAGACGGGCCCTTAACTCTCTCCCTACTGATAAACAGCATCAGCAACCTCTCCCTACTGTTAAGATCGGCAGAAGTAAAATGGAAGTCGGCGGTCAGGGCTTTTATAGACACTATGATGCCCCGCAAAGCAAGCCAATCACTGCAATGCCCTTTTCTAAGATGGTGGTGGACGCTGCCCATGTCATCTCGTTGCCCACAGTGTACAACCTTGCTCATTGGCTGAAAAAAGGCGCCTGCAAGCATTATGGGAAAACCGACTTTGGCGCTTGTTTTGCCGAACACATGGCCGACTTCAGGCTATGGTCTGGTTTCACTCGGCGAAACCTGACTTTCACGAAAGTCGGCGACTTATGAATCTGACCGACCTGTTTTGCTCAACTCTACTCAAGACAAATTGCACAATAATTATTGAGGCCCAATATCTTCTGTTACCATTGGGAAAATAAAAAATTGGGGCAAAAAGATCATTTTTGTAGAAAAAATATGATTTTTTATTCTTACGGCTCTACGTTATAAACTTCTTTGAAGCCCTTGGGGGTTCAAAGTTCTCACCACACAACTAGATAAATTCCTTGGGGGTTCTAGTTTCCAAAATGGGGTCACTTGTGGGGGGTTTCCACTGTTTAGGCATATCAGGGGCTCTGCAAACGCGACATGGTACCTTGTTGTGAATACCTTGAAGGCGACTTCTGAGCTGGGGCTCCCTCCGGTGGTTGCTGAGGGTAATGAACTAATTACTGAATGGCCTTCAGCTGGCTCTGAATGGTATGATACAAGTGACCTGAGTTCCCAGCAGCCTTGCCGGTAATCAATTGTTCCTCCTGCTCTTGCTTGGAGCACATCTTGCTTTCCTGCTCTCATTCAGATAAGTGTTTTGCTTTTTTTTTCCTCTGTTGGATTTTTTCCTCTGTTGGATTTTCACTGCTGGTTTGCTGCTTGCAGTGGACTGCAGCCTGGTCCCCTTTTGGGGTCTTGCGCTGCAATTGTGCTCATCGTGTGTTTGCATATTTGCTTTGTTCCTTTGTCACTTTTTATTTGCTGTGTTGCTGTGTGTTACACCAGAGATCTGATTTAGGTGGTAGAGATCTTGTGATCTCAGTTTTTTTTTGTTAATCAGAAGTGTTGGTATTTTTGTCAGGGTTTTTTTGGGTTGCAGTCAGAATTCTTTCCTATACTCTTCTATCTAGACAGATTGGGCCCCACCGTTTGCTCATTCTATTTTCTGTCTGTGTCCGTGTTTTCTTCTTGTCTAACTGCCATTACATGTTTGGGGGCTTCCTATTTCTTTGGGGATTCTGCTCCGGGACAGATAGCATTCATCTTTCTGCCTTTAGGTGTAGCTATCTCTCCGGCTGTGACGAGGCGTTTAGGATCACCGTAGGTACGCTACACGTCTACTTCTAGTGTGACGGTTAGTTCAGGTTACTGCAATCCAATAGTTTCCAGCCTCTCTGGTGTATTGCTACTTTGGCTATTTTTTGCAGTTTCTCCTCAGCTACCGAAACATAACAGTGCCTGATCTCAATTCCAGCCAATTTTGCATTGAAAAGTCAAACAGCGTTCCTTCCCTTCTGAGCTCTGCTATGCGCCCAAACAGTGGTTTATCCCCACATACAGGGCATCATCGTACTCAGGACAAATTGCACAATAACTTTTGGGGCCCTGTTACCCTTGGGAAAATAAAAATTGGGGGGTGAAAAGATCATTTTTGTAAAAAAATATGATTTTTTTAATTTTATGGCTCTAGGTTATAAACTTCTGTGAAGCCCTTGGAGGTTCAAAGTTCTCACCACAAATCTAGATAAGTTCCTTAGGGGGTTTAGTTTCCAAAATGGTGTCAGTTGTGGGGGTTTCCATTGATTAGGCACATCAGGGGCTCTCCAAATGTGACATGGCGTTCGATCTCAATTCCAGCCAATTTTGTGTTGAAAAAGTCAAATGGCGCTCCTTCCCTTCTGAGCTCTGCCATGCGCTCAAACAGTGGTTTACCCCCACATATGGGGTATCAGCGTACTCAGGACAAATTGCACAATAACTTTTTCCAATTTTTCCTGTTTACCTTGGGAAAATAAAAATTTTTGATCTGAATTAATTTTTTGGTGAAAAAAAGTTAATTTCTTTTAAACATTCCAAATATTCGTGTGAAGCACCAGAAGGGTTAATAAACTTCTTGAATGTTGTTTTGAGCACCTTGAGGGGTACAGTTTTTAAAATGGTGTCACTTTTGGGTATTTTATATCATATAGACTCCTCAAAGTGACTTCAAATGTGATGTGGTCCATAAAAAAAAAATGTGTTGTAAAAATGAGAAATCACTGTTTAACTTTTAACCCTTATAACTTCCTAAAAAAAAAAATGTTGGTTCCAAAATTGTGCTGATGTAACGTAGACATGTGGGAAATGTTACTTATTAAGTATTTTGTGTGACATATCTGTGTGATTTAGGGCATGAAAATTCAAATTTGGAAAATTACGAAATTGTCAAAATTTTCGCCAAATTTCCATTTTTTTCACAAATAAACGCAAGTCATATCAAAGAAATGTTACCACTATCATGAACTAAAATATGTCACGAGAAAAAGTGTCAGAATCACTGGGATCCATGAAAGTGTTCCAGAGTTATTACCTAATAAAGGGACAATGGTCAAAATAGTAAAAATTGGCCCTGTCATTAACATGCAAACCACCCTCGGGGGTAAAGGGGTTAAGGCAAGTGTTCCATTTCTACTGCCTGCTGGTTGAACGAGATGTGATGATGAGTTCCAAACTCTTCTAACGATCCCCATCTCTGCTGCCGGTCGTATGTAATGACCCTCCCCGGGTGCATCAGTACCTTGCGGCTAGCGGGCTCACTAGCATTTCTCTAGTCGTGGTGCTGGTTCACGTATTTCTCTCTTCCGACCAGCCTAGGTCCTGCAGTCCGGTCACTCATTGCTGGATCCTGGCTCTCCCATCTGCAGTCCACAAAAACACCAGCAGTGAAGGCTGCAGCCCTGGTGGTTCCAGGAAAACGGACGATTCTGGAAAACGGGCTCCAGTCACCACCACTTTTACGCTAGCTTTGTTTTGCTATTCCTCCAGTCTCTCCCTCGGGAGTCTTGAGGGATTCTGCCATCTTTGTCACTGACTAAACGCAAAATACTCTATGGATGAATAATTGAATCCATAAAGAATTTTCAACCCTTTTTTGTAGTGTTATATACCACCTAAATGTACCATAGAGCACATAATACTTTATGTGTGAGTAATTGAATCCTGAAATATTTTTCTACGCTTTTTTGGAGTGTTATACAGTACAGACCAAAAGTTTGGACACACCTTCTCATTCAAAGATTTTTCTGTATGTTCATGACTATGAAAATTGTACATTCACACTGAAGGCATCAAAACTATGAATCACATGTGGAATTATATACTTAACAAAAAAGTGTGAAACAACTGAAAATATGTCTTATATTCTAGGTTCTTCAAAGTAGCCACCTTTTGCTTTGATTACTGCTTTGCACACTCTTGACATTCTCTTGATGAGCTTCAAGAGGTAGTCACCGGAAATGGTTTTCCAACAGTCTTGAAGGAGTTCCCAGAGATGCTTAGGGCTTGTTGGCCCTTTTGCCTTCACTCTGCGGTCCAGCTCACCCCAAACCATCTCGATTGGGTTCAGGTCTGGTGACTGTGGAGGTCAGGTCATCTGGCGTAGCACCCCATCACTCTCCTTCTTGGTCAAATAGCCCTTACATAGCCTGTAGGTGTGTTCGGGTCATTGTCCTGTTGAAAAATAAATGATGGTCCAACTAAACGCAAACCGGATGGAATAGCATGCCGCTGCAAGATGCTGTGGTAGCCATGCTGGTTCATTATGCCTTCAATTTTGAATAAATCCCCAACAGTGTCACCAGCAAAGCACCTCCACACCATCACACCTCCTCCATGCTTCACGGTGGGAACCAGGCATGTAGAGTCCATCCGTTCACCTTTTCTGCGACGCACAAAGACACGGTGGTTGGAATCAAAGATCTCAAATTTGGACTCATCAGACCAAAGCACAGATTTTCACTGGTCTAATGTCCATTCCTTGTGTTCTTTAGCCCAAACAAGTCTCTTCTGCATGTTGCCTGTCCTTAGCAGTGGTTTCCTAGCAGCTATTTTACCATGAAGGCCTGCTGCACAAAGTCTCCTCTTAACAGTTGTAGAGATGTGTCTGCTGCTAGAACTCTGTGTGGCAATGACATGGTCTCTAATCTGAGCTGCTGTAAGCCTGCGATTTATGAGGCTGGTGACTCGGATAAACTTATCCTCAGAAGCAGAGGTGACTCTTGGTCTTCCTTTCCTGGGGTGGTCCTCATGTGAGCCAGTTTCTTTGTAGCGCTTGATGGTTTTTGCAACTATACTTGGAGACACTTTCAAAGTTTTCCCAATTTTTCGGAAAACAGACCTTCATTTCTTAAAGTAATGATGGCCACTCGTTTTTCTTTACTTAGCTGCTTTTTTCTTGCCATAATACACATTCTAACAGTCTATTCAGTAGGACTATCAGCTGTGTATCCACCAGACTTCTGCACAATACAACTGATGGTCCCAACACCATTTATAAGGCAAGAAATCACACTTATTAAACCAGACAGGGCACACCTGTGAAGTGAAAACCATTTCCGGTCACTACCTCTTGAAGCTCATCAAGAGAATGCAAGAGTGTGCAAAGCAGTAATCAAAGCAAAAGGTGGCTACTTTGAAGAACCTGGAATATAAGACATATTTTCAGTAGTTTCACACTTTTTTGTTAAGTATATAATTCCACATGTATTAATTCATAGTTTTGATGCCTTCAGTGTGAATGTAAAATTTTCATAGTCATGAAAATACAATAAAATCTTTGAATGAGAAGGTGTGTCCAAACTTTTGGTCTGTACTGTATATCACCAAAATGTAACAGAAAGCACCTAATACTCTATGAATGACTAATTGAACCCATAAATGTTTTTCAACGCTTTTTTGAATGTTATATACAAAGTAAATGTAACAGAAAGAACGTAATACTCTATGGATTACTAATTGAATCAAGAAAATGTTTTCAACGTGCGCCTGTCAGCATTCTCTGTTGAAAGGCAAAATCACCATGCTGTTATGACCCCCAGCAGCACTATAAACCCACTCAGACAGCAGTGCAGCACAACACCTCCAAGACATAGAGGGACAGCTCATGCCATGTGTCCTTCTTTGAGACACAAAAGTTGAAGGTCGCAGAGGAATTTGGGAGTACGCTGCTTTGGTCATCCAGCCCTGGAAATTGAGACATTGTCATGAAATTAGCCCAGACCTTTGACAGTGTACCCTTGCCTCTGCTGTGTGACTCCCTGGCCTCTCCTCCTTGGTTGGGCAAGGAGCAAGCTTGCACCTTGCAACTAGCGTTGTCTGATGGGAATTTTTCCAGCATATTTTCCACAATGGCCTTCTAGTATACCATCATTTTAGAAGACCTCTCCGCCTCAGGAAGGAGAGATACAAAGTTCTCCTTGTAGCGTGGGTTTAGCAGTGTGAACAACCAGTACTCTTTTTTGACCAAAATAAATATAATGCAAGGGTCACAAGCAAGGCAGTGGTATATAAAGTTGGTCAAATGTGCAAAGCTTCCTACAGCAAACATTTTGCTGTCTCCAACATGATGAAGACTCTCCATTTCCTCCTCTTCCTCTTTCTCCTCATTCCCATCAGCAGCCCATCCACGTAGGGAAGACAGGACAAAGGTTGTGTGGCTACTAGCCTCTGTTCAGCTAGCCACCAGCTACTGTTCTTCCTCCTCAGCTTCCACCTCATCATTGTTACCCAATCCATGCTGAGCAGATGAAATGAGGCTGTGCTGGCATCAACCTCTCTGTGTTATGTCTTCTTCCATCACCACCTGGTCACATGCAAAGCTTCATGTTTAATTGTGAGCAGCAACTGTTTAAGTAGGCACAGAAGTGAGATTTTGCACTGATTACGGCATCATCGCCGCTTACCATCTTTGTGGAGTCCTCAAAGTCTTGGGGAACCGCATAAATGTCAAACATCCATGCTCAGTCTTCAGTTGTTATGTTCGGAGGCTGACCAGAATACCGACGGGTGTGTTGGAGCTGGTACTCAACAACTGGCCTCTGCTGCTCACAAAGCCTTGTTGGCATGTGCAGTGTGGAGTTTCAGCGTGTGGGCAGGTCATTCACCAGTTGGTGAGCTGGCACTTGCAAGCTCTGCTGCAGTATTGTCAGAGCGTCAGCAGCTGTAGACGACTTGCGGAAATGGGCACTGAGGAGGCATACCTTGACCATAATCTTTTTCAAATCTTAGCATGTTTTCAGAGCCTGCTGTACTACCAAATTGAGCACACGTGTCAAACATAGTACGTGTGTGAGCTTGCCAAGCTTCACAGCCACCACCAGGTTACTGTCAAGCCTGGCAGAGGCGAGCTTCCTAGAGTGGACCCTCTGGGTCACGGTACCGAACCTCCCCTTAGGTGAGCTAATCAGATGAAATCGACCCCTTTACAGGAATAGCTAGGGGCAGGTCCAGGGGGCTCTTGTACCAAGAGAGCGGCTCGTGTGGAGGTAAAATGCCAAAAAGAAAAGGTAATTCAGGGCTGGGGCATGGAGGGATTGGAAAGGAGGAATCCCTCAGAGTGCAGACAGACTGAGACAGGAGAAGGATGGAAGCAGGGGGACGAGGTACAGAACAAGAGGGAACAACGGAGGCAGGAGACCCCCTGGGAGGTATTGAGACGATGGAAGCTGTAGAAAACACTGGGAGAGAAAGAGGACCACCACAAGATGGCAAAGGTACCGAGAGGACACACAAAAGGGATCCTAGTAACCAGAGAACAGGTAGCCAAGGGAAGGATGGAGATACAGGAAACAGGTAACAGGGCATAAGTACAGGTATTGAGTAATATACAATAATCAGGCACCTCCACTAAGGGAGGACCACCTGACAGGGGAACTCCATTGGCCAGATGGATCTTCCAGGTCAGGGCACAGCAGTGGGTAAAGGTGTGGGCACTGCGCGCGTCTGCGTCCTAGTGCGCATGCGCAAGACCCGAAGCTCTGCTGCCAGCCGCGAAGCCGACAGTGCAGGAGGAACCCGCCGCGATCCCCGTCCAGCAGCAAGCCGGGACGCAGAAGCTAGGAGGTAAGTAGTGGAGAGTCGGGGGGAAATGGCACTAACAGTTACTACCATTATCACACATGACCATGTCTGGTTGGAGGTTCAGTTGAAAAACTACAACTCTATCTGGTATGTTATTCCTTCAATACTCTGCCACGGTGTCTTAGAACTCTCTTTAAAAAAGTCCCAGACTGGGGAACACCTAATTCTTTGACAGAGAAATTTAGAAGTGTCTGTGCTCTGCGGAACAGTTGCCCAACTTCTCCATCTGGTCACTCCACTGTCTCTTCCCGCTTGTTTTGATGCTGTCAACCCCCCCTCAGGGCTTCTGGCCTTGCTTTGCATGCCAGATTCCAAAGTTGGGTCCGTGACTTCGTCATTCACCAACTCATCTTCCATCGCAGCACCCTGGTCCTCCTGACTTGGTGACTTAACAAGCTTGACTTATCGACAACTGTGTCTCATCATCATATTCCTCCTTAGACAAAATTTTCCATTCCCCACCATCATTTATTATTGGCCATGGCTGCTCTAAGTTTTGTGTATCACTGAACAGCAACCAAGCAAACCAAGTTATTTTTAATAATTTATAAAATGGTCACCTGCAGCAGTCAAAGTGTTTTTTTGGAGTTTAATACCCACTGTTATGCACCACAAATTATCTAATACTCTATGGATGAGTAATTAAATCCAGAAAATAATTTCAATGCTTTTTTGGAGTATTATTTATCACAGAAATGTACCACAAAGCACGTAATACTCTATGAGTGAGTAATTGAATCCAAAAAAAATTTTCAAAGCTTTTTTGGATTGTTATATACAACCGAAATGTACCTCAGAGCACGTATTATTTTATGGATGAGTAATTCAATACACACAAATTTTTCAACTCTTTTCTGAAGTGTTATATACCATCAAAATGTAAAACTAAGCTCGTAATACTCTATGGATGAGTAATTAAATCCATAAAAAAGTTTAAAGCTTTTTTGGAGTGTTATTTAACACCAAAATGTACCACAAAGCACATAATACTCTATGGATGAGTAATTGAATCCATAAAACTTTTTCAACACTTTTTTGAAGTGTTATATATGACATGAATGAACCACAAAGCATATAATAGTGTATAGATGAGTAATATAATCCAAAATAATTTTTCAATGCTTTTTTGGAGTGTTATATGCCATACAAATGTCCCACTAAGCATGAAATACTCTTTGGGTGAGTAATTGAATCCAGAAACATTTTTCAACATTTTTTTTAGCATGATATACAAACTAAATATACTACAGGTAATATTGTATGTAGGAGTAATTGAATCCAGACACATTTTTCAATGCTTTTATGGAATGTTATATACTACTGAAATTTACCATAAAGCACATAATAAAGTATGGATGAGTAATTTAAGCCACAAAAAAATTTCAACACTTTTTTGGAGTGTTATATACCACTGAAAGAACCACAAAATACATAATAATGTATGGATGAGTAATTAATCCACAAAAATGTTTCAACTCTTTTTTTCAGCGTTATATGCTACAGAAGTGTACCACAAAGCACGTAATACTCTGAGTGAGTAATGGAATCCATAAAAAAATGTCAACGCTGTTTTGGAGTGTTATATACAAGCTAGATGGTGGCCTGATTCTAACGCATTGGGTATTCTAGAATATGTATGTAGTTTATTTATAAAGATTTAAGAATAATGCAATGAATACACAGCAAACGCATGAGAACTGTTGATGCTTCTGATATTTTCCATAAAATTTCTACTGTGTTGATGCGCTCCTTTCATAAATTGCTCAAACAAATCTGAGTAGTGAGGTTTCAGTAGCATAACTTGAGTAAACAGATTGTCAGATGGTTTTTCATCAATGAAATTCAGAGAGTCATATTTAGAGCAAACTGCATTCATATTCCCACCGTAGTGTTCAATAATTGTAGTTTCGTTGTCTGTTACGTAACGTGAAAGTTGTTGAATATGCAGCTGGGCTTGCCTTAGCTGGTAGAGCATTCATTTTTTATGAATTTGCAGATTGTGTTGTTGTCTGTTTGCCCTGGATTGTGGAGATTCGTTCACCCGACATTGTCTGTGGGATTCCGCATTGTGTTCCTGCCTAGCAGCAGTTTGTTATGGTGCCTCCTGTTTCTGACGTTGTTTGTGAGATACAGCATCCTGGGCTTGTCTGGCGGCAGTTTGTTGAAGTGTCTCTTGCTTTCGACGTTGTCGCTGCCTTGCTGCTGCTTTTCTGTCATCCTCAGTGGCGTATTTTCGCTTACGACCCATTGGAAGACAGGAAGCGTAAATCGTGATAGCATACAGCAAAGAAGTATCAGAACGTGTTCAGTGAATGTGACTGAACTATGCCGCAATGTGACTGACAGAAAGTATTCAGTAAACGTGACAGAAGTACGTCACACTGTGACTGACAGAACGTGTTCAGTAAACGTGAGTAAACTATGTCGCATTGTGACTGAGAGAACTTGTCCAGTAAACATGACTGAACTACATCACACTGTGACTGCCAGAACTTGTTTAGTAAACATGAGTGAACTACGCAGGGCTGGCGTCAGCACCCACTGAAGCCCACAAACGTCGTGCCATCACGCCACAATAATTATTTTCCCTCCATTTGCTCTCTAACACAGGTTCTGTGACAGTCCCTGTGACATTGCTAAGGCCGTGGTCGGGTATCCAAGGGGCGTGCCCGCACCACTCCTGGGCGCGACCAATCAGCGATGCGGGATTTCCGTTACAGGCAGACAGAATTAGACGATATATAGTAGATGAAATGTACCACAGTAAACGTAATACCCTATTCTATAGATGAAAAATTGAATCCAAACACATTTTTCAATGCTTTTTTGGAATGATATGTACCACAGAAATGTACTACAAATCATGAAATAATGTATTCGAATCCAGAAAAAATTTTCAACACCTTTTTGGAGTGCTATATGCTACCAAAATGTGTCACAAAGCACGTAATACTTTATGGATGACAATATAGTAAATTTTTTACGCCCCCAAAAAATGTGGTCATATGCAGCAGATATATATTTAGCAACTGACTGCAAACCATAATCCCTATCTAGAGACTGTAGTCTACCCCTCTCCATACTCCTGCAACTGTTTCTCCCTAGGTTAAATGCAGAATGTATCTGATAGAAACAGAAAAGCACAAATTTAGCCCTTATAAGAGCTGGTAATATGATAATTCAGCATCAGCAACAGTATCAACAATAGAGGACTCTGATTCATTCAACTATGCACACAGACCTTGATAAGCACTATATCCCTCCAATTAGAACTATCCCTGAGCTGTGCAAAGGTGTCTGTGTGCCGAGTGCGGTGGCGCCTGTCCTTTTATAACCCCTGCCATGCCATATGGCCAGCCAATCACAGTAATGCCACAACCAAGATGGCTACAGCATTACAGTGACTCAGAGACAATTCCTGCATGCTTATTGGCTTTGTAACAGGCGCCAAACATGCGGGGCAGGGGTTCGAGTTTCAAATTCGAGCACTGTCTAATAGTCGCCGAGTAATGAGCACATCCGAGCAACCAGATACTCGAGTGATAACAGAGTATCAATGAGTATGTTCGCTCATCCCTAATTATTATTAATTTTATAATTGGCTTTCATTGATACTAGAAGTTACAATTTATGATTTATCGTCTTTTATTCAATACACTAATAAGGAAATATCAGATAAACTGTCAATCTGTAATCTGCACTCATATAAAATGGACTCCTATGTGTCTGAGAGGTGATTGGATGGATTTATCGTGGGTAGTAGTATTATTCTTTATGGAATAGTAGCAGAGAGAGCATTAGAGACACCTGGACTGGCCATCAGAAAAATCTGGCAAATGCAAGATGGGCAGGTCCAGCCATGGGCCACATCCATTGAGACACAGTTGTCCTCAGTACGTCAGCTGTGATGGAGCATGGAGCCACCATCTACATGCTCTGTCACTTACTCCAGCAGGTCACAGAATACTTCTGGCTTGCATATGGTCAGCACGATTATGTCACTGCAATGTTATCACCCGCTGTGGGACTGTGGGGGACCATTATACTGTGTGGAAGCAGTGGTGATCATCATGCTGTATGGGTGACTCTGGTGACCATCATCCTGTGGAGGAAAAGTGGTGGACATCATACTGTGTGGGTGACTGTGGACACCATCATTCTGATAGGGCAATATCATAATTTGTGATAGTGTGAAGGACTAAATTAAGAAAGATCAAAACTGAATGCTCCATTTTGTGCTTGTAACTCCATCTTGTGGTTTATGAGATAAATTATGTTACTTAACAAGGCTATAGTTCTTGGCCGTTATAAAGAAGTAGAGTAAAGGTTATGGGCTGTAATAAAACTAGACTGCTCCAGTTTGGACAAGATATGAGACCTTGGGATGTATCACTGTAGAATACTCTGAAGAATAAGCACGCTATTGTTCCATTCTATGGTCACGTGGATATGACCATATATGTAGTTTCCAGTCTTCCTGTATTTTCATAGGTTAAATGTTGTAGGTGTGGTTTTATACTATTGGTTGAAGTACAAACTCATTAAATACTATAAAAGATGATGATGTAATACATGGGATAGAAATCTGCTTTGATTCTCCCAGACAGAAACACGTCTCCGTCTGGTCATTTTCTGTTGCTAGCAACATTCTATGAATTAATTTGGAAATCACTAGGTCAACCGTGAAGGGTCACTTAGATCCTACCTCAATAGATGGGGCCAAACGTGGGGCCCCCATATAGGGACGCCTCTGACCCCCCCAGAGGACAACAAAACAAAGGACCCTCAGACCGGACATTGGCACTGGAAAATTGGGACTGATCACCCCCCACAACCAAGGTAAGTTGGCAGTTATACTGTTCAGACTGACCGTTTGGTGTGGTTTTCCTGTGTTTGTTGCTGGAAAGAGGATCTGAGGTTTGTCCCCAATGGTGGGGTGATTCTCGGGTGGAATCATATAGAGGTGTAGTTCCGTTGGGGGCCCAGTATTCGAACCGTACCTCATAAGGGACGGACACCCCAGATTGACCAGTGATTGTAACTCTCTTTTTAGTCAAAATATCTTGAAATCCTGATCACTGTTAGAATCAGGCACGATGAAGTGATCGAAGATGGGAAGGGTACCGGAAATATATTTATATTTATATATATAAATATATTTAACCAGAGGAGTCCGGAGGGATAGTCTAAGACCCCCTCCTCCTTTCACTGAGTATCGTGTTGTGGGGCCATCCCTGTGGGGGATAGATAGGCCCAGTGCGACAGACTATACGGCTGCTCTAGGACTGGGCACAATTTAAGTAAGGATATTTTATTAAAAGAGAATCATGTGTAAGGAAAAGAAGAGTTTGGATTTGTGTGATGGATTGGATACTGTCAGTCTTATGGTTCAGAAAAAATAAAAAATAAATCAGAAATGTAGAGGAATTCGTGAGGGCGGGAGGATGAAGCCTACGCTATGAGACAAAGGTGTTAGAAAGAAAGGCACGTTGATATGGAGGTAGAAAACAGAAAGTGAATTCTGATTGTTTGTGTTATGGTTATAATGAAAAAAAGGAAAGCTGTCTATTACTATAACAGAGATTGGATGTTTTGTGGAAGGAACTGAGAAAGTGACTGAAAGTACCAGAAAGACAAATAATTAAAAATGATGATTTGGAATAAGGGGTTTCTCTGCTAGATAATAAGATCTTTTCCCAGGAAATTAAGCCGGGTGGATTTGTGATGTATGCGGGGTTACTAATCCTCAGTGGAGAGAGACCTGTTACAGTTGTGGAGCTAGGAGACATGGAGTTGTAGTCCCAACTTTTCCCTTGGTAAACGCTGACGGCACTTATTATTAACCACCGCCAGCACCAGTCCCTGCTATCCACCCCCTCCTACTTTATTCACCCAGCAAAGATAAAAAGCCAGCCAGGAGTAGTTCTAGCCCCCATCTCTGCAGCTGCAAGGACACAGTTCTTATCAGTGCCCACATAGCAGACTCCAGCCCCCCCTTCAACGTAACCCCTGTGTACCGGCTGGTACAAGAACTACGGGCAATTAATGCAGTTACTGATCTGGAAACTCTTGTGGTGTTTAATATATATACTCTTTGTTCCAGATATCTCAGGATGCTGCTTGGTTCACAGTTATCGATTTTGCCAATGTCTTTTTTTTTTTAGTATTCTATTATACCAAGATTGTCAATTTCTGTTTGTATTTATTTATCAGGGAGGACAATTAATGTGGACAGTTAATGTGGACAGCGCTTCACAAGAGGCCCAAAACAGTCTCAATGTGTCTTTTACTCTGGCAATCGGACAACCCCCATGCAGGGCCGGCTCCAGGTTTTTGAGGGCCCCAGGCGAAAGAGTCTCAGTGGGCCCCCCGCCCCCTCTTTAACACACACCAACCACGATTCATGATGCACGGATACAGCAGAGAAAAATATAGGTATAGTATGGATTAGACCAAAATATAAAAAGCAGAAAAACGGTACTGTATCAGAAGCGTACAGCTGTATACAATGTAGGGGTAATTGTAAATCTTCGTATATATTTCCGGAGTCACACATAGACGTTCACTCAGTATGGATTTGACCAGAATGCAAAAAGAAGAAAAAAGGTACTGTATCAGAAGATACCAGGTGTGTATAGTATTCACTTAAGCCAAACAAAACAAATTAATGGCACAAAGAGTGTATAAACTAATTCAAATCCTTCTTTATTCACAAGCAATTATAATAAAATCCAATCAATGTATATATAGAGTACCTCCAAAAACCAGACTAGAAAAGGCATGCAGCTGAAATGGGTGCAAACAAACTACCGTATTTTTCGGACTATAAGACGCACCGGACTATAAGACGCACCCAGGTTTTAGAGGTGGAAAATAGGGAAAAATATATTTGAAGCAAAAAATGTGGTAAAATATTTAATAACATAAATAACATACTATTATATGTGGTGTTATTATATATAATAGCATGTTATTATGTAGGAAGCTACGGGTAGGAGATGGTGCTGTGGGACCAGTGTGGTGTCTGTAAACTACTATCTATCTATCTAAGGTTTCTTGATATGCTATGGTCTATATATATGTTCTAATATTTATTACAATAAAACAAAATATCCTTGATCCTCTCCTTCTTGTATTTTCCATGCATGACTGGGTATATGTGATGATATGAGTGATGTATGGTTATGTGCGTTTTTCTCCCATTTGTGGTTACCCCTGTCTGTCATTTTATAAGTGCTTCCCGGGAGGCTGAACCTCTTTTTCTCTATATGGATGCGCTTCATATGTGCTCCATTGCATACATGCGCACTTCTTCTGGTGTGTGGGAGAGATGCGTTCCACATGCATTCCACTGCACGCATGCGCATCTTCTCTGGTGTGTCAGAGACGTCTTTACACCGCTAACTTCTGCCAGGCTGCTCCATCGGTTTATTGCCATTTCCTGCTCCACATGTGATATGTGTTTCTTGATTTGTAAGGTATTTAAAGGGCTCTGGGGTACTCACTCTTCACTTCCCTGATGAAGCCGTACTAGTTACGGCGGAACGCGTGGGGTCATTCCCCGGGTCATGTTCTGGTCTCTGCCGCATGTGGTTCCTTCATTTTGAGGATTTCCTGACTAGGTAATATGTGCTAGCATTTTGTCCATACAGGTTTTTGGTCGGCTCCTTTATTTAGCCGCACCTTTGAGCAGGTTATATGCCTTATTAGGGGTCCTGCTTTTGAGATTCACTCATGTTATTTATTCCTATGTCTGGACTTGGTTATTGGTAATTAGCTGGCTTTTATTACACTCTATTTGTGGCTGATATACATGTATAGCAGCCTTTCAGGAATTACTGTTATGTGATAAACACATGTATATTGCTTCACATTCATGCAGGTTGATTTCTGAACATTACCCGTGTTTCTTTTATCTGTTTTATTGTGCACTGTTGGTTTCATGTCAAATTAATAAAATTGTTTATACTTTTTCATTATTTATGTGGTTGAGTGTGCAAGGCCGGGGTCACACATGCGAGAAACTCGCACGATTTTGTGTGAGTCTCTCGCATGAACACCCGGCACTGCCGCCGGCACTCAGACTGGAGCGTGCGGCTGCATAGAAATAGAGACAGATGATAGAGACAGAGATGATAGAGACAGAGATAATAGAGACAGATGATAGAGACAGAGATGATAGAGACAGATGATAGAGACAGAGATGATAGAGACAGATGATAGAGACAGAGATGATAGAGACAGATATGATAGAGACAGATGATAGAGACAGAGATGAGAGAGACAGAGATGATAGAGACAGACATGATAGAGACAGATGATAGAGACAGAGATGATAGAGACAGATGATAGAAACAGAGATGATAGAGACAGATGATAGAGACAGAGATGATAGAGACAGATGATAGAGACAGATGATAGAGACAGAGATGATAGACAGATGATAGAGACAGATGATAGAGACAGAGATGATAGAGACAGAGATGATAGAGACAGATGATAGAGACAGATGATAGAGACAGAGATGATAGAGACAGAGATGATAGAGACAGATGATAGAGACAGAGATGATAGAGACAGAGATGATAGAGACAGATGATAGAGACAGATGATAGAGACAGAGATGATAGAGACAGAGATGATAGAGACAGATGATAGAGACAGAGATGATAGAGACAGATGATAGAGACAGAGATGCATTTTTTTTAATGCGTTTCATGTGCACACGATGCGCTGTGCAAAAAAACACAAGTGTGAAAGTAGCCTAACCTTTTAATTAATTCTCTGTTATACAGTGTGTCTGAAGGACCTGTGATGACATCATGAAGAGGCAGGGCTTTGGTCATGTGATGCTCCAGCCCACCCTCTTTTATGACCTCATCACAGGTCCTCCACAGGAGCATTCAGCATGGCATCAGCACAGCCCCTGTGCTGTCAGGTATGCGATGCCTCCTGCTGCACTCTGCTCCTGTCGCCTCCTTCTACTTCAGACACCGATCTGCCCAGATGCTGCAGGAATCAGGCGCTGGGAAACCATGTGGCTCTGTCATTAGCTGCTCCCCGCTCACTGCTCAGCTGATAGGTGGGCGGGAAGCGGCTGATTAATATTCACTGCACTTAAGTATAGGGACCAGGGGTTTCCCCAGCGCTTGTTTCCTGCAGCAGAGGGGATATTTTCCTGCCTCCTGTGATCCCACTCCACCGCTGCCCCCTGCCCCCCTCCCCACATGTTACATTCCGACCATAAGACGCACCCACACTTTCCTCCCAAATTTGGAGGAAAAAAAGTGCGTCTTATGGTCCGAAAAATACGGTACATTGGTTTATATATAAGCGCTAATGGTGCCTTTAAATGTGACCCACAAAATTGATCATTAATACTCACTATTACTGCCTGAAAACATAGATACTAAGTGAAATGATCAAGGTGGAGTACATAAGGAATCCATGAAAAAGTGCATGTAACATAGAAATACCTGTGGTAGAGTTGAGCGATACTTTCCGATATCCAAAAGTATCGGAATCGGAATGGTATCGCCGATATCACTAAAATATCGGCGATACCCGATACCGATACCGGAAGTCCCATGTAAGTCTATGGGAACAAAATATCGCAACTAAAAAAAACTTCTTTCTTTCCTTGTAAACACTAAATATACACACATAGAATATATATATATATATATATATACATGTCATTGTGACATATATATACATATATGTATAGTTTATACACTTCTACATAGTAAAATATCCTCTGATTCAATTGCCGGGTGAAAAGACAGAAGCACTCGACATGAAATGACACTTGGTGTACAGAGGGTTAACCATGTCTTTTCATGTCCTTTGCTATCTGATTTGCACAAACAATTACATCAGTCTATGTGTGCAAAATTTCACACCTGTAGGGGTTAATTAAAGGTGTAAATTCGTTGTAAAAAAAACAGACTTTTTTGCTACGAATTTACACCTTTAATTAACCCCTACAGGTGTGAAATTTTGCACACTTAAGGTACTGCCACACTAAACAATCCCGCTAGCGATAGCGATAAAGACGCATACTAATGCGATCGCTAGCGGGATTGTTTCTATATCGCTAAGTGCGGCTTAACTTAGCGATATAGTTAATGACGCTATCGCGGTTAGCGATCTTCTTAACAACTTTAGCGGTACAAAAGTACCGCTAAATCGCTAAGAAAAGGTGCCACACTTAGCGATATATACTTACCTGCGGGGCGCCGACGATCTAAATAGGGTCCGGAACGATGTCAGCGACGAGCAAGATCACAGCAGGGGCCTCGTCGCTGACAATGCCGCACACAACAACATCGCTAACGGGATCGCTAAATAGTGACGTTTTTTAGCGATCCCGTTAGCGATGTTGTTTAGTGTGGCATACCCTTTACACTCATGTAATTGTTTGTGCAAATCAGATATCAAACTACATGAAAAGACATGGTTAACCCTATGTACACCAAGTGTCATTTCATGTCGGGTTCTGCATTTTCACAAAAGCCGGCAATTGAATTAGCGCTATTATACTATGTAGAAGTGTATGAACTATAAATATAAATATATATATATATGTGTCACAAATTCAATGACATGTATATATATATATGAGGTGTAAAATTGCTGAAAAAAAATGCGTGGGCTCCCGCCCTATTTTCGCAACCAGACATACAAAGCCAGTGAGTGGGGGCAGATAATAATAGCCCAGAGAGGGACCATTTTTTTTGGCCCCCCCACGGCTACTTAACATCTGCCCCCAGACACCCCAGAAAGGGCAAATCTCTAATTAGATTTGCCCTTTCTGGCACTTTGCCCGTCTATTCCCATTGCCCTGTAGCGGTGGCGAATGGGTTAATAAGGGGTTAAAATGACCTTGCAATTGAAAGGTCACTTTAAGCCAGGTTAATAATTGAGAGCTGTCAATTAGACAACTATCAATTATTAATCCTATTGTATGAAAGAAAAATCAAACACACACACTTTAATAAAAAAGAAGTTTAATGAAATAATCACACAGTTTTTGACCATATTTTATTTACCTGCTAAAACCATTTCCTGTAATAAAAATAAAATAATAAAGCAAAATTATTCTTACCAATCCGATGCACAGTCAGGTCCCACGGTGTAATCCTTCAGAAAGGGTTAATGTTTACTGCAGGGACCGCAGCTAATGCTGCAGCCTAAGGCTGTGGTTCCACGGTCCGGAACCACAGCGCTTTGGACGGAGCGGAAATTCCGCTCCGTCTAAGCCCCGCCCCCTTTATGACGCGCGATGTTTCCGGAGGTGTTCAGGACACCTCCGGAACACCTCCGGAAAGAACGCAGGGCTACATACAGGGCGTGTTAAATTCTGTTGCGGCGACGCACCGTCGCCGCAATACGCGAGGACATGCTGCGGTCTAAAAAGACCGCCGCATGTCTGTTTACGCAGGTTTGCCACCTGCGTATTGTTACGCATAGTGGAGACGGGATTTCTTGAAATCCCCTCCACTATGCTGTAACATCTGGACGCTGTGTGTTTGGCGCTGCGCCAGCGCACAGCACCAAACACGCAGCGTATCCTGACCGTGGAAACTCACCCTCACAGTAAACCCCCAAATGAATGAGCTCCTCTCCTGGCTGACAGGAGAGGAAGTGGAAAGCTTAATTGATTGCTTTCCACTTTCACTTCAGGTCAGCCAGGGACACCATCAGTGATGTCAGAGGGAACTGATTAACAAAAATAGGGGTTCCCTTCGAAAAAAAAATGGCGTGGGGTCCCCCCTATTTTTGTTAACCAGCCAGATGAAGCAGACCGCTGAGGCCTGGATTTTCAAGCTGTTAAGGAGCCAAGATCCATGGACCTTGCCAGCCTGATAATACCAGGCCACAGCAGTCTGCATATCTTGGCTGATTAACAAAAATAGGGGATCCCCTCGAAAAAAATTGGCGTGGGGTCCCCCCTATTTTTGTTAACCAGCCAGATGAAGCAGACCGCTGAGGCCTGGATTTTCAGCTGTAAGGCCAAGATCATGGACCTTGCAGCCTGATAATACCAGGCCACAGCATCTCATATTGGTGATAACAAATTGGGGACCTCAAAAATTGGGTGGCCCCTATTTGTTAACTAGCAATAGCAGACAGAGCCGTTTCAGGCTGTAGGACAATACAGGACCTTGCAAGCCTATACAGCCACAGCATCTGCTTAGCTTGGCTGGTTAACAAAAATAGGGGATCCCCTTGAAAAAAAAACGGCGTAGGGGTCCCCCTATTTTTGTTAACCAGCCAAGTAAAATGCAGACTGCTGCGGCCTGGTATTAAAAGACTGTCAAGGCCCATGGATTTTGGCCCTCAACAGCCTGATAATACCAGGCTACAGCAGCCCCACATTTGGCGCATCAAAAGATGTGCCAATTGTGGCACTTTACCCGGCTCTTCCCACTTGCCCTGTAGCGGTGGCAAGGGGGTAATAAGGGGTTAATGTCACCGTTGATTGCACGGTGACAATAAGCCCGGTTAATAATGGAGAGGCGTCAATAAGACACCGATCCATTATTAATCCCAAAGTTTTTAAATGTGTAAAAAAAAGACACAGCAGAAAAAAAGTCTTTTAATGAAATAAAAGAGACAACACAGTTTTCATTTTTTTATTACTCTCTCATTCCTGCGACGCCATCGATCTCCTGTAAAAAAATAAAAAAACAAAACCAACAGTATACCACCTGTCCGACGCAGTCCATAGTAACGATAGTCCCACGACGATCCAGCTCTGCTACATCGGAATGACAGGCAGAGTCTGACATCCCGGTGCAGCACAGCTGCTTACCAGCTTCCCCGGCGGTGACGTCATCGGACTGCTTTACGGCCGCGATTACCCAGCAGTCACTGCAGTTATCGCGAGAAACTGCATGTGACCGCCGGGGAGAAGAGGATGGCGGCCATTAAGCAGTCCGGTATGTGACCGCCGGAGATCTTCTGCCGGGTAAGTGCCGCTGACTCCTGACAGACCCGACCGACGGACACTGACAGTGACAGTGACAATTCCGATTCCGGTATCCGATATGACGAAAATATCGGTACTCGGAATCGGAATTCCGATACAGCCAATATCGGCCGATACCCGATATTTGCAGTATCGGAATGCTCAACCCTAACCTGTGGTAGACTGCGATACAATTACAACATAGTGGTCATACTAGCTAATACTACACAGTGTAATAGCTGCTTGGGGTGGTCACAAGCTGTCGGTCTGGTCTGTTGCAGGATGAAATCTGAGAAGTGCTGTAAATTCTACTTGTGACCACCCCCAGCAGCTAGTATACTGTGTAGTGTACGTAACCTTTCCCTGGAATAACACAGGAGCCAGGAGGAATGCATTAATTAGCTCTTTGGAACCACATGTCTGTACTCACTCACTATCACTGCCGCAGGACTCAGGAACCTCAGCGTCAGTGAGCGCTGGGAATCTGTGCAGGAGTCAGGAGTGCAGACAGTGCCAGCCTGGAGTCGGGACCATTTTCAACGCTGCCTGCAGGCAGCCTGCATACAAACTTGCTTCCATTCCGTCCTCTGCTGCTCGCCTCTTCCTATCTCAGCCTCATCACTTCATCCCTGGCTGTGGCACCAGTGAAAGAGACAGGGGGTGGAGCTCGCCTCTACTAGACCAATCCTGACCGTCTGGAAGCGTGTCTGTCTGCTGTCATGACTCTCTGAGTTAGCGTGAGTGGGCCCCCCGTCTCGCCAGGGCCCCAGCACTTGCCCGGGTGTGCCGGGTGCTGACGCTGGCCCTGCCCCCATGTTACGCTGTTTCAGTATGTGCATGATTTTTGTTGTGTGTATGGACGGAGCAGGAAGCCATGTGGCTATTGTTAGTCTTCGCAAATATCTCACAGATCTGAACTGTTGGGTTTCGGCTTCGAAACTTCAGTTCTGTCTTGGTCAAATGATATTTTTGGGTCACTGTCTCCTTCAGGGTGTCAGATACCTCACAGAAGAAAGAAAAATAGCTGTCAGCTCCCTTCCTTTCCCAAAAGATGAAACTGAACTCCAGCGTTTTCTTGGACATGAAACACATATTTTTGCCCCACATGATATTGCAGCGATACTAACACTCCAACAGCCAAGACATTTGACTGTACAATGACATTTACGGCTGCAGTGTTCACTCCTTTTGCCTGACTATATCAGGTTGCATCGCTGTGCTACAATTAACCGCACTACTTTACTGCCGGTCCCCAAGAAAGATGGCAGTGATGAGGATTATCTCCAATATGATTGTTCCCAACTTCTGATTGAAGAAACAGCTACTCCACCAAATGTCAGTGAGAATCCACTTCCAAATCCCGATCTGGTGTTGTACTCAGATGGTTCAAGATATGCTGATGAGTTTGGAAGATTCCACACGGATATGCTGTTACCACAGAGGACTGTTGTGAATGTGCTAGAGATGGTTTCTGAGCAGAGGCTCCCTCTGGTGGTTACAGACAGTACTGAACCTTCCAGCGAGGAATGGCAATCTGGGATCACTGACTGGACTGATATAAGGGAGGTTCCCTCCCATGATGGTCGCCAGTGATAAATTGTTCTTGTCTCAATTGTGGTTCCTGGTTCATTTGGAAGTTTGCTGGAGTCTTGCCTGCGTCTGCTGCTTTCAGATAAGATATTTTTGCTTTTCTTTTTGTGCTTGCTTTTTGCATAGTTTTCTGTACTTTTGGAGTTCAGCCGGGTCCCCTCCTGGGGCCTGTGCTCCTCTCAGTTTATCTGTAGCCACTGTTATTTGTTCATTTGCTTTTTCCTGTTTTTTCAGTGGCTGCGGCTTGGTTTTGTTACACCAGAGATCTGATTTAGGTGGAGGAGATCGTGTGATCTCAGGTTTTTTGCAATCAGAAGTGTTGGCATTTTTAGGGTTTTTTTTTGGATTGCAGTCAGAATTCTGTCCTGTACTTTTCTGTCTAGACAGATTGGGCCCCAGCGTTTGCTCATTCTATTCTCTGTATGTGTCCGTGCTTTCTTCTTGTCTAACCGCCATTACATGTTTGGGGGCTTCCTATTTTCTTTGGGGATCTGCTCCGGGGCAGATAGCTTTCACCTTTCTGCCTTTAGGTGTAGTTATCTCTCAGGCTGTGACGAGGCATCTAGGATCAACGTAGGAACGCTCCACGGCTACCTCTAGTTGTGTGGTTAGTTCAGGTTACTGCAATCCAATAGGTTCCAGCCTCTCTGGTGTATTACCGTTTTTGCTATTTCTCCTCAGCTACCTAAACATAACAGAGGACATTGTGGTGCACGCAGCTGCGCTCCCACCATCACAGTCAGCACAAGAAGCAGAACTTCAGGCTCTGTCTACTGCATGTACTTTGGCCAAAGACAGACGGGCTAATATATACACGGACTCACGATATGCATTTGGTATTGCTCACGATTTTGGAGCCCTATGGGCCAATCGAGGGTTTATTACTACTGCCGGAACTCCAGAGAACAAAAAATGCTGAAGCTGTTAAAACCCTTATGGATTCGATCAAATTGCCTACTCAGGTGGCCATTATCAAAGTCAAGGCGCACGGTCCTAGGAACAGTCCACAGACTATTGGCAACATATTTGCGGATATGCAAGCAAAGGCCGCTGCTCTTCTACCCATTGAACTAACCATACCAATTATGGTGACCACACGCTCTCAGCGTAAACAGTTGCAAGAGATCTTGACTCTACAAGAACCTGATGATCTACAACAGACTGAGGTTTTCTGTCGGACCCCGCGAGATCATTTAATGACGATGCAGAGAATGTCTCCAAAAGAAGAGGTGAAGCAGTGGAAGGCTGATGGGGCATGTATGGACAATGGTCTCTGGAAAAAGGACCAACTTGTGTGTTTCCCTAAGCGGATGTACCCTGCTATTGCCATCTGGGCACATGGACCCATATATCAAGGAAAAAACCAGGCCCTAGCCCTGGTACAAAAATTTTACTGGGTTCCAGGTGGACCATAAATGCCTAAGTCTGGAAGGTATGAATATTGTCTGGTGGTTGTCGGTACGTTTTCCAGTTGGCCGGAAGCATTCCCCGTTACCAACATGACTGCAAAGACCACAGCAAAGAAACTGGTGATGGAAGTCATCTGCAGATATGGAGTTCCAGAAGTCGTTAAAAGTGACCAAAGTCCGGCTTTTTCTTCTCATGTGTATCAGGAGGTTCTGACAATGCTTGGATTCACTGTAGCCCTCCATACTCCGTACCATCCACAATCCAGGGGGAAAGTTGAGAGGTTGAACGACACACTGAAGGGACAATTGACCAAAATGATGCAGGAGACTACTGCTCCATGGCCAGAGCTCCTACCCATTGTACTATACCATATTTGAACTATCCCTATTGCAAAACATGGCCTGTCCCCATATGAGATATTGTTTGGTGCTAGGACCCCAGTTGCAAATTTCCAGTCTCAATAGTTATCAGAAGAAACTGACCGTGCTGTTCAATATGTTATTCAGTTTAGTGAAAATCTTGCTAACACCTATGCTCAAGTTTCTTATCATAGAATCATAGAATGGTAGAGTTGGAAGGGACCTCCTGGGTCATCTGGTCCAACCCCCTGCTCAAAGCAGGATTCACTAAATCATCCCAGACAGATGTATGTCTAGCCTCTGTTTGAAGACTTCCATTGAAGGAGAACTCACCACCTCTCGTGGCAGCCTGTTCCACTCATTGATCACTCTAACTGTCAAAAAGTTTTTTCTATTATCTAATCTGTGTCTCCTCCCATTCAGTTTCATCCCATTGCTTCTAGTCTCTCCGTGTGTAAATGAGAATAAAGATAATCCTTCTACAATGTGACAGCCCTTGAGATATATGTATACAGCTATTAAGTCACCTCTCAGTCTTCTTTTTTGCAAGCTAAACATTCCCAAATCCTGTAACCGTTCCTCATAGGACATGGTAAGCAAACCGAACACCATTCTGGTCGCTCTTCTCTGAACTTGCTCCAGTTTGTTGATGTCTTTTTAAAATGTGGTGCCCAAAACTGAACACAGTATTCCAGATGAGGTCTGATCAAAGAGGAGTAGAGGGCAATAATGACTTCACGTGATCAAGACTGTATGCTTTTGTTAATACATCCCAGAATTGTATTTGCCTTTTTTGTTGCTGCATCACACTGTTGACTCATGTTCAGTCTGTGATCTATTAGTATACCCAAGTCTTTTTCACATGTGCTGTTACCTAGCCTTATTCCTCCCATTCTGTATACGCTTTTTTCATTTTTATTTCCTAGATGAAGTACTTTGCATTTTTCGCTGTTAAAAACCATTCTGTTAGTTGCTGCCCACTGCTCCAGTTTATTTATATCTTTTTGAATCCTCTCTCTCTCTTCTCTAGTATTAGCTATCCCTCCTAGCTTTGTGTCATCAGCAAATTTAATCAGTTTACCCTCAATTCCTTCATCTAAATCATTGATAAAGATGTTGAACAATACAGGGCCCAAGACAGAGCTCTGTGGTACCCACTTGATACATTCTTCCAACTCGATGTGCAGCCATGTACTACCACTCTTTGGGTCCTTTCACTAAGCCAGTTATGTATCCACCTAACAGTTGCCTTGTCCATTCCATACTTAGTCATTTTTTCAATAAGGATTGTGTGAGATACTTTGTCAAATGCTTTGCTGAAGTCAAGATATAATATATCTACAGCATTTCCCTGATCCACCCAGTCAGTGATTCTGTCATAGAAGGAAATTAAATTAGTTTGACATGACTTATTAGTTACAAACCTGTTATGATTTGGTAACTGAGGAGTGCAGGTAAAAAGGCAATACACCAGAGCAGTTGGAATCTATGAGATTGCAGTACCCTGACTAACCACCACAACTAGAGGCAGCCGTGGAGCGTTCCTACGTTGGTCCTAGACGCCTCGTCACAGCCTGAGAAACTAACTATACCTAAAGATAGAAAGAGGAAAGCTATCTGCCCCGGAGCAGATCCCCAAAGAACATAGAAAGCCCCCAAACATGTAATGGCGGTTAGACAAGAAGAAATACTGACACAGACAGAAAATAGTAAGAGCAAACGTTGGGGCCCAAACTATCTAAATAGAAAAGGATAGGAAGGGCACTTACTGCAATCCCAAAAAACCCTGAAAAGCACCAACTCTACTAATTTCAAAAACACCTGAGATCACACGACCTCCACCACCTAAATTAGTTCTCTGGTGTAACAAAATCAAAACAGCAGCCACTGAAAAAACTTGAAAAAGCAAATGTACAAAACAACAGTGGCTGAACTAAACTGAGAGGGCAAAAGCCCCCGGAGGGGACCCTGAAGGCCCCCACAGAAGTGCAGGACAAAATGCAAAAATCAAGCACAAAAACAAAAAGAAGAAAAAGTCTTATCTGTTAGCAGGAGATGCAGACACGACACAGCAGGCTACAAGGGAAACAGGAATCAAGGATTGAGACCAGAAAAATTGATCACCGGCAACCCTGATGGGAAGGCGACTCCCTTAAATAAGACCAGTCAGTAACACCTGATTCCCAATCCTCACAATCTTCACTGGACAGTCCAGTACCGCTTGTAACCACCAGAGGGAGCCTCTGCTCAGAACTCATTTCAAGTCTATTCACAACAGTACCCCCCCCTTGAGGAGGGTCACTGAACCCTCACTTGAGCAACCAGGTCGGTCAGGATGAGTTCTATGATATGCACGGATGAGTCTCCTAGCATGGATGTCCGAAGCAAACACCCAAGAATTGTCTTCCTGACCATAACCTCTCCACTTAACCAAATACTGGAGTTTCCGTCTAGAAAAACGAGAATTCAATATTTTCTCAACCACAAACTCCATATTGCCCTCAACCAGAACAGGGTCAGGAGGCAAAGCAGTAGGAAGCACTGGCTCAACAAACCTCTTCAACAAGGACTTGTGGAACACGTTATGGATCTTAAATGTCCCTGGAAGAAGCAAACGAAAAGAAACAGGATTAAGAATCTCCATGATCTTATAAGGTCCAATGAACCTAGGCTTAAATTTAGGAGATGCCACTCTCATAGGAATATTTTTTGAGGACAACCAGACCAAGTCCCCCACTTTAAACCGAGGACCATCAGTCCTATGCCGGTTAGCAAACCGCTGGGCCCTCTCCTGAGAGAGGGACAACCTCTCCACTACCTGGTCCCAAATCTGCTGCATACACTCCACAACAGAGTCAACACCTGGACAGGCAGAAGCCTCCATCTGTCCCGAAGAAAACCGAGGGTGAAACCCAGAATTACAGAAAAATGGAGACATCAAAGTGGCAGAGCTAGCCCTATTATTAAGAGCAAACTCAGCCAAAGGCAAAAAAGAGACCCAGTCATCCTGATCAGCAGACACAAAGCATCTTAGATAAGTCTCCAATGTCTGGTTTGTTCTCTCAGTTTGACCATTGGTCTGAGGATGAAACGCTGAGGAGAAAGACAACTGAACACCAAGCTTAGAACAAGAGGTCCTCCAAAATCTGGAAACAAACTGGACTCCTCTGTCAGACACAATGTTCTCAGGAATGCCGTGTAAACGAACCACGTGCTGAAGGAACAAAGGCACCAATTCAGAGGAGGAAGGCAACTTAGGTAATGGCACAAGATGTATCATCTTGGAAAACCTATCACAAATCACCCAGATGACGGTCATTCTCTGAGAAACAGGGAGGTCGGAAATGAAATCCATAGAGATATGGGTCCATGGTCTCTTGGGCACAGGCAATGGCATCAACAAACCACTAGAGCGAGAGCAAGGCTTGGAGCGAGAGCAAGTCCCGCAGGACTGCACAAATTCCCTGACATCACGAGACAAGGTAGGCCACCAAAAGGACCGACTAACCAAGTCTCTGGTACCAAAAATTCCAGGATGACCGGCCAACGCGGAACAATGAATCTCAGACATCACACTCTTTTTCCACTGGTCCGGGACAAACAATTTCCCAACAGGACAGCGCTCGGGCCTATCCTCCTGACACCCCTCCAGAGCCAGTCTCAAATTGGGCGAGATGGCGGAAAGAACTACACCTTCTTTCAAAATAACAGAAGGATCAGATACCTCAGGAGAGTCCGCAAGGAAACTCCTCGAGAGGGCATCCGCCTTAACATTCTTAGTGCCAGGAAGAAAGGAAACCACAAAATTAAAACGTGTGAAAAACAAGGCCCACCTGGCCTGTCTAGGATTAAGTCGCTTGGCAGATTCCAGATAAACCAGATTCTTATGGTCCGTAAGGACCACCACCTGATGTTTGGCTCCCTCCAGCCAATGTCTCCACTCTTCAAAAGCCCACTTCATGGCCAATAACTCCCGATTACCCACGTCATAATTACGTTAGTAGGAGAAAATTTTTGAGAGAAAAAGGCACAAGGGTTACTTTTAGAGGTCTCTGGATCTCTTTGGGACAAAACGGCACCTGCCCCAATTTCAGAGGCATCAACCTCCACCTGAAATGGCAGAGAAACATCAGGCTGCCGTAGAACAGGAGCAGAAGTGAATCTCTGCTTAAGTTCCTGAAATGCAGAGACTGCCTCAGGAGGCCAATTCACCACATCAGAACCCTTTTTGGTCAAATCAGTTAATGGTTTAACAATAACCGAGAAATTACCAATAAATTTACGATAAAAATTGGCAAAACCCAAAAATCTTTGAAGAGCCTTTAATGAAGTAGGTTGGACCCAATCACAGATGGCCTGAACCTTGACCGGGTCCATTTCAATAACAGATGGGGACAAAATGAATCCCAAAAATGAGATCCTCTGTACACCAAAAAGACACTTTGATCCCTTCACATACAAAGCATTCTCTCTCAAAATCTGGAATACAGTTCGAACATGTTTCACATGAGAGTCCCAGTCATTAGAAAAAATCAAGATATCATCCAAATAAACAATCAGAAATTTATCCACAAAATCCCTGAAAATGTCATTCATGAAGGACTGGAAGACAGAAGGAGCATTAGTGAGCCCAAAGGGCATCACAAGGTACTCAAAATGCCCCTCAGGGGTGTTAAATGCCGTCTTCCATTCATCCCCGTGCTTAATGCGAATAAGGTTATATGCCCCTCTGAGGTCAAGCTTGGTAAACCAAGTAGCGTTTTTCACCCTGGAAAACAGGTCAGAAATCAAGGGTAACGGATATTGATATTTCACAGTAATATTGTTCAAAAGACGATAATCAATACACGGCCTTAATGAACCATCCTTTTTGGCCACAAAGAAAAAACCGGCACCTAAGGGTGAAGAGGATGGTCTTATATGACCCTTCTCCAATGACTCCTTGATATAAGACCGCATAGCGTCATGTTCAGGTACAGACAAGTTAAAAAGGCGACCTTTAGGGAATTTACTACCAGGCACTAATTCAATAGCGCAGTCATAGCTCCTATGGGGAGGCAAGGATGCAGATTTACTTTCGCTAAACACATCAGAAAAATCAATCAAAAAGTCAGGAACATCCTGAGCCTGGGGGGAGGCAGAAAAAACAGGAGTGTTGGTATTAACACATTGGCAGCCCCAACTGGTTACAGACACAGATTTCCAATCCAAAACAGGATTATGAGACTGTAACCAAGGGAAACCCAGCACGATAATGTCATGCAGATTATACAGAACCAAAAATTTGCAGCTCTCCTGATGATCAGGTTCAACCCTCATTATCACCTGAGTAGAGAACTGAGGTTTATTCTCAGCCAAAGGGGTAGAATCGATTCCCAGTAGGGGAATAGACTTCTGTGGGGGTATCAAGGGAAACCCGCAATGTTTAGCAAAATCAAAATCCATCAGGTTAATAGCTGCTCCCGAATCAACGAAAGCCTGAGCAGAAAATGAGGACAGAGAGCATATCAGAGTAACAGTTAATAAAAACTTAGTCTGAACACTACCCAAGACAACTGAGCGTGCAAAACGTCTTTCCCGCTTAGGGCAGACTGAAATAGCATGAGAGGCATCACCACAGTAGAAACATAACCCATTGCGCTTTCGAAACTCATGACGCTGTGCCCAGAAACCACTCTATCACACTGCATGGGTTCAGAAGCAGGTTCACAAGGCAACACTATTCCACGCATACTTCTCCGCTCACGCAAACGTCTGTCAATTTGAATCGCTAATAATATAGAATCATTGAGACCAGAGGGGACAGGGAATCCCACCATAACATCCTTTACATTATCTGACAGACCCTTCCGAAAAAGGGCTGCCAAAGCGTCATCATTCCATTTGGTCAGGACTGCCCACCTGCGGAATCTCTGACAGTATAACTCAGCGTCATCAAGCCCCTGATTTAATGCCAACAAGGCTTTTTCAGCTTGATCAGAGACATTAGGTTCATCGTACAATAACCCCAAGGCCTGAAAAAATGCATCAACATCATTCAAAACAGGATCCCCAGGTGTCAGGGAAAAAGCCCAATCCTGAGGATCGCCGCGCAGGAGAGAGATGATAATTTGAACCTGCTGCGCTGCGTTCCCTGAGGACTTAGATTTTAAGGCAAAAAACAATTTACAATTATTTTTGAAATTCAGAAACTTGGCTCGATCCCCCAAAAACAAATCTGGCATGGGAATCCTAGGTTCCACAACAGGCAACCTAGCAAGATAGGTAGCAATACTCTGAACCTCAGTGGCAAGCGGATCCACACGCCAGACAACTGTGCAAACTCCATTGGAGAGAAAAAATCCTCCCCAGCACCCAGAGATACAGAGGGAAAAAAAAAAATGCAACAAACAGAAAAATATCTCTGACAACTCTGACAACCTTTTTTTTTTCTTTCACAATATTTTTCCCTTCTGTGAGTACCATATAATTTTCAGTTATGGCCGGTGATACTGTTATGATTTGGTAACTGAGGAGTGCAGGTAAAAAGGCAATACACCAGAGCAGTTGGAATCTGTGAGATTGCAGTACCCTGACTAACCACCACAACTAGAGGCAGCCGTGGAGCGTTCCTACTTTGGTCCTAGTCGCCTCGTCACAGCCTGAGAAACTAACTATACCTAAAGATAGAAAGAGGAAAGCTATCTGCCCCGGAGCAGATCCCCAAAGAACATAGAAAGCCCCCAAACATGTAATGGCAGTTAGACAAGAAGAAATACTGACACAGACAGAAAATAGTAAGAGCAAACGTTGGGGCCCAAACTATCTAAATAGAAAAGGATAGGAAGGGCACTTACTGCAATCCCAAAAAACCCTGAAAAGCACCAACTCTACTAATTTCAAAAACACCTGAGATCACACGACCTCCACCACCTAAATTAGTTCTCTGGTGTAACAAAATCAAAACAGCAGCCACTGAAAAAACTTGAAAAAGCAAATGTACAAAACAACAGTGGCTGAACTAAACTGAGAGGGCAAAAGCCCCCGGAGGGGACCCTGAAGGCCCCACAGAAGTGCAGGACAAAATGCAAAAATCAAGCACAAAAACAAAAAGAAGAAAAAGTCTTATCTGTTAGCAGGAGATGCAGACATGACACAGCAGGCTACAAGGGAAACAGGAATCAAGGATTGAGACCAGAACAATTGATCACCGGCAACCCTGATGGGAAGGCGACTCCCTTAAATAAGACCAGTCAGTAACACCTGATTCCCAATCCTCACAATCTTCACTGGACAGTCCAGTACCGCTTGTAACCACCAGAGGGAGCCTCTGCTCAGAACTCATTTCAAGTCCATTCACAACACAAACCCATGCTGACTCTGGTTAATCACTTCATTCTTGTCCAGGTAGTTACATACATGTTGTTTAATAATTTGTTCAAAGATCTTTCCTGGTATAGATGTCAGACTCACCGGCCTATAGTTCCCTGGGTCCACCTTCTTCCCCTTTTTGAAGACAGGAACAACATTTGCTCTTCTCCAGTCTTCTGGGACTTCTCCTGTTCTCCAAGAATTTTCAAAGATTATGGAGAGTGGTTCAAAAAATTTCTTCTGCTATCTCCTTCAGTACTCTGGGGTGTAACTCATCTGGACCTGGAGACTTGAATTCAGTTATGTTAGCTAAGTGTTTCCTCACTATTTTTCTGTTTCTGTTCTGGATTCTTCTATTCTCTTCTTTTCCAGATTCAGCAGAAACCAATATTTGTTATAATTTGAAGTCTGATGATTTTATCATTGTGAAAAGGCATGTCAGAAAACACTGACTAGAACCCTTGTATGACGGTCCCTATCAAATCCTCCTCATTAACCCTATGTCAGTGAAACTGGAAGGAAGACCGACTTGGACCCATGCATCGCACTGCAAGCTGGTTAAACAAGCCAATAGCAAATAAAGGGGACATAATGTTTTGGTTTTTCGTATTTTCTATGTTATTATTGGTAACCGTATGGGATAGCCTAAATTCCCCAATGTCCTTGAATAATAAGTTTATATAATATTATGAAAAATTACTGAGAGATTTGTTGAATAATTCCCAGTTTCTGGCAGATATTTTCTTTTTAATCCAGCCAATTGGTTTAAGGGAATTGGGGGGCTGAATAGCTGGAATCTTGTAAAGTTTGTTACACATCGGTGCCCTTATTCTTGTTATGTATGTAATAATAAAACTTGTTTTTTGGTGTATTTCTGTATGTGTTAGGAAATTCTGTACTTGGACAGCTAATGATGATACCAAAGGCGTTGTTATCTCTGCTCTTCTCTACACCGATTTCAAGAAGTTATCTGATGAAGATGTTGAAGCCAAGCGCATGGCTATCTTCAAAAGATCTCCATCACCGTTATCAAAAATTGTTATTTGTAAATTGTAGTATACAGGGAGGATGGGTACGCCGCAATAGC
Organism: Oophaga sylvatica; assembly: GCA_033576555.1. Taxonomy (NCBI): domain Eukaryota; kingdom Metazoa; phylum Chordata; class Amphibia; order Anura; family Dendrobatidae; genus Oophaga; species Oophaga sylvatica. The sequence continues at coordinate 533,552,883 of JARQOD010000004.1, forward strand.
CATGTCTGGTAACATGGCATCAGATATGTGAAGACCAGTACCCCTCGAGCTTATAGCTTGGGATAGTACCTCTGATGCTGGACATAAGTTAACAAAATTTATCTAGGGGGGAATGTGAAGGACTAAATTGAGAAAGATCAAACTGAATGCTCCATTTTGTGCTTGTAACTCCATCTTGTGGTTTATGAGATAAATTCTGTTACTTAACAAGGCTATAGTTCCTGGCCATTATAAAGAAGTAGAGTAAAGGTTATTGGCTGTAATAAAACTAGACTGCTCCAGTTTGGACAAGATATGAGACCTTGGGATGTATCACTGTAGAATACTCTGAAGAATAAGCACGCTATTGTTCCATTCTATGGTCATGTGGATAAGACCATATATGTAGTTTCCAGTCTTCCTGTATTTTCATAGGTTAAATGTTGTAGGTGTGGTTTTATACTATTGGTTGAAGTACAAACTCATTAAATACTATAAAAGATGATGATGTAATACATGGGATAGAAATCTGCTTTGATTCTCCCAGACAGAAACATGTCTCGGTCTGGTCATTTTCTGTTGCTAGCAACGTTCTGTGAATTAATTTGGAAATCACTAGGTCAACCGTGAAGGGTCACTTAGATCCTACCTCAACAATTGGCTGCGATGGACATCAAGCTATCTGGTTGGTTGTCGTGATCATCATACAATGTGGGGGCAGTAGTGACCAAAATACTGTGTGGGGGCAGCGATGACAAACCTACTATGTGGGTGGCAGTAGTGACCATCAAACTGTGTGGGGAGCCATTGGTGACCATAATACTGTGTGGGGGCTGGGGTGACCATCATACAGTGTGGGTACTGTGGAGATCATCTTACTGTGTGGGAAGCTGGGCTGGTCATCATACTATGTGTGGGGGCAATGGTGACCATCATACTATATGGGGCAGTGGTGACCGTAACCATGTGGGGGATAAGTTATGGACATCATACTGTGTGGGGGCTATGGACACAATAATGTTGTTAGAGGACCATAATAATTTTTGATGGGCTGCAGTGGACTTCATACTGTATGGGGGTGCAATGATGACTATCTATGTGTAGAGAGCAGTGGCGACCATCATACATGTGGGGGGCTGGGGTAACCATCATACTGTGCAGAGGATAAATTGTGACCACCATACTGTGTGGAGGACAATGGTAGCCATCATACTTTCTGTGGGGAGGATTGGTGACCATCATACTATTTGGGGATCAGTTGTGACAATCAAACTGTGTGGGGAGCTGAGGTGAACATCATACTGTATAAGGAGCTGGGGTAACCATCAGATGTGTGGGGGCAGTGGTGACCATGATATTGTGGGGGGGGGCTGGATTGACCATCATACTCTGTGGGGTTTGTGTAGATGGAGGAATGTGGGAAAATCATTCTGTATGTGAGAATGTTTCGGGTATCATACTCTATGGGGGCCATGAAGGAGTATCATAGAAGATGAGAACATTAAGGGGCTTAGGCAGGGGCAAAAAAAACTGTGGATGTGCTGCAATATATACCCTCTCCATGTCTTAAAAAGTTGGGAGGTATGTCCTTCTGTTACTGCACCTATGTGCCGTGACAGGACTTTTGCTATGGGACCCCATGATCTCTATGTACACCGCAGTCAGGGGCATTATTACAATAAAGGTCATTATTATAAGGGTCACACTAGAGGTACGTCATTATAAGCAGGCACATGGGGGGTAGATTAATTATAAGGAGGCAACTGGGAAATCCTTAACATTATAGGGAGAGCACAGGAGGCAGCGTTATTATTATAAAAAAAATACAAGGGGGTGTTTCTATTATTTCAAGGAGATCATTATTATTAATGATCTTGTAATAATAGGAGGATACTATTACTATATAGGGCACATAGGGGCATTATTACTGTCTAAGACACTCGTAATGCCATATGGTTTGTGTAGAGGTTGTGGAATGTGAAGAGCGGGTAAAAAAAACTGAGCTGAAGATGTATCTGTGTTATATTTTGCAGGGACCAGTTATTCTGTAGATGGAAGAAGCAGTCATGATGGTCTGGGCCAAATAGAAAAGAATAGGTAAATGAAGGACAACAATGAGAACGTCACTGGTGAGAACCTGCACAGTGCACACATAGACGGTCTGCAGAGCACTGATTGAGACCTGATATTACCATTATATGGTCACTGTATGGCGGTGATATCAGTCCCAGTGCAGTGATTGTAAGTAATGATCAGTAGGAATCAGTAGAATTATTGGCTATTTCGGTCTTGTAGTAAATCTTGATTTCCACCAGGCAGGGTAATATTTGTTAAAGAGACTCCTACCCGAGTATGTTTGGTCGGGGGCAGCAAAGGCCTGTGTGCTTTCAAATTTAATTTTGGGGGACACTTAAGCTCTGCCTCTAATCTCTCTCCTGAGAACACCCCTACTTTTGGAGCAGTTTAGCATTCACCACACCCCTTTGCAGCACAGTGGTACTGTGAAATCCAGGACTGTTGGCAACTAAGCTGCTGACTCATCAATGCTTATAAGCCAGAAAACTGGCATAAAATCTCATCAAATTTGCAATTTTTTTTACCCTACAGAAAGTCACACAAAATTTGTCTGACTTTTTCATGCAAGTTTGAACAAGCTCCAACCAAATGGGAGGAGCCAACAGGGTGCATGACCACACCTACCCATCAAATTTATCAAATTTTGTAAGCCAGAAATGTTACACTAGCCTCTGATTGTAATGGTATTTCTGGTGCGGCGCACGGAAGCGCACGCCACTCAAAAGAGGTGGCAAATGTATTCATTGGTGTGCACTTAAAGAGCGTGCACTACTTCAATCTTGATTATTCGACCCCTACAGGAAGTAATAGAATATGCTGTACTAAGAATACCACATTTTTTGGGACAGCACATTGGCTCTGTTAAGGAATTAAATTAAATGATTGAATTGATTTGAAGCAAATCGAATCGCTTGAAATTTACAAACTTAGAATTTGCCCAAATCTGAATTTTCTCAATTTGTTTCAGCCAAACCAAGTAAAAATGTAAAAAATTTACCAATTTGCTGAATTAAAAAGGGGTTTAAAAAAAAAAATAACTTTGTCACCAAGTGGCGGTGGTAATAACCAATAGAAAAATATTCACACTCAATTAAAAAAAAAAAAAAATCAAAAAAAAATCAAAGCATACCTATGGCTAAAAAAGCCAGTTCTACTGGTCGAATAGGTGTCTCCAAAGTCACACAGTGACCGGTCATGGATGAGTGTGTTGTGAAAACAGAGCACACAAAGCTGTGATGGCCGAGTGGTTAAGGCGTTGGACTCGAAATCCAATTGGGTTTCCCCGCACGGGTCACAGCGTGAATTTGTAGAACTTTTTTGAAAGTTTTCTAACGAGATAAACATAGATAATTAATAAAGTGAACTTAATTAAAAGAGGTATATGAAGTTAGTAAAAGGAAATTGCAATGAACTACAAATACCAAATGAGCCAAGTTGGGAGGCTAAATAATAAAGCACAGCAAGTTTAAAAAATGTTTTGGGGCTTTTGTTTATAGTGTTAATCATGCGGGATAACAAACTCCTTCTGGACATCCGCTATAAATGTGTAACAGGTATGTGTGTATAGAAGGAGCTCAGGACCTGAGACCACAACATACAAGTTGGGTGCCAGTTGTGTTCTACAGCCAGAACCCGCCTCTGACAGTAGCGATTGGAGCTGGCTCTGTTTGCTGCAGTTTTACTACGTAAATGCTGAGGTCAATCTCTGACAGCGACAGTTAAGTGTTGCAATCTGGGGAGGGGGTCCAATCGGATGTATTGCCATGACAGGTGAGGATTTAGTGAAGACCCCCATGGTTGCTGCTATCTTTGTATTTGTAAGAAGCTTAGCTGGACTTTCATAGGAGATTATTAATTTTGATGAATTATTGCTGTTTATAGTACAATCCATCGAACATAAGAAAAGTTTTGGACTTAAAAAATAGCATAAAAGCTTAAATTACAAATACAAAAATAAAGATGTTTATCCCCTTTATCCCCAAAGGTGGTTTGTACGTTATTGAACAGGCCAGTTTTTACATTTCTGACCACTGTCACTTTATGAAGTAATAATTCTAGAACTCTTCAACTGATCTAATTGATTCTGAGATTGTTTTTTCGTGAAATATTTCACTTCATGATAGCAGAAACATTTCCAAGACTTGCGTTTATTTGTGAAAAAAATGGAAATTTGGCGAAAATTTTGCAAATTTTGCAATTTTCAAACTTTGAATTTTCATGCCCTTAAATCAGAGAGATATGTCACACAAAATACTTAATAAGTAGCATTTCCCACATGTCTACTTTACATTAGCACAATTTTGGAACCAATTTTTTTTTT